>CM062204.1:27085000-27557500 GCA_031216445.1 Lateolabrax maculatus
AACCGTGACAGTTTTGTGCAAACAGTTTCTTTGGGAAATTTCATGAGAAACCGGAGAGGAAAGATCTTTTTTTTGTTTTTTCTTCCTCTTCTAACCCGCTCATTTTCTCTCTGCCATATTTCAGGGATCACAGGGATCCTGATGAGTGCCGCCGCTCTGCCTGTGTGTCTGACCAGGCCTCCCAAACTCGTGCTGCACCCTCCGCCTGTCAGCAAGAGCGACATCAAACCTGTGCCAGGCTTTGGCCACTGCTGCAGGAAAACCACCAAAAAACAGGCTCGCAAGGGTAAGCAACTCAAGTCGAGACCACCCAGGGAAATGCTGATAAAAACATAGTTGTGCCTCCACAGATGCATTAGTTTGATGGTTTCCGCCCTTGAAGTGCTTGTATTTTTAAATCCTACCCATCACCATGTGTCTGATAGCAGTGAGGGTCTCAGTTTATCTTCAACTACTTAGATCCAGTCACCCTGCAGAAACCATTCACCTACAGGTGTCACGCACAGGTTAACAGCTTTTCATCTCCCCTATATTGCCTGCAGGTAAAACTCCAGAGGAGGTGGTAAAGAAGTACCTGCAGAAAGTGAAAAGTCCACCAGAGGAGGTATGGACAGTTTGTATCTTTTATGTTTCATAGTGCTAATTCATCTGTTTTCACCTTAAACCATACAGAGGGATCATGTTTTCTTTTCTGATATTTTGTTTTTCTTCTGTTCCCTATCCTTGTCTTTCCTAGGACTGTACTATCTGTATGGAGCCATTGGGGGGTCCGTCTGGATATAAGGGTCCCGGGGTGGGACCTGTGTCTCGGGCGGAGTCCGTCGGGCGACTAGCACAGTGTGGACACCAGTACCATTTCCAGTGCCTGGTGGCCATGTACAATAATGGCAACAAGGATGGCAGGTAGGTTAGACACAAAGAGGCCGTTACTCTCCACCATCTCACAAACTTTTGGCAAATAATCTCTATAATCAATCAGTCCTCTCCCCCCCCCCCCTCCTCAAGTCTTCAGTGTCCCACCTGTAAAACCATCTATGGCGTAAAGACAGGCAACCAACCAGCAGGGAAGATGGAGTACCACGTCATCCCTCACTCCCTACCAGGGCATCTTGACTGCAAAACCATACGCATCATCTACAACATACCGCCAGGCATTCAGGTATTTCAAGACGGACTAGGCGGACAGTAGTGTTGGCGTTACTCTCATACGAGGTGTTACGCGGTCGCCTGCTTACATTAACCCTTTCCTTTCCTTTCCTTTTCTTTTCAGGGACCAGAGCATCCGAACCCAGGGAAGCCCTTCACTGCCAGAGGCTTTCCCCGACACTGCTACCTCCCAGACAGCGAGAAAGGGCGCAAGGTGAATAGGATCCTCCGTTCCGTCACATACATTTTTTTTTTTTTAAAGGTCCTTTTTTAAACTAAACCTTTTGTCCTGGTCCTCATCAGGTACTGAGACTGCTCCTGGTAGCGTGGGACCGCAGGTTGATCTTCTCGGTTGGTACTTCGAGCACTACAGGAGAGTCTGACACCGTCATCTGGAATGAGGTACAAATGCCATACATGCACAATACCAGCAGACTGACTTTAACTGAATGTAGTTGTAGTAGAATGTGGTGTCACATAGGCACATCAGATTGGTTGTCACTGAAACAAAAGACCACTTTTTTTGCCCCACCCTCCAAGGTCCACCACAAGACAGAGTTTGGCTCAAACTTGACGGGCCACGGCTTCCCCGACCCCGGACACCTCGACAATGTCCTGGAAGAGCTCCGAGCTCAGGGCATCACAGAGGATGACGGACTGATGGAGAAGTGAAGGACACGAGACCCGGGCTGCTGCTGCTGCTGCTGCTGCGGAGGAGGAGGAGGAGGAGGAGGAGGAGGAGGAGGAGGAGACATCCTTGTGAGTGCAGAGAAGGGCGAAAGAGAAGAGGGAAGAGATTTTGGCCTAACCGTGAAAACAACAGGAGAAGAAGGATAACAGGTCCGAGAATGAGACAGACTCTCTGCCAGCACTTAAGGGGTCACGGGGGTTCAGGTTATAAAAGACAGTGATTTTGTTTCGCAGAGATAACCACTCTCCAAGATGTTGATTGAGTCACTGTTCGGTTCACAACTTTCAAGCAAGCACATCAACAGAAGCAGGAGGGAGTTTGAGGAAGCTGCAGCACAGAGAGGAAAGCAACGCTCACAGGTGGTTTTTAGCTACTGAAAAGCCGGGTAATAAATGTCCAGAAGTGAGAATAAATCAATACTAACATATAAGTCAGAAAACAAGTTTAATATACTGAGAGAAAGAGTAGTTGGAAAAAAGATGGCAAAATGTTAAAAGCAGTTCAATGAAAACTGGGAAAGAAAGGACAAAGAGAGGAAGAAGTTGGAGCAGCGGGGGAGGGGACAGCAGGAGGGAGAGCAAGAATAATGTGTAGCAGAAAGAGAGAGAGAGAAGGCGTACGGACGTAGCCTAGGGTAGGAGTAGAGTAAAATTAACTTGTACGGTACTTAACAGGTACTTTAGCCATCAGTGGAAACACAAGGAAACCCAGAGTGATGAAGGGAAAGAGAAAGCTGGCTTTGTTCAAACCACCTGCTCGCCTGTGGATGGATGCTTGTGATGTTGCGCCCTCTGGTGGTGACTTTGATGAACTACACCTCAGCCTGCAAGCTACTGGAACAAATTCAAATGTTACTATGAGTTATCCACCTGTTACTTTTTACCATTGTTACTATAATCCTCATTTAATGACATTCCATACTTTACCTCTTACTTTTGACCTGATGGGCTTTTATATGACTCTAGGCTCTGTATGTTTATGATTGTGTGTGAAATGACAAAAGACCAAACTAAGGCCTAGTCATTTGGGCCTATTTGGAGTCTTACTATTTAGCCACTGTGGCACAAGTTAGACCTTAGATACACAGGTACCAGTATTTACTTATATATCTCCATTTTATTTTTGTCCCTTATGGAGGTTCACATGGTTTCAGTGGATGTTAATGCTGTTGTATCCTGTCAACAGTGAGAAAAGGTGAGGATGGGAATAAAAACCTGATGAAAATGGGAATTTAAGGGTTGGTTGTCTAGAATTAAGTGCTGAGGCCTTTAAGCATTTAGTTCTAGTCGATTGAGCTTTGCTTTTGGTGCTTAAACCCAAGAGCAAAGAACTAACAGCCCGGGGCTGGTCTCACAGCCAGAAAGCCCCTCAGATTGGGCAGAGGGTTGGAAGGTTGGATAGGACGGAGAGGACCAGAGGTAGACCCGAAGCAGGGGCTACGACCCAGTCTGCACAAACACACATTACTATTGTGGAGAGGGAAAGACAACCTCTATATTCAAATAAATGTTAGTTGGTCAATCTTGACAACTAGTCAAGGGCACTGGGATGGGTAAAGCCTCAGTTTGTGGTTGTTAGTAAGTACTAGGATTTGCACCACAGTTCATCAAATTACTAATTAAGACCCCCATTGCTACAGGTCAAATTCTGCTAAAATACATGATTAAGGTTCTATTAAAGGTCCCAAATTTATGTAAATAGAAAATTCCAATTTTGTACTTGATGTTAAATTTCAAGCCCTCAAAACCAGTTTTCGACGAACTACGGGAAACCCATCAAAACCTGGCCTGCTTCTGATTGGCTGGCATCACATACGCAGAGCTGAAATCCGTCCAAACAGGCCAGTTTGCAGCATCTTAACCAGAAGTCTGTCACTCTGTGGATTTACCTCATTTGAATCAGACAAGCTGCTGTGTCGGCCAATCGGAGACCAGTAATGTGACCTGTATAGAATTGTGAGCATTTTGATTAAATTTTGTAGAAAAAAACAGACGTAAGAGATTCACAATATGGGAACTTTTTTAATCTATGACTTTGGTGGTGTTACTCGTATCTCGACAACTCTCCTCTCCTCACTAATAACCAACACACTGCCCAGTCTCCGAGTTGGGTCTATAAATGACCTCTTATCACTATGTTACAAGACTGTGTGTGTGTGTGTGTGTGTGTGTGTGTGTGAGAGAGAGTGTGTGAGTGAGTGAGTGAGTGAGTGAGTGAGTGAAAGAGAATCTGTGTACTGTGTATACTACCAATACGCTCCCAGTTAAGGGTATTATTTCGGTACTCACAGGAATCACATCATCCTTTAATGCTGATGACGATGGTACTCCCTGTACGGTTACTTCTTATTACATTGTTTTAATATGAAATATAGTTACACCTTTGCTTTTTAATAGCATTTTTTTCCCTTGACACTATAATAGTAAAGTATAGAGTAAATTGCCTTTTTTTCATTGTGGACATTTATTTTGTTTTAATTATGCCCTTTTTCCATTTCTTACAATTGGTTTACAAAGACAGTATTGTTAAATACAAAGTCTTTTCATTGTGTACAGAAGTTAAGCTGATTTGCGTCATCTTTTCTTTGGAAAAGGAATTTGATAGTAGACTTATCTGAGTGTGAACATGTAATGAATTGTAAAAGCAAGTCAAACCCTTGTACACTTGCTCTCCTGTGAGGTAAAAACATACTTTTGTTTTCTACATATCATCTGTCCTGCTACTGTTCCGCACTGAGCCTTTATCTGCTTACTGGAGCTCTCAACCTTTGTGACCCTGGAAAGTTTCGTAGCAGATTTGTTGATGGACATTTTGGTCTCGGCCCCATGTCCACCCCTCTTGAAGCATCAGAAATGTTCAAGTGCAGGTGGCATGATAATGATAATAATAAATGATTATTTTAAACATTGTAAAATTTTCTAAAATCGCAATTTACTATTGTGTTGGAGCTGTTTTTTTGCTCTGTTGGCCCAAACACTGCACAGAAACTTGGAAATACACTGATTTTTGTATGATCAGTTTGTCACTTATGTTGACTTTAATTTGTCTTTGATTTCCAAGCTATGAACAAGAAACTGAAATCAGTGTCATCACTATGAATTGAGTCTGTTTCTTTTGACTTGCTCAATCAGATGAATTGAGTCTGATTTGGCCATTTAGTTTTCTGTGTGTTTAAAATGGTGAATTATCAACCCAAATCTGTATTTGGAAGAGAATAATGGTTGATTTTAGGGCTTCAGTCCATGGTGTGCAGTGTCTGAAGCCATGTGAGCAATGTAGAAAACTGCTCTGACTAGTAAGTCACCAATTAAGTTTTGTCCCTTCTTTAAATATGGATTACTTTCCCATCACCACTTCTCATCCCTGCTGAAGGCAATATGTCCTCCAAACGTCCATGGATTAAGGCCTTCTGTGACACTGTCTCCTTTTTTATGAGAGGGGTGGGTGTGTGCTGGTGTGGGAGCGAGAGCATCCAAACGTGATAAGAAAAGTGAAGTGTAAATATTGCAAAATAATTGCTGGAGTATGAGTGAGTGATTGATACAAGAAAAAATAAAGACCGAATGAACGTTAACCGTTGTGTCGTTCTAATTTTAGTTGTCTTGAATAAAGCTATATTGAGTTTACCTTCTGGAGATATTACATCAAATAACAAATTAAGTGGGATTTGTCATTTACGTTTGTATAGATTTTTTGCGATTATCCCTGAATACGACGCATGCCCCTTCGATAGCTCAGTTGGTAGAGCGGAGGACTGTAGGCGTTTACAGCAGTGATCCTTAGGTCGCTGGTTCAAATCCGGCTCGAAGGAGGAGTTCTCTTTTGCAGCTTTACACAGATTTTCATATCATTACTTTCTTTTCCACAATAATTATGATATTGTTTGATGATAATACTTTAAATATCGAGATAAACTCTGCATAGATAGATGTATTACTCATTGCTTGTGCAGTTTTCAGCGATTACTTGCTGTGCAGCTCTGTCTGAGATGGCATGCAAAGCAACAACAGAGTGATAATGAGTCATGTAATATTGTGCCCAGCTGTTTTTACTGTAATTAAAATACAATTTTTTTCCCCTTGACACTATAATAGTAAAGTATAGAGTAAATTGCCTTTTTTTCATTGTGGACATTTATTTTGTTTTAATTATGCCCTTTAACCATTTCTTACAATTGGTTTACAAAGACAGTATTGTTAAATACAAAGTCTTTTCATTGTGTACAGAAGTTAAGCTGATTTGCGTCATCTTTTCTTTGGAAAAGGAATTTGATAGTAGACTTATCTGAGTGTGAACATGTAATGAATTGTAAAAGCAAGTCAAACCCTTGTACACTTGCTCTCCTGTGAGGTAAAAACATACTTTTGTTTTCTACATATCATCTGTCCTGCTACTGTTCCGCACTGAGCCTTTATCTGCTTACTGGAGCTCTCAACCTTTGTGACCCTGGAAAGTTTCGTAGCAGATTTGTTGATGGACATTTGTGCTGGTGCTGGTGTGGGAGCGAGAGCATCCAAACGTGATAAGAAAAATGAAGTGTAAATATTGCAAAATAATTGCTGGAGTATGAGTGAGTGATTGATACAAGAAAAAATAAAGACCGAATGAACGTTAACTGTTGTGTCGTTCTAATTTTAGTTGTCTTGAATAAAGCTATATTGAGTTTACCTTCTGGAGATATTACATCAAATAACAAATTAAGTGGGATTTGTCATTTACGTCTGTATGTTTTTTTTCCGATTATTATTATCCCTGAACACAACACATCGCTTCCAATCAAATGACCAGCTCCATCTTTCAAAGACCAATCAAATGACCAGCTCCATCTTTCACGGACCAATCAAATGACCAGCTCCATCTTTCACGGACCAATCAAATGCCGAGATCCATCTTTCACGGACCAATCAAATGACCAGCTCCATCTTTCACGGACCAATCAAATGCCGAGATCCATCTTTCGGGTCCCGCTAGAGTTCCGCTGAGCTGAAGCTACGGTCCGTTGAAAATAAGGCGCTCAAAAAAAGCTGCAAAGCGAAGTTTGGGGTATGTAATTCATTAATAATTCATTAATAATTCATATCTGTACGCGCGTATAAGCATGGCGTTTTATATTTGTATAATTGTATGCTAGCTGGCTCGTTTAAGATGCTTAACTAAATGACGTTGTTACATGTATTTCTTATTTTAATGTGGTGTGTCAGTGACAGCTAGCTTGTTAACTTTACTTAACTAGATGCTGGCGATCCTTTCTATTTTTAGTTTTAATTTAGTAACGTTATGTTAGACACTTGTCAACGTGACAGCTAGATTGTACGATAACGTTACTGAACTAGTCGTTGAGGTCGATGCGACCAGAGGAAAGTTTACATTTTTTAATTTACACGCAATTTAATTTGATATTGTGTCGTTGCGTTTCAGTGATTTCAAGCGTTCAATTCATTGGTCTAACGTTAACATTTTCATCAACATATAAAATGTTTTTATGTGCAATCCCTATTCTTCAAATGTTTACTGACTGCAAAGATTTAGATAAATGTAAAACGTAGGATTTTTCCTCCTTTGAAATGCAGTGAAGTACACAGTTAAAGTAAAGTACAGTAAACATGGGTCAAAATACTTCTAATTTTAAGTGCTGACATTAAATGCTTACCATTGGAGCTGTTTTGGGGTGCATTACTCTGAATATAACTGTTAATAGGCTGTAAATGTGGTGTTAGCAAAATTGCAGGAACTTCCTGTGGTATAAATATATATTTCTCAATACTGTTCAATAACGCTTTATTTCAGATATCCAGCACAATGTCACACAAGGCCATGGGTGACACAGAGTGGCTCCAGGGTCTGCAGAGGTTTGCGATCACTTATCTGCAGTAGCTGTAGAAGCAGCTATGTGTCCACTGGCCAGAACATCCTCCAACAGCTGGACCTGTATAATAAATATAATAAAAATAATAAATAATGATAATAAAAACAGAAAAAAAAGAAAATCAAAGAATAGTGAGCTGTTTGGCAAATCACTCAAATTAGGAAAGGAGGCTACATTTCAACATCAATCAATAACAATCAATTATCATATAATAAAAAATGCAATCAAAGTTAAATAATTTAAAAAACAGGGAACTGATGGCATCACACAAGAATAAAAGAAGGATACATTTAAAAAACAAATGAAAAAACACAATCAACAATAATATATTAGAAATAACAATAATCAGATTGAAATCTTGAATAATTAACAGAACAATTTACCAATAAGAAATCACACAACTTTTCATCAACTCTGAGCCTATATACAATTTGACACACACTAAAACTTAATGTTCAGGGTTTGTTCGTAAGCTGCCCTCTGCATGAACTTCAACCACTGTTCCTTGGTCAGTGTCTCAGTTTTTGGGCAATATATTTTGCCCTTGTATTGGCTGTGGCCAGTTTCTGAAGTGCGAAACTGGCCACACTTTTTTGCAAGTGTTAGATGTGGCCGACCGATTATATTGCCGCTTAGAGGGTGCAGCTCGGCATTGGTCATCGGTCGGTTCACTGGTGGCAGTGGTGGTGCTGGGTACTGAGGACGGGGTGAGGTTAGAGTCAGGGACAGAGCAGAGGAGCCGTATCCCTGGCACAGGTGCAGGTGGTGCTGCAGGAAACAGCTGCCGCTGTGCAGCTATGGGCCTTGGACAAATAGGCCTGGGCCCTGTACTTGATCCTTGCTGTATGTGGGGGGCTGAAGGCTGGACGGAGGTGGCTGTAGGCTGCCTGAACCTGGTTCTGGCCTGCCCTGCAGTATTAGGTTGCATTGTGTATGAATGCAGCTGATGTTGGTGTTGATGATGTTGAACAGGCACAACAGGCTGTATGTTGGCAGGCAATAGAGGCTCCACTGCCACTGGCCGCGCCTCAGGGAGCTGCACATCTTTGAGCAGCTGAGCAACCTCTTGAGCCTTCAGGCGTTTATTGTGCCACTGTATTAAGGTGGTCTGGTTCACCTCAACCGGCTGAAGCGTGGTCTGCTCCATCACCACTCCGTTGCCGAGCAGTAGCTGCCAAATTCTTCGATAAGCCTGAAGAATGAGAAACCATCTTGACAGGCTTTCTTTTCCCTGTTTTCTAGGGCTTTTATAGATGTCACATAGCCTGACAAAAATGGTCTCTATAAGTCGACAGCAGCTTGGCCACTGCGCAGGAGAGCCTTTCGAGCCCAGGACACAATGCTTGGTGCTCTCCACTCCAGGGGTGAAATCAGAGCGATGCTTAGGCATTCTGAAACGGCCAGTAAACAGCCTCTCCTGGTGTCGAGCAGCATACATCACCCGCTGCTTGTCAAAATTCCCCAGGTTCTGCCACAGACTCACTATAGTGTATGCCTGCTGGTTGTTGAGGGTGAGGCCTGTCTGATGGCGCAGCTCAACCAGGTACTCTGCCAGTGCATCCACTCTGTCCATACCTGGGATGTTGTGTTCATCCACAGCTTGGTGAAGTGCAGGAGCCTGGAGAGGGGGTGGCGGGTAGAGAGGAGCTGGAGGCTGGAGAGGAGCTGGAGGGAGGAGAGGGGAGATGCCGTGGTGTTCGAGCTCACCACAATCCACCAGACCTGCAACTGTGCCATCTTGTCCGATCACTTCAGTGAAACCCTCATCCTCTTCCCCTTGCCCTTCCACGTCCAGCTCTTCAAGCTGCCGGGAGGTCTCCTCGCTGCTAGCGAAAATTTCTTGCAGTGGCTCATTATTTTGCCCCAGCAAATACTGTACACCGATCAGCTCCCCTGAGAAAATATTAACAAAAGAAAATTAAACATTATATATGTGAATGAATGACATGTAATGACATCAGATATATTAAATGCAGTCATCACAATACCCTCACCTGTGTATTTAGCTGGTAACCTAAAATTAGGGACCAGTTTCCTGCCAAACACCCTCTCGAAATTGCTATCAGGGGCTGAGACCAGATTCTTTTCCAATAAAAAACTTTTACAAATGTACTTCTACACTTGTTTTGTTGCATGTGATGCCTACACATTGCTTAAAGCTTAAAACTCAGCTCAGCTGGTAGCTTAAAGTTCTGTTTTGTGGAATTAATTTTAATTCATTTACAACCCCCTGGACTTTAATAGCTTATGTGTGTTTCAGCAAGATTTCAGAACTGTTGTATTTGTATATCCGTAGCTCTTATATACAAGTAGTGAATATGTATGAGTTTCTTTTTATTATATTTATTATATGTGTATCTGGAGGAGCTCAGCCCCGACACAAAGTGCAGATGAGAGGCTGCAGTGATAATCAATTACACCAAAGTGTTGAAAAGTACAGTACCAGTATTTCTTTCTCCAATTCACAAACTTTCAAGGATGTCAAGGACCTTTGGGAACCCTGATTACTAATTCAGTGTATAACTCACTTGCGTGTCAGGATAAGCCTGAACTCAGAGCGGTGGGCCAGGTCCAGCTGTTGGAGGATGTTCTGGCCAGTGGACACATAGCTGCTTCTACACCTACTGCAGATCAGGGTCTCTGTCACCAGGTTGTAGTATCGGTCGATGTCGAGGACCTTCTGTACCCTCCTGTGGAGACCACCCCCAGCAAGTGGATGCCTTCTACAGGCAGGGTTGGTACAAACCAGCCGTACCTGCCACAACCTGTATGGCATCCACAGCAAGAGAGGATGGGCAAAAAACCTGGGGTGGGAACCTGGTGGTACAACAGTTCTGGTGGTGGAGGGTAGTACCAGAGCTGCAGGTTGTCACGCAGCTGCAGCTTTCCATTTGCCCCAACCCTGAAGAGAGCTGCAGACACCCACTTGTGGTCCTGTTGTGGTAGGGTCTCTGGCCACAAGAGTGGGAGCTCCGCAGGACCCTCTGGATGAAAGGGGATCTGCTGAGATAAAATATGAGCACAGTAAAGAATAAAAGCGGCAGGAACATGAAATACTGTAAGTATGTTCAGGATTGAAATAGCACTTTACCGGGTTCAGCACAGCAGCAGGCACTGGCAAAGATGGAGGTCGTGCTGGTCTTTGCGTCGAGAGTTGCGGTGGAGCAAGGAAGAAGGTAGACAGGGATCGGCAAACAGGGGTACGAGGGCTGGGAGATGGAGAATGGTGTGGAGATGGAGACGGTGACAGGGATGTGGCAGGAGCAAAACCGGGGTCATTTTGTGTCTGTGTGAAAAGTTATCATTAGCAATAGAAAAACAGTTTTTGTTAACCTACAGTCATAGTCTTTTATACAAACCTGAGAAGCTTTTTTTCTCTGGACATTCAGGTTGGGTTTAGCTGCTTCCACATAGGAGCCTCCAAACCTGGATTTTTCAAACTGACAAAAAGCAAGTAATATCATCAATAATCACTATGTTTATTACTATGTCACTATTACTACATATTGCAGAGGCTTATGTGATAATCTGAGGATAGCAATGGTGAGGTTCTTAGCTTTACAGTGAAGGTTGCATTTACCATAGACAATACCAATTTGGTCTTCTTCGCAGGACTTGCACCTGTGGCTGTAGGATGTTCCTTTGCCTGAAAAAAAACCCAAAACAACATCAACATGTAGTGTAGCTTAGATACTTACATAATAAGTCAACATTCATAGGAAACACATTAATCTATTTTAGTTGCTTGCTAAATTTAATTGAGGTATACCTTGTGGAATCCACAGGAGCAGCTCTTAGGTCCACTCACCAGGGTAGCCTGTCCAGTATAGCTGTATCACTCTTATCTGTCAGAATTGCAAAATCTAAAAACAATACTAAAACATAATTACATCTGTATTAACCACCATGTACTGTGCTGGTTATGTATTTGAAAATAGTCAAATGTATCGACACTTCTTTAATTACTTAGAACATGTATTTGCCTTTATAATTTTACCATTTCATAATGGTGATGCCATTTCTTCTGCCGAGGAGCAGGCCTGTTGCCTTCACTGGAGGGCCAGATAAGTGTCCGCAAACCTCTGCAGACCCTGGAGCCACTCTGCGTCACCCATGGCCTTTTTTGTTTTTTTTTTTTATTATCATTATTTATTATTTTTATTATATTTATTATACAGGTCCAGCTGTTGGAGGATGTTCTGGCCAGTGGACACATAGCTGCTTCTACACCTACTGCAGATAAGTGATCGCAAACCTCTGCAGACGCTGGAGCCACTCTGCGTCACCCATGGCCTTGTGTGACATTGTGCTGGATATCTGAAATAAAGCGTTATTGAACAGTATTGAGAAATATATATTTATACCACAGGAAGTTCCTGCAATTTTGCTAACACCACATTTACAGCCTATTAACAGTTATATTCAGAGTAATGCACCCCAAAACAGCTCCAATGGTAAGCATTTAATGTCAGCACTTAAAATTAGAAGTATTTTGACCCATGTTTACTGTACTTTACTTTAACTGTGTACTTCACTGCATTTCAAAGGAGGAAAAATCCTACGTTTTACATTTATCTAAATCTTTGCAGTCAGTAAACATTTGAAGAATAGGGATTGCACATAAAAACATTTTATATGTTGATGAAAATGTTAACGTTAGACCAATGAATTGAACGCTTGAAATCACCGAAACGCAACGACACAATATCAAATTAAATTGCGTGTAAATTAAAAAATGTAAACTTTCCTCTGGTCGCATCGACCTCAACGACTAGTTCAGTAACGTTATCGTACAATCTAGCTGTCACGTTGACAAGTGTCTAACATAACGTTACTAAATTATACCTAAAAATAGAAAGGATCGCCAGCATCTAGTTAAGTAAAGTTAACAAGCTAGCTGTCACTGACACACCACATTAAAATAAGAAATACATGTAACAACGTCATTTAGTTAAGCATCTTAAACGAGCCAGCTAGCATACAATTATACAAATATAAAACGCCATGCTTATACGCGCGTACAGATATGAATTATTAATGAATTATTAATGAATTACATACCCCAAACTTCGCTTTGCAGCTTTTTTTGAGCGCCTTATTTTCAACGGACCGTAGCTTCAGCTCAGCGGAACTCTAGCGGGACCCGAAAGATGGATCTCGGCATTTGATTGGTCCGTGAAAGATGGAGCTGGTCATTTGATTGGTCCGTGAAAGATGGATCTCGGCATTTGATTGGTCCGTGAAAGATGGAGCTGGTCATTTGATTGGTCCGTGAAAGATGGATCTCGGCATTTGATTGGTCTTTGAAAGATGGAGCTGGTCATTTGATTGGTCTTTGAAAGATGGCTCTCGTCTCTTGATTGGAAGCGAAATACGGTCTAGCGGCTGTCGGGTACCCCGCCGGTGTGGGAGCGAGAGCATCCAAACGTGATAAGAAAAGTGAAGTGTAAATATTGCAAAATAATTGCTGGAGTATGTGTGAGTGATTGACTGTTGTTTCGTTCTAATTTGTCATTTACGTCTGTATGTTTTTTTTTCCGATTATCCCTAAATACGACGCATGCCCCTTCGATAGCTCAGTTGGTAGAGCGGAGGACTGTAGGCGTTTACAGCAGTGATCCTTAGGTCGCTGGTTCAAATCCGGCTCGAAGGAGGAGTTCTTTTTTGCAGCTTTACACAGATTTTCATATCATTACTTTCTTTTCCACAATAATTATGATATTGTTTGATGATAATACTTTAAATATCGAGATAAACTCTGCATAGATAGATGTTTTACTCATTGCTTGTGCAGTTTTCAGCGATTACTTGCTGTGCAGCTCTGTCTGAGATGGCATGCAAAGCAACAACAGAGTGATAATGAGTCATGTAATATTGTGCCCAGCTGTTTTTACTGTAATTAATGCCACTGTAGAATAATATAATAGCGAGTCCTGTGATCGGATGATGAGATTGGATTTTGGACTGTCGATCCTGCGCCAAGTAATCCAAGAAAAAAAAAGAAAAGCGTAGTTCCCTGACCGGGAATCGAACCCGGGCCGCGGCGGTGAGAGCGCCGAATCCTAACCACTAGACCACCAGGGAAACTGCAAGTCTTAAAAAACAGAAACTTTACATTTGTGGTACAGGAGCGGCGACACCTGATGCCATAGAATTGCGGCATATGGCGCTGGCTACACCTAAACTCAATGTTAGACGCCTGATATATTAGTCTATATTTACAAACCGCTATGTCAAACCGGCTTCAAAGTGCAAAGCACTTCCTGGGGGTTTGGTCCAGGCTTGTAAAGTGTCCTCAAGCAAGATGTTAAACGTTCCAAGCTCCGTGACTTTTTTTATCCCACCCTGACCTCTGACCTCCTGTGGCAAAGAAGGCCACCTTAAAGACTCTTCTCCAGTGGAGTGTGTTCTCACCAGAGACAAAGTTGTCAGGTCTGAAGATTCGTCCGAAGGCTCCAGAGCAGACTGAGTCGATGTGTTTCCTTTTAGGGTCAACTGGTTTAATTTAATTCAAATTTAGAAATAATAATATATTAATAATAGTTCAAACTGAAAATAAAGTTAAATAAACACTTAGTGTCTTTAATAGCAGTTAATTTGGCTTTTAGCAACTAACTGGAGCAACTGCTGTAAACCAAGTCTTAAACACCTGACCTGTCTGGTTCAGTTCAGATGAACCAGACTGAGACCACCTGAGAAGGAAGAAGTTCTTTATTAATCCCTCTTGGGGAAGACACACACATATATTAGTTGTGGATAGATGCCAGAGTGATGGGGCACTTGCTCAGGGGCACCTCAGCAGTGTCCAGGAGGTGAACTGGCACCTTTTCAGCCACCTGGTCACTTTTTCGTACCGTGGTAGGTGCTGGACTTGAACTGGTTCCACCAAGTCCTTACAGACTGAAGTTCTGCCCCTGAAAGGAAGGTCTTGGTCCGCTTCCATGGGAACTCTAGTATGGTTTGTTTGAGGTGTAAAAGGAAATCAGACCGACCACAGGCCTGTGGTGGCTTTGTGTCTTTCTCTTATCTGAGAGCGGGCGTGTCTGACAAGGTGAATCTGTCAGGCTACAAAACCAAACCTTCCTCCAGCTGCTTCTTTAGGCCTATTTGCCCCATAAGGACTTCAAAGCCTTCGCCCTGTTCTATCCCTGATGGTCCTGCCCTAAAAACATCCTCTGCAAGTGCTGCCATTGTTTGTACTGTCACTCATATATGAGCAAGGCACGTCCAGGCTGAGACACTGCTCTGTACTGTTAACATTAAGCTCTCTGTCTGCTTTAAATAAACTACGAGTGTGTTAATACCCACAGCATGTTGTTCATGTTTACAGTTACACAAGTATCCTTTACATGAAAAGCTATAAGCCCATTAACTTTAATGCATTGTATAAACTGTGCAGCTGCAGTATTTAAATGCTGCTTACCTGTTACAGCATCAGTAATATTAAAACAGTAATATGTGTAATGTATGAATAGGGCCACATGGCTCTGCAACATAATTCTCACTGGAGGGCTGCTTGTTTTAGCTGTCACTACACTGCAGCTTCTTAATGGAGTAGTAAAGTCATTTATAACCCAAAGTTGACGGAGATGGCGTGAATATGAAGGTGTTGATCCACGATGGCATCTCGGTGGTCATAGTGGGGTGGAGGTGGTTCTGCTGTTCTCGAGTGGAGGGGCTGGGTTGCAGTTGAGGGCGCCCTCCTTCAGGGTTTACATTGGGCCTCTGAGCACAGTCATGGGAGAGGCTGGCATTGATCCGCTGGATGGCGGCGGGGTGGAAATCCTTTCGTTGTGGGAGGTAGGATATCACAATCTGGGAGTTGAGAAAGTTTCTGGAGGCCTTTTCAATCACTCCTCTGAGTGACACGGCCACCGTCTCCTGATGGGCCCGCAGATCGTTGGTGCCTGTGTGTATGATGATGTGTTTGGCGGAGCCCAACTGGGCCTCAGGGAACAGCTCCAGGGCTCTCTCTGTTGTCGGGCACCACATTTTCTCCCCAACATGGTTTGAAAACAGTTTTCTCTCCTCAGTAAATTTCCATTCCAATTCCATTCACGCTTTCTTTCGGATGGTTTACTCTCCTGGGTGGCATAGAGGTGGTGTTGGTTGTGTCTGTCTCGGTGAAGGGGGTTTGACTAGGAGTTGTCTATCCTCTCTAGGCTATCTCCTTTACAGAGTGGAAGTCTTTCTCAAAATGTCTGAGATCGACTTGCACCATAACAGTCCCATTCTTCTTCTCCAAGTTAACGGTAATCAAGACACTATCAGGGTCTGCTTCCTCTATTATTTTGAGTTTCCACCTGTTGCAGATTCCCTCTCGTTTGACCAAGTAGTTTGCAGTCTGTTGGTCAGTGAAAATGAGGAAATTATGAAAATGTATAACTTGATACATTTTCATCTGTTTTTAGCCACACTGGCGACGTGGCTCTAGAGATGGTAATGTTGGTCCAGACTGAAATATCTCAACAGCTTTTAGATGGATTTCCATGAAATAGGATTTGATGCTTAAACCAGGAATCCAAACCAAGAGTTTGGTTTTTAGCTATACCATCAGTTTGACATTTGTGCTTTTGAGTAAAAGGCCAATTGACTCTTGGTTCAGACATGTTCCCCACTTGATGAATTGTAATTATATGTCAGAATTTCCTGTTTGATATTTTGTTGATGTATTTGTTGATATTCATCGGTTTCAGATTTCTAGTCAAAAGATTTGTGACAATTTCATTTCTTCAAGCCAATAAAGATTTGCTTATTTTTCTATGACTTTGATTAAAGGATTAACATCCTCTCTCTCTTTCTCTCAGTGGGAGTCGCTCTGGCAGATAAACAGAATGGAACTACAATGCTGACAAGGATGGTTGGAAAGAGTCTCTGTCTAATCACCGGACTATGAGGATTCAGTCAAGTCATCTTATCTTATGGTTCAGAGCACCGTGTTCTACTCAACTTTGATGATGGGACACTGGTGAGAAATGAATCAGAAAGATTCCAGCTGGACACAAAGAACAGATCTATGATCATTTCACCTCTTAACATCAATGACAGTGGGGTGTATGTTTTAAAAAACACTTATGAGAACAACATGGTGACCGAATACACCTATGAAATAAAGGTCACAAGTGAGTATTTTTGACTTGAATACTGAATACTTTATACTTGAATAGCAGTTCTACCCAATCTGCTGGCTGCTGGCAGTTGTTTCATGGTGGTGGATGGTGAATAACAAAACCTATGAACAAATATAATGTGATAATCAGTGAGCTTCAGGGGTGTTGATATAGATTTTGTTACCAGACAGGCAACAGAGTCAGGCTGGCTGTTTCCCTGTTTCCAGTCTTTATGCTAAGATAGCCGGCTGCTGGCTGTAGCCTCAGGTTTACAGACGTGAATATAATTGATCTTATTTACCGATAATTCTCTGCAGTTTCTGTAATGAAACCGTTTTCCTAAAGAAAACTCTTAGGGGTTCATGATCTCTAACAGACGCCCTATAAACAGACTTGAAGAAGCTTGCTAGTTTAGCGACATTAAAGCTAGAAACAACCCACAATGCAGCCTTCTCTCTCAGAGCTGAGCATAACACTGTTGTTGCTGGTACTTTCGCCATTCAAAAAGTATATCTGCTGCTGTTGTGAATGTGTAAAAGTCTATTCCTCCAACCCAAACCTTTTCCAATGAAGTTTTACAGAAAAAAAAACATCATCTTATATTCGGGTCAGTATAGTAACTGTGTCAATAAGTGAATAAGTGTATTCTCCAAATGTCAAACTACCTATAAAATTTTGGTTTTTAGGCACAAATGTATGTATGTTGAATGTGAAAGTGTGTGAATTATGCATCAACACTATTTCAGAATTTGACAATTGGCACTTCAGAACTCATTAAAATTACTGCTTGATTAAGGTCATGGTTCAAAGAAACCTGCTGACTGTCAGTAAGAAATGTGAAGCAAACAGCGGCCACCATTGTCTAACAACCCATCCAACAACCTGACCTCCTCCCTCTGTTGACCTACCAACATCACAGTACTTCCTCTTTTGCTTCCAATGGCAGTGAGTCATAATTACAACGGCCGCTAGTCACTTCAGCATAAAAATATGTAAAATGGTACTCGTTCCATAGAAAAATGGTTCCTGACATTATTAGATGACTAGTTATTGTAACTAATGCATAATGTGTAAGAAGCATGTTGCTTTTGCATCCGTATGGTAGAATCAAGTGGTTTCTAAACTATGGGTCGGGTCCCTCCAAAGGGCCACCAGGTAAATTTGAGGGGTCCTGAGATGATGAATGGGGGAGAAAAGAAGAAAAAAACAAGTTTTGATACACAAATCTGTATTCCTTTTTTAAACTGTTTTTTTTAAATGAAACAAAGTCTAGAAGTAAAATGCCTATTCTGTAGACCTGACGCTGGTCCAGTGTTCCTGCCAGGGAAGAGGCGTCTGGGCTCCAAATACTTGCCATTGGAGTCCATCAGTAGCACTACCTGTGGCTCTGGCTTGGCTGGTACAGTGGGGGAAGGTGTGGAGGAGGGGTCTGTCTGGCCAGCAGGGCGGAGGTCTGTGTCTGGGAGAGAGGCTGTGGGAAGGATGTTCGGTCATCTCTAGTCAAGGCAGAGGGGTATGGGGTGGGGGTGAGATTGAGAGGCTGTCTGTGGGTGGGGGGTAGAGGGCTAGTTGATCTGTCCGAGGACATCAATGCTCTTTTGATGGTCTTCTTTTTTCCATTTGTTTTCACTTGTCTTGAATTTATTTTCTGTCTGACAGCAAAACCCTGTTACACAAGCAATATTAAACTCCCATCTTTTAAACTTGACTTGTTTAACAAAAAAAAAAAAAATGCACTATGAATGGATTTGAAGAAATGTATTAAAGTCTAAATCCAACCCATAATGCAATACTCTTTAGAGTGACAGGCTCACTATTTGAGTTGGTACTCACTCCATTCAAAGAGAAAATCTTCTGTTGTCAGAATGTTACCATGTGTACGTTACACCGCCCTTCTTCTGCTCTCTGCTCAGTTATTAAAACTGAGTTCTAGTTGGTCTAAATGACTGATGTATTTAATTAATTACCCCTGGGTGCCCCCGCTGTATATTAAAAATGGAAGCTATTGCCAAAGAGCTTCAGCACGTGCAGACCAAAGCACATTCTCACTCTCTTCTTTGGTAATAAAAACCTTTTACATTACAGCCCATATACCCTGTTGGTTCAGTGTACTTACAGAATAAGAACTTGCCTGATATCAGACAGAACTATTATCTCTCGCCAGGCAAAGTAAGAACAGGAGAAGAGTGGAAACTTCATAACCCAGCCCGCCCCCTGTTGTTACTCTGTACTTACAGAGTAACAACAGGAGAACAGCACATACCTTGTTGGTTCTGTGAAATTAAATAAGACAAACGTTCAGAATTCCCTGCATGCCTCATTATTGTATAGTTAAAGTTACACATATGAATATTAGCCTATTACAGTACTGAAAGAGGTAAGACCAATTTCTTGACAACTTATTATTCAAAATCACACAATGAAGTGGAAGACATAAGCATATACATCCCTGGAGTGTGGATATAACTTGCCTGCTGAACTCGCATGCATAAAAAAAGGATTCCTCAATCGTCACTCCCTTGTTCCTTGTTGTAGTGCTTTCTTCCGCTGGCAGTACCAGTAGCAACCTGTAAGTATTTTTTATAGTTCACAAACATAGCATATAAATGTTGAAACACATCCCCACAGTATTAAAGTGGGAAAGAGAATAACACTGAACTATGAGGAATATGCACAAAGAGACTCCATGTCTCTTTGTGCATATTCCTCATGTTACATAAATCTAGATTAAAAAAGGAGATATCAAAAATAAAGAAAATATTTTGATACCAGGAGGCCCTGCCCAGGAAACAGCAGCAATGATACACAGTCAAAGATAAATGTGACAAAAACAGTTAAGAGAAATACATTGCAGTCACATTGCAGTCAGCCAAAAACGTAATTACCTATCTATCTCTAACATCCGCTATACAAATGCATGACTGCCCCCTGCAGTCAGTCAGAAGAAATATCATCATATCTGCCAGTTAGAACACAGGATACAACAGAGCACACAATAAAACACTGCACTACAGAGAGCCTCCCTTTAAACCTGAAATTACTGGTATCTTTGGCTGACATATTATCACCTTACGT
This sequence comes from Lateolabrax maculatus, assembly GCA_031216445.1. Classification (NCBI taxonomy): domain Eukaryota; kingdom Metazoa; phylum Chordata; class Actinopteri; order Acropomatiformes; family Lateolabracidae; genus Lateolabrax; species Lateolabrax maculatus. The sequence goes on from CM062204.1 coordinate 27,104,889, forward strand.
GAATTATGTCTTTTTGAGCCTTGTTTTGGTCTCCACTAACTCCTAGGTGCTAAATGTACCACTATGTTCTCCAGCTAGAGGCTAGCTTTGACTGCCATGTAGAGATTCTCTCCTCCGTAACTTCAGGGGCATTCTCCACACAACAGTTAATGTAGCACTTCTCATCGTTCAGTGAATGTGTTGTAATATTGGCCTGAGCTCTAGAGACGTGTTGTACACACACAGGTTCTACAAGAGAAAAAAGAAAAGTCAGTGAGCTTCATAACACTCAGTTACAGTTAACCGTTACATTACCGTTACAGAATGACTTGTTTTTGTGCCTTAAACTGCAGAAGTCGCAAACGTAATGCTTGGAAAGTTTTCAGTATCCCAAGAAAGAATCCTCTCTGTTAGCTCAGAGTACAGAACTGAGGTGGAAGAAGAACTCAGATCTTGTACTTATTGTATTTGAGTTAGCCTTCACTTAACAGGAGCACATTCAATAATAAGATGCTGAGCACATCCAGTGGTTAACATGTGTCATAAGTCAAGTGTTGAGCAAAAAGAGAAGTATCTCCTCTTTCTTTTCTCTCAGCAAGTTGCTTTCTTTCCTGTGGAATCTCTGAAGTGGGAGGATTCCTGCCCTTTCTGGAGGCCACTTCCCAATATTTGACTGCATGTAAACACATTCCTTATCTGATCCAACAGAGTTTGTTCCTGCTCAACTGCAGATCGCAATGCTGGTAAGCACAGACTGCATGAAATGGCTTTCTTGTTGATGACTGCTGTTTGTGTTGTTGGTGCAGAGCTGGCACACTGTTTTGTATTTAAGAGCAAACTGCTAATCTGCAGGATTGGCTGTGTGAGTCTGTGGTGTGTAGCTGTCAGAGCACTGGATACACTCTACCAGCTCAGTAAGGGGCAATGTTCAGAGTAGTTTACTTGTGTGTCTTTGCATGCTTGGCACACAATAAAAGCCTCAGCCTGTATGTCTCAGCACTCTTTTGTGAGTTGGGATATTCAGATCTTGTGAGTGGCTGCTGGTTTAAGTTGACTTCTGGTTTTACTTCTGCTTGTTCTCTCTCAGTAAGCTGCAGGGACGGTGTGTGTCTCAGCTCAGAGACATCAGACTTTGAACAGATATGTGCTTGTAGTTGTAGTTGACCAAATCACATAACTGACATCAAGAATCTAATCATACAAATGGCAACGAATGAAGGCGAGTCACAGCAGGTTGGAAAAGCAGCAGCTTTCTAAATGTATCCAAATAAGGGTGCAGCACTTCCTGTTGTTTGTGTACAGCGACAAGCAGCACTTCGAACAAAGTTTTTAGGTTTTTATAGGTTTTATAGTTCGTTTTACCCAGCATGCAGTGCAGTAAATATCATATATATAATATTTGCTTTCATAATAAAAAAAATCCCATTTCGACAGAATGCTCTATCTGATAACAGATAATGCACTTATTTGTAAAAAATATATTTATGAAGAACTGGTCACAAGTTACTTAATAAACCGACGTCTCTTTTCCTCTTATTTTCAGGGTTCCTTAAAGAAAAAGGAAAAAAAAACATTTGAACTGTGTCTGAACTTAGCATGGGTGTTTAAATGACATTTTTCACATATTGAAACATGTTTTCAGCCTAAAGATGTAAAGATTTCACCAAGGCCAGCAGATTTTGACCTTTGACCTTTCTACAGCTGTCCAGTCAGTCCACTTTAATGCCTTCATGATTAAGTTTGTATTAATTAAATTGTGCTCCTTGACAGCATGTAGTAGGATCACTAACATAAGTCACTGGTGTTGGGGGGGCAGACTCTGATACAGTGCTCAGTACAACCTGGTACTGAAACCCAGACATTTTTTTGTGGCTGGCTGCTCTTTAAGAGAGATTGAAGAAAGTTCTGAGGAAAATGAAATGTTTGTCAAACTCATGTTGTGTTCTGTGGTTCATCGATGAATGATGTAAACGTTTGCATCTCTCTGTGGTCACTAGATGGCACCATTGTTTAAATTCATCCACTAATGCATCACTTACTTTGACTTCTGTAGATGTTTCTATTTTAACGGAAACATAAGTGAATATTTAGAGTAAATGATAATGATTCAAACTCAAAAAAATAAAGTTAAATAAACACTTAGTGTCTTTAATAGCAGTTAATTTGGCTTTTAGCACAAACTGGAGCAACTGCTTTAAACCAAGTCTTAAACACCTGACCTGTCTGGTTCAGTTCAGATGAACTCTGGTGCGTTTGCTTGTTGAGTTGTTGTTTGGGCTGATGTGAAAGTTTTCACACAAACAGACTGAGACCACCTGAGAAGGAAGTAGAAGTACTTTATTAATCCCTTTTGTGGAAGACATGCAGTGGGTACAGAAAGTATTCAGACCCCTTTAAATTTTTCACTCTTTGTTTCATTGCAGCCATTTGCTAAAATCAAAAAAGTTCATTTTATTTCTCATTAATGTACACTCAGCACCCCATCTTGACAGAAAAAAACAGAAATGTAGAAATTTTTGCAAATTTATTAAAAAAGAAAAACTGAAATATCACATGGTCATAAGTATTCAGACCCTTTGCTGTGACACTCATTTAACTCACATGCTGTCCATTTCTTCTGATCCTCCTTGAGATGGTTCTACTCCTTCATTGGAGTCCAGCTGTGTTTAATTAAACTGATTGGACTGGATTAGGAAAGGCACACACCTGTCTATATAAGACCTTACAGCTCACAGTGCATGTCAGAGCAAATGAGAATCATGAGGTCGAAGGAACTCAGAGGCAGAACTGTGGCAAGGCACAGATCTGGCCAAGGTTACAAAAGAATTTCTGCAGCACTCAAGGTTCCTAAGAGCACAGTGGCCTCCATAATCCTTAAATGGAAGAAGTTTGGGACGACCAGAACTCTTCCTAGACCTGGCTGTCCAAACAAACTGAGCAATCGTGGGAGAAGAGCCTTGGTGAGAGAGGTAAAGAAGAACCCAAAGATCACTGTGGCTGAGCTCCAGAGATGCAGTAGGGAGATGGGAGAAAGTTCCACAAAGTCAACTATCACTGCAGCCCTCCACCAGTCGGGGCTTTATGGCAGAGTGGCCCGACGGAAGCCTCTCCTCAGTGCAAGATATATGAAAGCCTGCATAGAGTTTGCTAAAAAACACATGAAGGACTCCCAGACTATGAGAAATAAGGTTCTCTGGTCTGATGAGACGAAGATTGAACTTTTTGGCGTTAATTCTAAGCGGTATGTGTGGAGAAAACCAGGCACTGCTCATCACCTGCCCAATACAATCACAGCAGTGAAACATGGTGGCAGCATCATGCTATGGGGGTGTTTTTCAGCTACAGGGACAGGACGACTGGTTGCAATTGAAGGAAAGATGAATGCGGCCAAGTACAGAGAGATCCTGGAAGAAAACCTCTTCCAGAGTGCTCAGGACCTCAGACTGGGCCGAAGGTTCACCTTCCAACAAGACAATGACCCTAAGCACACAGCTAAAATAACAAAGGAGTGGCTTCGGAACAACTCTGTGACCATTCTTGACTGGCCCAGCCAGAGCCCTGACCTAAACCCGATTGAGCATCTCTGGAGAGACCTGAAAATGGCTGTCCACCAACGTTCACCATCCAACCTGACGGAACTGGAGAGGATCTGCAAGGAAGAATGGCAGAGGATCCCCAAATCCAGGTGTGAAAAACTTGTTGCATCATTCCCAAGAAGACTCATGGCTGTACTAGCTCAAAAGGGTGCTTCTACTCAATACTGAGCAAAGGGTCTGAATACTTATGACCATGTGATATTTCAGTTTTTCTTTCATAATAAATTTGCAAAAATTTCTACATTTGTTTTTTGTACATTAATGAGAAATAAAATTAACTTTTTGATTTTTAGCAAATGGCTGCAATGAAACAGAGTGAAAAATTTAAAGGGGTCTGAATACTTTCCGTATTCACTGTACATGCATTAGTTGTGGAGAGATGCCAGAGTGATAGGGCAGCCACCTAGTCAGGTACTACAAGCTGTTGGGGGTCGGTGCTTGCCTTGAACCGGTCACCCTCCGGTTCCATCAAGTCCCTACGGATTGAAGTTCTGACTGGACTTAAATCCCAACCTTCATCCAGCTGCTGCTTTAGGCCTTTTTTTCCTCTGCAGTGGCAGCGATTGTTTGTATAACTATCACTCATATGAGCAGGGCACGTCCAGGCTGAGGCACTGCTCTGTACTGTAAAAATTGAGCGGCGGCGTGACTCCAGCAGGAGTGTTGTACAAGCTGCCATTATGTCTCAACAACAGTTCTATGTCTGCTTTAAATAAAGTGTGTGTTAATACCCACAGCATGTTGTTCATGTTTACAGTTACACAAGTATCCTTTACATAGAAAACTATAAGCACATTAACTTTAATTTATTTTAAAAACTGTGCAGCTGCAGTATTTAAAGGTTGCTTACCTGTTATAGCATCAGTAATATTAAAACAATAATATAATATGTGTAATGTATGAATGGGGCCAAACTGACACACTGATGGTTTTCAGTTAAGACACGAGTATTTCACAAGTATTTTCCTGTAAACTCTCTCTGATTGGTCTCGCCTCTGTTTCATTCACTGAAGATACAAAATTACAACACTGCCATCTTCTTTAGTGACAAAACTCTCAAAGTGGAGAATTATTCATGGCTACAACTCCAAATGCCCAGGACAATCCCTAAAAAGGAACTGGTGTCTTATCTGTCAGGGACTTTTAGGCTGGTGGGTCACTTCAGATGGTTAGTCATAGTAAGGAAGTGACCTGGACCCACATAGATTTACTCATGTGCTTTTACTCATTAGTCATGCATACATCCAGGAGCAGCATAGTGCACATTACTGAGCACAAACTGCTCTAATGAAGTCTTTTGAATTTTTTCCAGTTACACTGAAACAAAGAGCCGCAAGAGCCAAACCAGCAACAGCCTGGATAGTAATGTTGTGTCTAACTGGAACCTGCCACCTGGCAGGTATAAAGTGAGCTAATCTGAGCGCACGCAGCAACAGCAAACACAAAAATTAACAAAATATAAGCGTAAGATTTCTAGATACTGCTGACACCACAATGTATCCATAGCACCCCCTCACATCCTGAGGATTGCATAAAAGAAGCAAATCCGACAAACTTGTGTTAATTCTATAACCTGGTTGATAATCTATCAAACAGACTGAAACATTAAACTGAAACTGCTCATGAAGCAGACAAAATAAACTGAACTGCACTAAACACAATGTGAGGCAATAGTTGTGTCTTTAGTGTCTTTAGTTTTGATGGTAGTTTGACATAATGGTGGTCATGAAACCCATGCCTCAAAAATGCTTTGGGTTTCAGATCCAAAAACTTCATATATAATAAGAGAAATCTAGTTACACAACGTCATACATACCCATACGCATACACACACACACACACACACACAGATACACACAGCATTAAGTTTCTTTTGTGTCATGGTGGAAAGAATGAACTCTGGCTCCTTGTATTTGGGCTGGGGTGTTTTGTTTTACAACAGTTGGTCCATATTCAGGAAGTGGCCAGATTTTGATCACTCATACAACTCCTCAGATGATACCAGATTCCCTTATTTCCCACCACAGTGTGTGAAGTTTAGGAAAAACAAGCTTCTTTCAGGCTTTAAATTGTGAAAGCTGGATCAATGTATCTAGGCTGCAAGTTTAAATTGTGTATATATTTGTTGTTTAGTGTGTGCCAGTGGCTTGCCAGTGTTAACTTATAGCCTTTTGCAAATGAACCTCAGTGTCCTTGTCAGGCTGTGGACTGTGTGTCTCATGAGACAGGCCGGTTAAGACCAGTTAACTGCTTTCTCTCTTCCTGTTTCTTCCTTTCCTTCTTACTTTCTTCCAACTGTAGTCAGTTTTATTTGATATAAATTACATTATGAATCACAAATTTGCCTCAAGGAGCTTTACACTCTGTACAGCATACGACACCCTCTATCCTTAGACCCTCCATTCAGATGAGGACAGACAGGAAACACATGGTTCAAAAATGCTTAGTCATTGTTGGGTTTTAGAATCAAAATGTCTGCCTGGGCTGGTCGACCTGCCCACACTGAGCTCTCACACAGGCTTCTCTGCTGTGTTTCTCTTGGAGTTTAGCACCACACTGAAACTTGAGGGACAAGTTGACTTTTCATTGTAATGCATCAGTTGTTCTGATTTCTCACTGAGTGAAGCTCAGATCTGCTTAAGCTACAACACACATAGTTCCGTGTACAATGTACTGATGGACACAAGGGACACTGGGAAGAGAAAAGTAGTTTATCTCAAGATGACCTGATAATGGTAGTTATCATGTGAAAGGCTGTAATCACTGAAACATATATGAAATAAAATAGCTGTGGTATCATGACCATAATAAATCTTGACAGTGACTTTAGACTCTTTAAGAGGGTTGGGTATTAAGGTAAATGGAAAAAGGGGAAAACCATGGCAGGGTGTGGTCAGTGTGGGAAATATAGATGCTGCCTGTGAGACTGGTTCTCTCACCTTTAAATATGTTAAAATATTATATAGAATATTATTATAATGTTTAAATCTGTATATCCATTAGTGCAGAGACAGATATTTATTTAAGACTTGATCGAAAACCTCAGGCCATTTGACTAAACACTGATTGAAAATGATGTTCCCTGACACCTATGGTTAAACAGTGGTCAAATCCAAAATGCAGGAAAATAGCACTACAGTATGTATATAGACAAATATTCTAGGTGACCAAGCTTTCAAGTTTCATATTCAAAAATATAATGGCAGAATAAACAGATTAAATCCCATAATGATTTACCAACAGAGTAAGAACGTCACAGAAGGCTACAAGTTAACACTGCTGAAACATCTCTTCTCTTCCACTGCCCCACTCACCTCATACCACCTGTTAACTTATCTGCCCTTACAGATGGGAAAAGGATTCATTTCTGGAATGTCACCCAGTGTTGGCAAATACACCCTAACAATCTAAACATATCTCTTAAAAGTAGCTCCACGGACCAAAGGGGCTGGCTGTCCTCACAGGGGGAAATTCCAACAAACACTCTGGTGACTGACAGCAAGCAGTTTAATGTTTATTAATGTCCACACACACAAACACAGCATGAAGCCAGATAATAGAGAGACATATGGTGAGAAAGCACACAGATGATGCAACAGTAATGCAGGGAATTTGAGTCTGAAAGAGTTCGGTGAGTAGAGTGAGGTGAGTTGAATTTGGGCATAGTGTGTCGGACTTCCTCCTTTAGCTCATTCATTCCCCTCCCCTCCCCCGCCCTGTCAGTGTTTGCTCGGGAGCATTCAGTCTCGCTGCTACGCTTGAGATGGCTAGACTCTCTGCTGCGATGTCCTGCAACATGATGAAAGGTTTTATTATGACTTTCACAGGTGAGCTGCCTACCTTCACTGAATGTTTCTATTGTGATCAAGCTGATACTCTCTCATTGTTTGGTCACAGTTTGGTTTGTTAGATTAGATGGCAGAGGCATTCATCTTCTGTTTAAGGGCTGAAGGAAACATGCTGCTGATGTGACGAGACAGTTTGACTTGTTTCCACCGCAGTTTGAGGAATTGTTAGAAAATGGGTGCAAAGGTGACAGGTGATAACCAGCTTCATATGATAGCGGTTATCCAGGTTCTACACACTTTTTTTCCTCCTCTTTGGACTGGAAGGTGTCCATATAGGCTCATTTCACTCTCAGACACTGCGTATCATTTGGAGTGTGTCTGTGGTTGATGAGGAGGATGAAGAGCTGTCCTTTGATATTGTTACTGTTTTTATATCTGGGTGGGACTGTTTTAGTGTTTTGTGTTTCATTGTCTTTGATATGCATTACATTACTGCCTCCTGCTACTCATATCTCTGTATCTGGTTCACCGTGTGTGTGCGCGTGTGTGTCACACTCAGAGTCTTTACTTTTTCAAACCTATAAGGGGAAGCAGCTGTACATGTTTTGACATTTTCTCTCTCACAGTGGCTGAATCACTTGGTGTTTGTTAGATGAACACCAATATCGTTTTCTTTGTTGGTCTGAGAGGCTGGTGGAGAAAGTAGACTGGGTGACATCATGGTCCTGTATAGTGAAATATTTGTAGATCTATAGATACTGAGACTAGATGTAATTAAAAAAAAAGTCTATTTAGTTAATTGTAGGGTATGCTTCCGGTTCTGCCGGTCCGGTTTACGAGCTTTGATTTTATGCAAACTGACCGAACAGGCATTTGTCATCATGAGATGTTCTGAGAATTTAAATGTATCCTACATCAGCAACCTAAATCCAACTTTTATTGCATTAGTAATAAACAATGTGACATTAACATCATATTATGTATTTGTATATGTTTAGGTATGTGTATGTTGTCTGTTTCTACACACAGGGTTTAATAAAATGAATGTTCATCAGACATCACCTCTATTGTCTTACTAATGTTGTGGGGACATAAATCTGTTGTGGGGACTCCCCTTCCTTATGGAGACAAAATGCAAGTCCTCATAAAGCCAATCATTAAATGTTAGGATGAACACTTGGTTTAAGGTTTGGTTTAGGTTAAGGTTCATAAGTCTCCAGGGAATCAATGTAAGTCAATGTAATGTCCCCAAAAGTGATAGAAACACGACTGCGTGTGTGGGTGAACAGACAGAAGGGACTGGGAGGGATTTACACCTGTTCTAGCTCCTGTTATAACCCCCAAAGTGGGAGAGGGAGGAAACAGTCAACTTGTTACTCATCATCTGCAGCAACAGCTATAGTTCTATTGTGTTCCTGTCCAAAGGTGTGGGTCTCTAAATGTGGTCTCCTGCTTCATACACAGTCAAAGGCAGAATAACTTTACCTCTCTCTCTCTCTCTCTCTCTCTCTCTCTCTCTCTCTCTCTCTCAGTGTCAGTGGTACTGGCTTTACCAGGTGGACAGAGTGACATTAAGACAGTGACAGGGAAGGCTGAGCAGAGCGTGACTCTGCACGCTGGAGTTACTCGACTAAATGGAGACTTTCAGATCATCTGGTCTTATGGTTCAGAGCAACGTCTCCTACTCAACTTTAATAAAGGAAAACTGGAGTTTTCTGAATCCCAAAGATTCCACCTGGACAACCAGACCGGAGCGCTCACCATTTGGCCCCTCAGCGTCAGAGACAGCGGACTTTACCAGAGACGGATCATCAATGGGAACTTGTCATTGCATCACTTTAACCTGACGGTTGAGGGTGAGTATTTGGAGACGTGTATACAGAGGACATAATCTAACTACATATTAGACAAGCATGTAAATGTTAGTGTTTTTTACTACTGCTCTCACTTTATATCTGTTCCACAGAGCCTGATCCCGTCCCACCACCTGCTGGACCTCCACAAAACATCACTGCTGGCCACAGGGGCCACATAGCTGCTGGTGTATTATGTGTCTTATTTGTTCTTGTATGCATCATGCTGTTGGCCTGTGCAGTGAGACAGAAGAAAACTACAGGTCAGTATTGACAGAGTTCTGGGACTGTATTTACCTCCTACATGGTGCTGAGAGTTTCTTCTTCAGAGCTGTTCACAAAGCTGCTGAGAGACACTGTTACTGATCCTGACATAAGAGAGGGGGTGGGGGTTGATATCGTCGTTGTGGATGACATTGTGTTTCAGGACTGAGCTTACTCACTATGTGAACAGTGATTAGTTGTCAGGTGACGGTCTGAGTCAGTGAGTGTAATATTCATCAATACACAGGAGTGTGGCGAGGAAGAAAGATCAACTCTTCATGCTTTGATGGTTTAATTCTACATTTAGCACTAGTCTGGCTTGGCCACCGAATGTGCTAGGCCCGGCAGTGGTATTTCATGTTTTCTCTTCTTAACAGGAAACTGTCGGGGGAACGGTGCAACAGTTTGACCTTCTGCTTCACTACACTTGACCTTCACTACAAAGCCTTCTGTAGACGAGGATGACAGAAGATCCCGGATGAATTTTATCAACAAGATGAAACTGTGGATGAACTATTCCAGAGGAAAAGCACTGACAGTAGAACTTCCAACATGTTTCCGTGGTGCTACACAGGAAGTGATTCACCGTAATCAGGATATCCTTTAAAACGATCTAGCGCTCTGCTCTTTGTTCTCAGTCCTGAAAGAGAAAACTGATACAGAGCTGTTCAGATTGATTTGGTGTGAGCAGCAGGCCACTGTGTCTCTAGAGCCGTCTCTATACGACTCAAATTTAGTTTGAATGTGAATTTAACATCTCTGTCTGTATATTAACATTATGAAGAATCAATTCACTTTAGACCTAAACCGTGTTACAAATGCTACAGAAATGTTTGCAGATCTTTTTCAAACATGAGACCAACATGTAAAATTAGCAGCAGATTTACAGAGTGAAACATGTCTGAAAAGGGCTAATCTCCTCTACAAAGGGCTCCTAATATTTGTTGGAGTTGTTACTTCTGTTGGAGGTGGCACTATTAGCAGGGGGAAAACTGACACAATGTCACACACACAGTGTGAGTCAGTTCATTCAGAAATGAATTGACTCAGACTTCTCCAGCAGGGAAACCACAGGAAATATAAACCCTTCCAGTCACTTGTGCTTTCATTTGTTTGTTTTGAACATACAGATGTCCTCACCTATTGCTCTGACCCCCCTTCATCTCTTCACCACAAACTGGCTGACAGTACAATACCACATTTCTTAATTACAGTAAAATACCTTAGTTTATATTGCATTCTGGGTAATTTTGATTAAGCGGGAATATTTTACAGTATATTTTAGGTTTGCTGTAACCTTGCTGTAATATGGCATGGCAGTAATACAGCATTACTGTAAATAGTGAAAGTGCGACACCTGACGTCACATCACACAGAACACCCAGCACACCACCAGTCATGAAATTTGTAGTTGTTTCTTTTGTCAAGATATTTCAAGTTAACTTCAGATAAATTTTAACGTTAGTTAAAGGGATAGTTCCATAATTATGAATAGAATAAATAAATATGAATAGGGTATAAATTACTTTTACCACAGTTACTAATCCATTGGGCAACAAAGACAAATAAAATGCATGCCATGGCAAACGTAAAGGTGTGCAACAGTAGAGTAGGAGCTAAACATTGCAGGGCAGGAGGAATTTGAGGACTGGGGTGAGTGCATTAGAGTCTTCTTTATAAGCATATTTATTGGTTTGCAGGTTTCTGAAAAGCACTGATAGTAGAACTTCCAACATGTTTGTAAAACAATCCAGCACTCTGCTCTTTGTTTTCAGTCCTGAAAGAGAAAACTGATACAGAGCTGTTTACCAGTGTATAAGGGATCTGAGTCATGGCTGGGTGACCCCCTAAGTGACTAACTGCTTCCTGTGTTTCACATGTATGTAAAGTAGTGTGTGTGAGATTGGTCCCGATCCCGAGAAGTCCATCTCACTTCCTGGCTGCTATCCTGAGGAGTCCAGCTTGGAGGATGTAATTGCATTAACAAGCTTTATATTCTGGGTCAAGTCGTCAGCAACATAGTGAAGATCCAATTCACTTCAGACTTAAACAGTGTTACAAATGCTACAGAAATGTTCCAGCGTGACTTTTCAAGATCTTTTTCAAACATGAGACCAACATGTAAAAAAAAAAAGCAGCATTAAAGAATGATAAACTGCCAGTCAATTTCCACATGTAACAGTTGTGAACGAATTTTGAAACTTCTGGTGAAACATTATCATGCGGGGTGAAAAAGTGTAGCTACACTAATGCAGTCTAATTGTTCTTCTTCCTGTCTGTTGGAGGTGGTGCTATCAGCAGAGAAAAAAACTGACATGAAGTGACACACACACACATACAGACATTAAAACAACAAGAACAACAGTGGAAAAACACTGAAAGGACACACACACACACACACATACACCTACACACAGTAATTTCCCCTGAACCATTTTGTGCATCTTCATCTGCATGTAGAATAATCTTGTCAGCTGTGTTTGCAAACACCTTGACTTTCCACCTGGTTGGTGTGTCCGCCACATCTCACAGGACAGTTTCCTGAGACTCTGTCCCCCCTTGGAGGCTCCTTCCCTGTAGGGTTTCAGAGGCAGCTCCGTGGGCAGCTCTGCTCAGAAGTTTCCTCAGTCTGCTGTAGGAGTCACTGAGCCCTTGACACAGCAATGTTCAGCATCAGGATGTGGGTGGCAGCGTTGATATCTGAGTGACTTACTGAACCTTTGCAATCAACCCTCACTGTGTCTTTCTGTTCGATCAAAGAGAAGCTGACAGACTGATGTCACTGAATCAAAATGCACCTGTCATTTGTTAACAAAACATAATATTTGATGACTTTTTAACAAAACATTTGATTTTTTGATATCTGATGACTTGCAAAAAATTTGCACTTCTTCAGAAGATCAGGGAGATTGTCTGTGTTACAGAGTTCCAATGCTGCCTTGAGATTTATTTACTGTACTTGTCCTCATATTTATACTGTTACTGTTGCTGTTCAACATGCACTCCAGCAGCACTAAGTAAGTTATTAATATTTCAAATTATTTATTTGTCTATTGAGATAAATTAATCCAGAGGACCTACAGGTTGAGAATCTGGAGTGCACAGCTGGGTACTGAAGTACTGCAGGTCCAGAGTAAAGATGATTGGATCTCACAGTGATCCTAATAATAAGACTTCAGAATATTCTGGGAACAGAAGCCCTTTCATGTGGAGTGTGAGGGATCTCAGCTTTAACTGAATATGGATCATGTATGAATGAAATGGAAGAATAATTTGTTTTGGATGTGTGTGCTATAGTGTTGAACAATAAACCAAAGGCACTGTTGTGACAAGGGTCCAAACCTGGTTGGCTTTTCTAACTGGTTTGAAATAAAGCAATAAATATTCTGCTGTTGAAAAACTAGCCTGGGTTCATTAAAAGAACATAATAAATGTCTGCATCAACACCGTCCAGAGCATGAATGGATGAATCTAAATGTAATCAACACTATTTCTACATTTTTACAGGTGAATAATGTTTAGACAACTAACTGCAACAGAATGAGGGATTCAGTAATAAACAGGGAAATGTTTAATGTTTAATTACCTGCATTTCCAAGGGCAGACTTCACCATTAGGCAAGGTAGGCAACTACCTAGGGCCCCCAACTAAGACGGCCCCTGATGGCTAAGGATAAGGGTGGACAAGGGTAAGACTAGAACACAAACTAGACAGCTTTTATTTGGAACACTTAACTCAAAGTTTCTAAATGTGATCAAGTGGCTCCTCCATCGTGGCACTATGTCTGTCGGTTTAATCAAAGGGAAGCTGGTAGCTTGTAAAATAGTAAAGTGTGAGTTTGGTTTGATTAGCGGTTTAATGACCCTGTTTGCAGCTGTAATGTGTGGCTTTGCATCAGGCTGAACGATGATCTGCTGATAAAGTTGTCTGCTGGTTTTCTTGCGGGGGTGTTGTTTCCTGATGTGTTGTTTCATCATCATGCATTTTGTGTGTTCCGGTTGTGGGATATCACTGTTTAAATTAGTCTTGTGTTTCATTGTTGAAAAAAAAAACTGACACCCTGATTGTGTCTTTACTATTTCAGTTTTATCAGATCTGAACTCTAGAACAGGAAGTGACAACCCTTTGATATCTGCCAAGAGGGGACTTCGTTATTCACATGTTAAAGTTTACAACTGAATGAGTTGCGTGCATGTGCACTAAGTCTCTCAGGCAGAATGGGACTGCTTGACTTCACTCAGGTTTTGTTAAAAGTTATCATCAACATATGGGAGCACTCTATGTTTAATTGTGCTCACTTGGTCTGAATGCCTGATAAAACCCTTTACAGAAACAAATGAAGAAGGACAAGAGCAACAGATGAGGGATGGCCAGACATGCAATAGGTAGAGGCCACAAAGATGGCAAAACACTACAAAAGATTATAAACACAGAACTGCAGTATACAACCAAGAACTGGCAATGCAGGAGAGCAGGTAGCAGAATTACTGTATACCGCAAAAAGTACATATACTTGTGGTTTTCCTGAGTTGGCTCAGGGCAACGTGTATGTGATCTAATAGGCAATGCATCGTGTGGTGTAATTCCCCTCCCTCTAACCTTTATCTCCTCACCATTCAGATGTGAGCAGATTTCCCACAGTTGAGTTTCTCATACTGTGCAAGTGTGAACGGCTCAGAATTCCATCAAAAGAATCAAAGAATAGCACAGGTACAGATGGCAAATCACTTTTCACATATGTTATAAAGCCTAACCTGATACATTAGGATGACAACTTTAATACTATTATGCTTTCAGACAAATGGATTTACAGGCTGTAACAGAGCAGCAGGTACTACACAAGCATCACATTCCATGAAATGGCATTACCCCTAACCGGAGGAATGCACCCTGGACTAATGCCAATGGCATTGTTTTATTTTACTGACAGTTACTAAAGGAAACACTGGTTTGAGGCAGAGATGAGAGGATGGCACACCCAAACTCTGCCTCATTAGTGTGTGTCAGCTGGGCTAGGTTGGGATCCACCTCCATGTTCCCCTTCCACTACCCAGAAGTATATAAGCAGTCACATCAGCTCTCTTCCATTAAAGCAGACACACCAGTCGTCCATGATGACACAGATGTATTGCATCATCCCATTGCTTTTGGTCACTGACAAAAGTGAGTATTTAATACTACACTGAACATTCTTTTATTGTTCCATTGTCTTTAAAATAATGAATGCAGTGTAAAAACAGAAAAGTGCTCACATTAGATTGCAGTTGCACTCTCAATATTAAATATAATGTTATATGCTATGTTATAATTCTTATATGAGGGAATGGGGGTTACAGTTTATGGACATTGTTCTTTTGAGTGATGGCTCCAGGGGAAGAAGCTGTTCACAAAACTGGTTGTGCCAGTGATGTTGAGCAGTTCTCATGACTCACTGTAGTTGTTTCTAGTCAGGCATGTTGCAGTCTGCATACGACCCTGAGATACAGTAACTGTCTTATGCTCTGTACCTGTTCAAGATTAGGGTGGTCTGATAGTAGTTAGTTAAAAATCTGCTTCCATATCAACTGAGGCTTTTAAAACAATGTCCAAGTGTCACATACACATGTTCCTCTGGTGTCTAAAGTCTTCTTAATGACCTGCAAATCCTGTTGCATGTGAGTGGGTCTGAGGAAAATGGCAGGTGAGTGAAGAAACGCTGGATACATCCTGTCAGAAGTTTGGCAAACACATATTTCTTATCAACATAAAGTTTAACTGCAGTTGTTTGTTCTTCTTTTAGAGAAAATTTACTGTCCAGCCTCAGCGGCACTCCTGTCGGTCAGTCATTGTATTAAACCTGCCTCATACTAGATAAATAGTTTTGATTGGCTCGCCTGATACCAGTACCAAGTAAATCAGTTTGAATGGCCGAAAACCATTGAAACCGGTTGACAGCGTGGATGAGTTTGGAACTATTGACAGCTGCATGAACCACGTGATCATCTTTACTCTGGACCTGCAGTACTTCAGTACCCACCTGTGCACTCCAGATTCTCAACCTGTAGGTCCTCTGGATTAATTTATCTCAATAGACAAATAAAGGACAAGTATAGTGAATAAATCTCAAGGCAGCATTGGAACTCCGTAACACAGACAATCTCCCTGATCTTCTGAAGAAGTGCAAAGTTGTGAAAGTCATCATATATTAAAAAAATTGAATGACAGGTGTCACTTTGTCATCTTTGCTCCATTTTGATTCAGTGATGTCAGTCAGCACTTTTGGTGGGAGAAGTCATCAAACCACATTTCTAACTGGATGGTTGCTTAGGCAAGCAAGCAGGTGGGTGAACAATTTTCTGTAAAAAGGAGAAAACATGACATATCACTGCTGGTGACACCACACGTGTAGAAGACAACAAGAAGAGGTGCAGTAAAGGAGTCGGCCAAGTTCACTGACGTGTGTACCTTCTGCCTCTGCTAGTCATTAGTGTTTGACTGAGGTGCAACACAGCTAATAATATCTACAAGAGCTTCCTCTGTTTTGAACTCCCCCACCTGTCTCCCCCCTCAAAGGTCAGCCCCACCAGGACAGCCCCATCAGGACAGCCTGCTAATGAATAAATGCTTGCTAAATTTGTATGTCAAAGTTCACCAAAGTTGAACTCTGCGTGGGAAATTTGCACGAATTAATTTCACCTCGAGTGGATCTTCTGATTGTGGAGATTCCATAGGAAAAAACTAATGTGATATGTATGTTATATTATATATTGGAAACAAACCTGCTGTTTCCAGACCTTCACAGGCTATGCTGGCCCAGAACTCTTAGTACTGACCTCCAGTTCTTCCATGGTGAACAGCTGAGGTGAACAGCATAATGCAAACAGCAGCAGCAAAGACACCTGCCAAGTGAATCCTATGGTCAGCAGCAGCGTTACATGAAAATCCCACAGCCTCTGTAGACCAACAACAGGAGACAACAAGCTTCTTTAGCAGCCATGACCTGAGGGGGACAAAGAACCTGGACCTGTGCACATGTGCACAGGGGCAGAAAAACTAGAGACATAGAGTTTTTATTGGCAGCTTGGTGACCAGCAGCATACAGTCACAGAGAGCAGATACATGCACGCTGTCAGATGCTTTGGCTCCCTTCTAACTCATCTGTACTATGAGGTGATTTGGGGACTGCCACAGTGCGCCATCATGGCTTAGTGAGATACTTTGATTAAGCGGCAGGATGGAAAAATATTAGCAGACAGGAGATTCAATGAAAATAAAGCTCCACAAATGAGGAAAACAGATAAAACAACAATAATGACGCACACCATTAGGCACACGTGCACACACGTGCATCAGCATGGCTGAGTTGTAGGCTACTAATCACACGCAGACGCACACACTTTGACGATAATAATGATGATAATAATTCATATTATTCGACATCTATACTCACCCAAAACAGTCACATTATATGTGTAACGGTGCATCCTGTGGTTTCCATCTATGATGTCTCCGTGGTAAACGCTGCTGTCTTTGATGCTGAGAGGTCCAATGGTGAGATTTCCAGTTGTTGCGTCCATATGGAGTTTTCCTTCAAATCTCTTTGGGGGGTCCAGCTCCATTCTTCCATTGCTGCACTGGATGAGGGTCTCACTGTGTGCGATTGATTTCAAATACCACACCACAAGGTAGTCACCATCCAGCCCAGTGAGTCCGGTCGGCAGAGAGACTTTTTCTCCAGCCTTCACCATCAGATGGATCATTTCACCCAGAACACCTGGTAGAGTGACTACCACTGAGACAGAGAGAGAAAGAGAGAGAGAGAGAGAGAGAGAGAGAGAGATTTTTTTTTATTATTTTTAAAAAACCTTTATTGTAGAAAAACTTGTAAAAAACTTACCATTGTTTCCATGACAATAAAAAGAGCTCTACAGTACAATTCAGAACAGGGCAATGTAAAAACCTAGCTAAAATTAGTATTAAATATTAAAACATCCCCTGTCACAGAACATATTGCGTCATTATAGCACCACTGCTTGATGAAGTCGTCCATGTTATTAATTTCTTCTAAAAAATCTAAAATCAACCCAGACTCTAGCTTTTACCAAGGAGATAAAAACTGTCCTGCCTTCTACTCTACTCTTCCTGCTACTGTAGATGGACAGTTTGGCCTCTCCTACTAACAAATTAAGTAATTGCCACTTGCATGGACTGTGTTAGATTTTTTGTATCCTACTCCCAGGATGAAGGCAGTCTTAGACCACGACTTATTAAACTGTCTAAAAACAATCTCTAAAATATTAAAAAGGTTACAAAGTATTTTGCAATCATAAAAACAATGAAAAACTGTCTCTACTTCCCCACAAAATGGAGAAAATGGTCAGTTTCCCCTCCACCACTGTACTCCTGCAGCATCTTTAACTCCTCATTTGTCAGTCTCTTAGTCCACATATTTAAAATATTCTTGATCTGTCGAACAGACCTCTGCCTGAGAAGAGAAGCCACAGCCAGGATGTCAGTAAGTCCAGGACCAACTACATCCACTATTTTCTTCAGAGTGACAGCTCCAGTTGTGCACAGTATGCTGGTGAGACCTGGAGTGAGCTGCCCTGAACACCAGCCTCGCTACGTTGATGAGGGGTTCTTCTAAAAGCCAGTGCAGAGAGCTTGTAGGTTCCAGTCTCTTCCACTTAAAAAAAGGCCATGTCTTAAAAAGTGCTTGATAAAAAGGAGATAACCCACACAGTTTTAAATACTTAAAATCCATTAAAAACAGTGTAGTGTCTAAACCCAGACCAGTTCTACTTCTGAATATATTGCTTGTTAGTTCTCTCCAAACAACATCCTTTGGACCTGTGAGGTATCTCTGTGCAAACTTACAATCTAAAAGTTGCTATTCTACTTACTATGTGTACCAAACCATGCCCCCCCTCCTTTGGTAAAAACAACACACTTTGTGGCACCCAATGTAAGTGTTAGGCCTTTAGGTGGCTCCATGCATGCCACAGAGCAGAAGCTACCAGACTGTTAATAATCAGGGCTCTGCCTCTAAAGGGCAACTGGGACTTCAGCCATTTCCACTTATTAAGCCTTCCTTCTACCTTCTCCACTACCCCTTCCCAGTTCTTCTGGACTATGGTCTCATTGCCAACGTATACTCCAAGATATTTAGAACCATCCTTCTTCCACGTCAACCCCCCGGTAGACTTGGCAGACCCCGCTTCCGTCGCTCTTTTCCCAGTTCACCCTGGCAGCTGACAGTCCTGCACCCTGACGCGATCTGAATGCTGTGCTTCCTTGTTAGCTTGGACAGGTCCATGCTAGCACACCGACCAGCAAACACCCCCCCCCCCCTCAACAATCCCAATACACACCAACACACAAAACTACCATGCACACTATTGATTACTTTCACAGCGAAAGATATATCACTCACAACCGCTGTCATGCGACCGCTCCACACACTCACTCCTTCCACTCAGAGAGAGAGAGAGTACTGTCAACAGTCTCATGATTGTCTTTTCTAAAAACTATTAAAAGGAACTAAGAAACTAAACACTAAAACAGACTGAATGACTTAACTGTACAGATGTATGTCATCTAATAAACCAATGTAACATGAAGGCTGAAACAGACTTTCTACACTAAACTTTCTGCCTTTACAAGCTGTCAGCTTCACTTTGATCGAACAGAAAGACACAGTGAGGGTTGATTGCAAAGGTTCAGTAAGTCACTCAGATATCAACGCTGCCACCCACATCCTGATGCTGAACATTGCTGTGTCAAGGGCTCAGTGACTCCTACAGCAGACTGAGGAAACTTCTGAGCAGAGCTGCCCACGGAGCTGCCTCTGAAACCCTGCAGGGAAGGAGCCTCCAAGGGGGGACAGAGTCTCAGGAAACTGTCCTGTGAGATGTGGCGGACACACCAACCAGGTGGAAAGTCAGGTGAACCCAGTGTCACACTGGATGGTAGACAGTGGTGGAAGAAGTATTCAGATCCTTTACTAAAGTAAAAGTAGCAATGCCACAATGTAAAATACTGCAAGTAAAAGTAGTATTAAGTAAGTAACAAAACAACAAAATGTACCTAAAGTATAAAAGTAAAAGTACCCACTATGCAGGCTAAATGTTGGGCTTGTGTTGTTATATAGTAAACCACTGGGTTATGATTACTGATGCATCTGATGTTGTAATTGGCCCAAGTGGAGCTGATTCAAGCTACTTTATATATTGTTTCCTTTTGTCTATAACATTATATCATATTTTAAATGCTCAGTATAGCCTTTTAAAATCTGAAACTGTAAAGTAACTACTAACACCTACACACTTCCTCACTTCTGTGTAATGTTTTGCAGCGTGGGATACATGTGGACATGGTACACTGTAAACGATTGTACTGTAATATCTCCTGTTATATTAATATTGATATATTACTTCTAATTTTTACTAAATATAATAAATGCTAATAATAATCTGTATTAATGTTATTATTGCTAATAATAATTAAAAAATATATTATAATATCAAAAGCCAATCAAAACAATGACCTCAATAAAAAAATGTTTTATTCATTCAATACATTTCAACATTTCAAAATTTAAAGACTGGGTTGGGAACCACTATCCTAGAAGAGGACTTCAGTTACCTTACAAATCCTTGATCACCTACAAGTGAGAAAAAACAAGCGTCAGATACCTTCACTATTGACTGTAGATGAGCTATTAATGAATGTGTGTGGTGGCCAACACACCACTGCCCCTCAGTTTGAAGTCTTGAAACTGTTGACATGTGGGTTGATGGCCATCACCTTCCTCTGCACTACCCTCCTGGTCTTCTTGCTGAATCCCTGTCTGCTAGAGCATTTCTTACCATCCTCAGGGTTGATCCTGACCAGAAACCTGCAAACCAATAAATATGCTTATAAAGAAGACTCTAATGCACTCACCCCAGTCCTCAAATTCCTCCTGCCCTGCAATGTTTAGCTCCTACTCTACTGTTGCACACCTTTTCATTTGCCATGGCATGCATTTTATTTGTCTTTGTTGCCCAATAGATTAGTAACTGTGGTAAAAGTAATTTATACCCTATTCATATTTATTTATTCTATTCATAATTATGGAACTATCCCTTTAACTAAAATTTATCTGAAGTTAACTTGAAATATCTTGACAAAAGAAATAACTACATATTTCATGACTGGTGGTGAGCTGGGTGTTCTGTGTGATGTGACGTCAGGTGTCGCACTTTCACTATTTACAGTAATGCTGTATTACTGCCATGCCATATTAGGTTACAGCAAACCTAAAATATACTGTAAAATATTCCCGCTTAATCAAAATTACCCAGAATGCAATATAAACTAAGGTATTTTACTGTAATTAAGAAATGTGGTATTGTACTGTCAGCCAGTTTGTGGTGAAGAGATGAAGGGGGGTCAGAGCAATAGGTGAGGACATCTGTATGTTCAAAACAAACAAATGAAAGCACAAGTGACTGGAAGGGTTTATATTTCCTGTGGTTTCCCTGCTGGAGAAGTCTGAGTCAATTCATTTCTGAATGAACTGACTCACACTGTGTGTGTGACATTGTGTCAGTTTTCCCCCTGCTAATAGTGTCACCTCCAACAGAAGTAACAACTCCAACAAATATTAGGAGCCCTTTGTAGAGGAGATTAGCCCTTTTCAGACATGTTTCACTCTGTAAATCTGCTGCTAATTTTACATGTTGGTCTCATGTTTGAAAAAGATCTGCAAACATTTCTGTAGCATTTGTAACACGGTTTAGGTCTAAAGTGAATTGATTCTTCATAATGTTAATATACAGACAGAGATGTTAAATTCACATTCAAACTAAATTTGAGTCGTATAGAGACGGCTCTAGAGACACGGTGGCCTGCTGCTCACACCAAATCAATCTGAACAGCTCTGTATCAGTTTTCTCTTTCAGGACTGAGAACAAAGAGCAGAGCGCTAGATTGTTTTAAAGGATATCCTGATTACGGTGAATCACTTCCTGTGTAGCACCACGGAAACATGTTGGAAGTTCTACTATCAGTGCTTTTCCTCTGGAATAGTTCATCCACAGTTTCATCTTGTTGATAAAATTCATCCGGGATCTTCTGTCATCCTCATCTACAGAAGGCTTTGTAGTGAAGGTCAAGTGTAGTGAAGCAGAAGGTCAAACTGTTGCACCGTTCCCCCGACAGTTTCCTGTTAAGAAGAGAAAACATGAAATACCACTGCCAGGCCTAGCACATTCGGTGGCCAAGCCAGACTAGTGCTAAATGTAGAATTAAACCATCAAAGCATGAAGAGTTGATCTTTCTTCCTCGCCACACTCCTGTGTATTGATGAATATTACTTCACTGACTCAGACCGTCACCTGACAACTAATCACTGTTCACATAGTGAGTAAGCTCAGTCCTGAAACACAATGTCATCCACAACGACGATATCAACCCCCACCCCCTCTCTTATGTCAGGATCAGTAACAGTGTCTCTCAGCAGCTTTGTGAACAGCTCTGAAGAAGAAACTCTCAGCACCATGTAGGAGGTAAATACAGTCCCAGAACTCTGTCAATACTGACCTGTAGTTTTCTTCTGTCTCACTGCACAGGCCAACAGCATGATGCATACAAGAACAAATAAGACACATAATACACCAGCAGCTATGTGGCCCCTGTGGCCAGCAGTGATGTTTTGTGGAGGTCCAGCAGGTGGTGGGACGGGATCAGGCTCTGTGGAACAGATATAAAGTGAGAGCAGTAGTAAAAAACACTAACATTTACATGCTTGTCTAATGTCAATATGTTGTTCCTGACACACACACATTATTTGACATCTATACTCACTCACTCATAGGTACTTAAAGGTACATAGAGGATACTGGCAGAAGGACATCTGTAAACCTCAAGACTTTGAAGAGAAAAGTCAGAAGGAAAACTACAAGCTAAAGCTAGCTGACCGACTGACAGCTTGGATCTGCCTCAGTGGAGTCTGGAAAAAAGGGGACAGGTAAGCCTTCCATCGCTGTTCTGGATAAGTAAGACCTTTTCTATGGAAGAAGAACTTTACCTTTCTATTCTGATCTAACATAGACATCTTGAAACATATTACTAAAGTTAAGAGCTAAAGTAGAGAGCAAGTTAGCAGTGACAGTTGACAGTTGGTAACATCGGTCGCCATGGAGACCACACACACAGTGGAATATAAGATTAAAAGTGTGCAGGCCGCCAAGAAGAAACACAAAGGAAAGACCCTCCAAGGAAACCCTGAGTGCCTGTATGCAGATCACATCCTCCTCAATGGCAGGAAACAGCACATCCCAGAGCCAGAGGATATCAACCTGGCAGATAGGAGACCTACAGAGTACTATGCAGTGGACTTCCTGTTCAGTCATCCATCATGTTAGTATGATTAATACTACTTTCCACAATGTTTCCTCCAGGGTTCTGTATTGATTTTGTCCTACCAGTCCGAGCAGAACAATGTTATCTGGAAATATTGCCAGCTGAGCCAGCAACTCCATGTGCTGGCACGTGCACACACACACACACACACACACACAAGATTATGTCCTCCTCTGTATACACGTCTCCAAATACTCACCCTCAACCGTCAGGTTAAAGTGATGCAATGACCCGTTCCCATTGATGATCCGTCTCTGGTAAAGTCCGCTGTCTCTGACGCTGAGGGGCCAAATGGTGAGCGCTCCGGTCTGGTTGTCCAGGTGGAATCTTTGGGATTCAGAAAACTCCAGTTTTCCATCATTAAAGTTGAGTAGGAGACGTTGCTCTGAACCATAAGACCAGATGATCTGAAAGTCTCCATTTAGTCGAGTAACTCCAGCGTGCAGAGTCACGCTCTGCTCAGCCTTCCCTGTCACTGTCTTAATGTCACTCTGTCCACCTGGTAAAACCAGTACCACTGACACTGAGAGAGAGAGAGAGAGAGAGAGAGAGAGAGAGAGAGAGAGAGAGAGAGAGAGAGACTTAAATAATGACTAAAACCATCCATTTGCCCAGATAGCAGGGGAAAGATTAGAAGGACATTCTCCTTCTTCACTAGTTAAGTGACTTCACTTGCACTTACATATATACCAGTAGACTACGAAGCACTACATACATATATAAATACATACACATAAAGACATTCACATGCATGCATAATGTGATAATATGTGTGTATGAGTATGAGGCATATGAGTGTGAGTATGTATGTGTGTGTGCTTGAGTAGCCTACAATAGCGCGTGCACACACACGCACAAACACGGTAGGCTTATCTGATCCAGTGACACACAATCAGAGTAATACAGAGATATGAGTAGCAGGAGGCAGTAATGTAATGCATATCAAAGACAATGAAACACAAAACACTAAAACAGTTCCACCCAGATATAAAAACAGTAACAACATCAAAGGACAGCTCTTCATCCTCCTCATCAACCACAGACACACTCCAAATGATACACAGTGTCTGAGAGTGAAATGAACTAAGTGGCGAACCTCACCACAGAAGACACGACAGAAGAAGCTCTACGCGCGCATGGAGCCTGTATGGACGCAGAAAAAAGTTCCCCGTGTCTCTTTGGGTTAACGGCGTCACTGATCCTGGGTAACCGCTATCACATGAAGCTGGGTATCACCTGTCTCTGTTAACACATCTAATCTAACAAATCAAACGCAGACTTTCAGCTGTCAGATCCCGAGAAAACAACGACAGAGGATTACAACAGAAACGTTCATTAAACGAAGCCTACTCACATGTGAAAGTTGCAAGAAAAGCTGCCAACATGTTGCAACACACAGAGGCTGTTACACGGAGAGACACGAGACCGGCACGCCGCTGCGCTAATGGGGGGCTGATGGTGTTTTGCAGGAAGTAGTCTGCCACACACACACCTCCTTCTGTGTGCTTTCTCACCATATGTCTCTCTATTATCTGGCTTCATGCTGTGTCTGTGTGTGTGGACATTAATAAACATTAAACTGCTTGCTGTCAGTCACCAGAGTGTTTGTTGGGATTTCCCCCTGTGAGGACAGCCAGCCCCTTTGGTCCGTGGAGCTACTTTTAAGAGATATGTTTAGATTGTTAGGGTGTATTTGCCAACACTGGGTGACATTCCAGAAATGAATCCTTGTCCCATCTGTAAGGGCAGATAAGTTAACAGGTGGTATGAGGTGAGTGGGGCAGTGGAAGAGAAGAGATGTTTCAGCAGTGTTAACTTGTAGCCTTCTGTGACGTTCTTACTCTGTTGGTAAATCATTATGGGATTTAATCTGTTCATTTTTGATCACCTAGAATATTTGCCTATACACATACTGTAGTGCTATTTTCCTGCATTTTGGATTTGACCACTGTTTAATATTTCAAACCATTGCTGTCAGAGAACATCAACATATGATCATAATTTACTCTGTGGCTCTGAAGCAGCAACTTCACACTCTCTCCTACTGTAGGAGTAGTCCTCCTTCCGGAAAGGAAGTTTAGGCAACTTCATAAATTACTCTCAAGTCTCACTGCTTTTAGTCCTAGGGTAAATGACACAGTGACACAATCCTAATCAGCTCGACAGTTGTGCAGTGTGTCCCTGCCTGGAGATAAACTGCTGTAATACTTTAAGCTAATCCAGTCTTAAGTTTAAAAAAAAAAGTTTCACCTTACAAGTTTGACCTCAACATTGCAGTCGATCAGTGTTTAGTCAAATGGCCTGAAGTTTTAAAGAAATGTCTGCCTCTGCACTAATGGATAGAACATATTTAAAGTGAGAGAACCAGGTGAACAGTCTGACAGGCAGCATCTTTATTTCCCACATGGACCACACCCTGCCATGGTTTTCCCCTTTATCCATTTACCTTAATATCCAACCCTCTTAAAGAGTCTAAGGTCAAGGGTCAAGGGAGTTCATGCCTCAAATGTCTTTAAAGTTTAAAGAGTTTGACAGATTCTGGTTTTTATCTTATGGATCAATCTACTGCCCTGTGATGCAATGTATGTCTTTTTAGAGCATTTCCATACACCCAGCTATGTGTCTCATGCTGCTGCTAGACAAAAATAAGGTAGGGCAGAGTCATGTTAGCTTTAATCTTAAAAGATTATTTTCCATGAAGACGTTTCATTCAAAAGGCTCCATCCACAGACATCTGCTGTCCAGAAATGTGGACATGTTGGTGTGGTCAACAAGCTGGTATGATTTGGATGTCATACAGGATATTGGTAGTGTGAACTGGAGTTTGTTTTCTTGTGTTTTTTTTATGTTAATCTGACCACACAGCCTGAGTAATGTAACAGCTGCATTCCCCAATGAAGCCAGATACAAACATCATTGCCCAGACTTCGAGGACTGCCTTCTTTCATCCATGTAACATTGCAAAAATGTTACATAGGTAAAGGGGCTAGAAAGGACAAGTGTTCCAACCTGTCCATTCAAGTTAGGCCAACAAGGTTAGCCTTTCCATTCAAAGACATGGATGGTGATGAGTTTGGAGAAATGGGATCATCAGACTGTGTGGATAACATTTTACCTGCACATGACAAGTGACTGACTATGCACAGTATAAGTCGATTTCCTACTATCTTAAAACCAACTACAATAACAAGTGAAAGTGCTGCTTTAATAGATAACATTTCTACCAGTGTAACTCTGATTAGAGTAGTAAGTGGACCGCTTCATAAGTGACATAAGTGACCACCTCACTGTTTTTTCAACCTTACAGAACTTTACTAAGACTCATGGAAATACTGACACTTACAGACTGGTTCCACAAAGGACACCAGGACTCTTAAGGGGGACTTAAGGAAGCAAAGTTGGAATAAGGTTTAACTGAAAAATGTATTATAAAAGCAGTTCTTAGGGTTAAATATAGAACATGCATAACAAGCATAAAATAAATATAAAATATATAGAAATAAAATAACAAGTATAATGAGATTCAATAAAAGGATAATTACAACAGACTATTGGAACAGCATAGAAACAGTACATAAGGTACATGGAAAGTGCTTGACAGCCTCATTAAAAAGGGTACAGGAGAATCAGATTATCCACATGACTTTACTAAAAATAATAAACCAAACATCACCAAATCAAAACAGATTCTCAATCCAAATTCATTACACAAAGGCCTATTGTACTGTTCTTTAATAGTTCCATACATTACCTACTGGACTGTGTGGAGGTTTGTATATAAACAATCACAAATCCAGTTTTTATATGACAAAAAAAAAAAAAGCCATAAGAATTGTCAACAAAGCTGATTAAATGAACCAACCAACACAATGCTTATAAACTCATATGCTCTTACATTTAGAGATTTGGTGGTGGACTTCAAAACTGCACAGTTAATGTATAAAGTTAAAAATAAAATGCTTCCAGACTGCTTCCAGATGCTGTTTCAAATTAGAGTGAGTCAGTGTGTATGTTTACTGAAACAAAGATGAGAACAAATGCAAAGTAAAGATGTATTACAGTTGAAGGAGTTAATTTGTGGAATGGTTTTGAAAGTTTTTATGTGAATTTTTATGTTGGGGACTTTGGTGCATATATAGTGTACATATGCAGAGGTACATACATATGTTCAGAGTATAAATAAATCATACATCTATACTGAGTAATTAATGTAAAAAAGGTTGCTGTAATAAGCTGGGGCTTCAGCCTACACCTTTTCTGTCGATGTAAACTTGATATGATTTGTCACTGTTTGTTTTATACATGTGTATTTGAGTTGTACAAGTAGAAATGACTGAAATAAACTAACTAAACTAAAATAAACTAATGCTAATGCTATGTTTTATCACAGCAGTCGGCCCACCTGTGGAACCCAACTAACCATGTCAGAAAGCGGCTGTTAGCGCAGATGCTGCTATAGCATAAGTTATATCTGAACTGGGGAGTGTTCACTGAAAGAAGAGCAAAGAACGGCACTGAAGGCTTTTTCTCGACCGAAAATATGTTTTTGCCCTTGTCCTGCCTGGCTCCAGCAAGGGTTCATATGGTTCGTTGATCTGACTGATTGAAGTTAGTTGCACAGAAACACACACGTGCACAAGCACATTATTACAGACAACTTGAAATTTACAGGACAGACTGTCACGATCTATCTGTAATTCCCACACTGACCACACCCTGCCATGGCTTTCCCCTTTTTCCATCCAACATCCAATCCTCTTAAAGACTCTAAGGTCACTGTGCAGATTTTTTATTTTCATGATACAACCTTCCCAGTGTCCCTTGCAGCTGTCAGTAAATTGTACACGTAACTATATGTATGATAGCTTAAGCAGATCTGAGCTTCACTCAGTGAGACATCAGGACAACTGATGCATCGCAATTGAAAAAGCAACTTGTCCCTCAAGGTTCAGGGTGGTGCTAAACAATATTTGTCTCATTATCGGGGTTCTGGGCAGATCAGAGACTCAGCCGAAAAATGACTCAGGACACGGCAAAGTTCAAAAGACAAGGTCTTTGCTGGAAATCTAGGGGTCATGCAGAGAACAAAGACAATCTGGTAGTGGAACAAAGGAAGTGCACTTGTAAATGTAGAGGAAGCTGATTAGCAGAATCAGAGGCAGACGAATAATAGAGAACTAGTGGGACACACACAAGGGCAGGAATGGAAATGATATGTTAGTATTTTCAAATAAAACAGGAAACAAAACAGGCAATAGCTAACAGGATGTTACACACATCAGAGAGCAAACATGGCAGAGAAGCCTGGATGAGAGCTCAGTGTGAACAGGCTGACCAGCCTGTCAGCGTTTACCTTTGAGGCAAATTTGTGATTTATATAAAATAAAACTGACTACTCATTGTTGGATGAAAGTAAGAAGGAAAGGAAGAAACAGGAAGAGAGAAAGCAGTTAACTGGTCTTAACCGGCCTGTCTCACGAGACACACAGTCCACAGCCTGACAAGGACACTGAGGTTAATTTGCAAAAGGCTATAAGTTAACACTGGCAAGCCACTGGCACACACTAAACAACAAATATATACACAATTTAGAAAAGTGTGAACAAAAAGACGCAGTATCAGGTGACTTGTACTTACAGCCCAGTGTATGAGTAGTCTTTAGAAGCAGCTCTCAAGTGATCACATGATTAATCACAGCTCACATCGTCTGTGGCTTTTGGAGTCCCTATATTAAAAAACTGACCCCGCAAGTTGTAGCCTTTTGTTTAACCTATTTGTGCTCAGTTATACTGTGCTGCAGCCTACATGTATATGTGGATGAGTAAAATGAAAAACCATCAACGTGGATATGGTGAATATGTGCCAACAGGTGTAAAACAAAACCTAGGCCAAAGAGTCCACTGTTGATAGTCACACCCATATGTGGGCACTACTGTGGGGGAATGCACTATGTCTGCTCTCAGCTGAATACTGGAGGTCATACACAAGAAACCTGATGCTGTGTTTATCTGTGTGTGTACCTTCTGCTACAAAAATGAACTCTTCCCACACTATATAAACATCTGACCTGGGCTTGTATTTATTCATCAAGACACAGACACAATACAGTAAAACCAGGGCCTCTGCATTTATCAAATTGATCAAAGTTATATTTTAAAAAAACCTTCACATTCACTGCACAGTTGTTATTATTATTAGTCTGATTTGTTGTCTCTCCTCCTGTTCTGTCTCCTTGACTTGACTTGACTTGACTGCTACTTAAGTGGATTTAGGAATAAATGAGTTTTAATGGGTTTCTTTTTATATAAAACACTCCACTAATCCACTAAGTGTCATGGTGGGTGGTTCAGGCAGCAGGAGAAAAGGACCCAAATGTAGACAATCGAGGTAGCTGGATAGTTGTCTGTGATTTTAATGATAAAAATAAAATCTACAGGAAGACACTGTCAGGTCCAACACAACACAATACAGCAAGTAGGAAGATCTGACCAGTAACAAAGGAAGTTTACCAGGATATATGGAGAGGCAAAAAGGAAGAAGTGAGGACAAATAGAGAGGCAAGAAAACACATATGGGCAGGGAGTGACATGAAGAAAGGAATACTACAAAATACAACAGGAAACCAAGCACACACAACAATCCTTTGACTGCCTCTATGGAGTATTCCTGAAATACAACTAAACAAGAGGAGGGGAAAAAGGCTGATCATGACATTATGGACTGCAGCACGGAGACAGAAGCCAGCACACACTTCAGCTATGGACATGAAGGAAGCTGGTATTGAAGATGTTTTGTGCTTGTGAAAAGGCTGCCGTTCTCCCTTTTCACTAGTCCCTGTTTCTCAAAATTAACAGCTTATTTTGTCTGCTTCATGAGCAGTTTCAGTTTAATGTTTCAGTCTGTTTGATAGATTATCAACCAGGTTATAGAATTAACACAAGTTTGTCGGATTTGCTTCTTTTATGCAATCCTCAGGATGTGAGGGGGTGCTATGGATACATTGTGGTGTCAGCAGTATCTAGAAATCTTACGCTAATATTTTGTTAATTTTTGTGTTTGCTGTGGCTGCGTGCGCTCAGATTAGCTCACTTTATACCTGCCAGGTGGCAGGTTCCAGTTAGACACAACATTACTATCCAGGCTGTTGCTGCTTTGGCTCTTGCAGCTCTTTGTTGCAGTGTAACTGGAAAAAATTCAAAAGACTTCATTAGAGCAGTTTGTGCTCAGTAATGTGCACTGTGCTGCTCCTGGATGTATGCATGACTAATGAGTAAAAGCACATGAGTAAATCTATGTGGGTCCAGGTCACTTCCTTACTATGACTAACCATCTGTGACCCACCAGCCTAAAAGTCCCTGACAGATAAGACACCAGTTCCTTTTTCAGGATTGGTCTGGGCATTAGATTTTTTCTTTAGCCCCAAATAATTCTCCACTTTGAGCGTTTTGTCACTAAAGAAGACGACAGTGTTGTAATTTTGTATCTTCACTGAACGGAACAGAGGCGAGACGTGGAAAAACTTGTGTCTTATTGGCTGACAGGTCAATTCTTCACTTGATAGGTTAACTCTCACACAGTCAGTGGGAGGATAATAAGAATAAGAAGATATAAGAAGATTTTTTACCAGTAAAAGGGTTGAAACTAAAACAGTGGCATAAAGATCTTCTCATGCTGGTGATGAGCCAGGAAAAAAACAAGATGTGTGAATGTCACTGAACATGATATGAGCAGAGCATAGGCGTTATCCCCGTGCACGCTCACACACACACACACACACACACACACACACACAATCATAAATAGTCTACGGCTGTTAGTCTTTATACATTACACAGGTGCTGTAACACTGTTTCATCATAGTGATGGGTAGACAGGTCTGAGGCAGATGACACACTCATTATAAAATGACCATAAAAAATCACTAACAACATGGTAGCATACAGTAAGTATCCCCACTGTCTTTGTAAAAATAGCCTATCCATCCATCTATCCATCCATCTATCTATCTATCTATCTATCTATCTATCTATCTAGCTCTCTCTCTTTCTCTCTCAATTTTCAATTCAATTCAATTCTAATTCAAAAGAGCTTTATTGGCATGGGAAACAGATATTTACATTGCCAAAGCACTCTCTCTGAGTGGAATGAGTGAGTGTGGCGAGAGGCCGTTTGAGAGCGGTTGTAAGTGTTTTTCATGTGGTCGGTTGGCCTTTTTCTGGTCAGCGTGCTAAACACCAGTATGGAGTTTACCAAACTGAGCAGGAAACATGGCTTTAAGGTCTCTGCTGGTTTCCCTTGTTCGGTGGAGGACTGCGAGGACCTCAACCTGGTGTTTAACCTAAAGGAGAAGGACTTTGAATATGTTGTGTTTGTGGACTCTGGGACTTTGAAGTGTTTTTGCTGTGGGAGGGAGGGACATTTAGTCCAAGCCTGTCCTGAGAAAGTCTCCTCTGTTGATAAGACACAGAGGGAGGAGGACAGATGAGACATTCAGAGACTCAAACAAGACGGTGAGGGGACCAAATAGACGCAGCAGGGCCAGAAAGACACTGAGACAATAAAAGACAAACAGAGTGAAGCATGTGTTAGTCAGGAAGAGGACCAGCAGCATACTGTGGGGTCAAACACTGCAGACAGAGCAGCAGAGGCCACAGTGATGGACACCTGATGGAAGCCAGCCTCACACTCATTCACAGCAGGAAAAACCTTACGCAGTGCAACAGATTAAAAAGTTCCTGCATATTACCAAAAATATGAAAAAAGTCAAAGTAGTAGATTATTTTGGTGACAAAGAACTGTTTTTAATTTCGGCCAGATCCCAGATGAGCAGCAAAAGAGCTGGAGACCAACAATCGGAATCGGAATCGGAATTGGGTTTATTGCCAAGTAGGTTTTCAAATACAAGGAATTTGCTGTGGTGTATTGGTGCGTAACAAGTACAGACAATTACAGACAATAACAGACAAGACAAGTAGTGCAAGGTGCAAGGGTATGCTTAAGTATCGTATTTTAAAGTACTACAGTGCTAGTGCTAAGTAAGTATAATTTACAGTACAGAATATGAAAAGAAAATTACTAAATATGTGCTATGTGTCTTTTGTAGACGATAATGAATAATGAATAAAACTAAAACTGCGAGGAATGTGCAAAATATTGAGTGTGTATGGTTTAGTATAGACTATAGTCCACAAGTGTGCGTTAATGTAACGCATTTCGCCGGGGGCCTGTGCGTTAATGTAACGCGTAGTGTCTGTTTGGGGATAAGGGTCCGTGTCAGCGGGGGTCCCGGGCCTTGTTGATCAGGCCAGCTGCAGACGGGAAGAAACTGTTCTTGTGGCGAGAGGTTTTGGTCCTGATGGACCGCAGCCTCCTGCCAGAGGAGAGAGTCTCAAACAGTTTGTGTCCAGGGTGGGAGGGATCGGCCACTATCTTCCCTGCACGCCTCCGGGTCCTGGAGGTGTACAGCTGGAGAGATGGTAGATTGCAGCCAATCACCCTCTCTGCGGAGCGAATGATACGCTGCAGTCTGCCCTTGTCCTTGGCAGTAGCTGCATATACCAGACGGTGATGGAGGAGGTGAGGATGGACTCGATGATGGCAGTGTAGAAGTGCACCATCATCGTCTTCGGCAGGTTGAACTTCTTCAGCTGCCGCAGAAAGTACATCCTCTGCTGTGCTTTCTTGGTGATGGAGCTGATGTTCAGCTCCCACTTGAGGTCCTGGGAGATGATGGAGCCCAGGAAGCCGACGGACTCCACAGTGTTGACTGGGGAGTCTCTCAGGGTGATGGGGGTGAGTGGGGCTGGGTCCTTTCTGTAGTCCACAACCATCTCCACTGTCTTGAGAGTGTTGAGCTTCAAGTTGTTCTGGCTGCACCAGGTCACCAGATGGTCAATCTCCCACCTGTAGGCAGACTCATCCCCACCAGTGATGAGCCCGATGAGGGTGGTGTCATCTGCAAACTTCAGGAGCTTGACAGACTGGTGAATGGAGGTGCAGCTGCTGGTGTACAAGAAGAAGAGTAGAGGGGAAAGAACGCAACCTTGAGGGGAACCAGTGCTGATGGTGCTGGAGTCAGAGACATGTTTCCCCAGCTTCACATGCTGCAGGAAATCTGTGATCCACCTGCAGGTGGAGTCAGGCACGCTCAGCTGGGAGAGCTTGTCCTGCAGCAGAGCCAAGATGATGGTGTTGAAGGCAGAGCTGAAATCCACAAACAGGATCCTGGCGTAGGTTCCTGCGGAGTCCAGATGCTGGAGGATGAAGTGGAGCGCCAAGTTGACTGCATCATCTACAGACCTGTTGGCTCTGTATGCGAACTGCAGGGGGTCCAGGAGTGGGTCAGTGATGGATTTGAGGTGGGACAGCACAAGGCGCTCAAATTACTTCATTACCACAGAGGTCAGGGAGACAGGTCTGTAGTCATTAAGTCCTGTGGCCCTTGGCTTCTTGGGAACAGGGGTGATGGTGGAAGTCTTGAAGCAGGCTGGTACGTGGCATGTCTCCAGTGAGGTGTTGAAGATATCAATGAATATCGGAGACAGCTGATCAGCACAGTGCTTCAGGGTGGATGGAGAGACCGAGTCTGGTCCGGCTGCTTTCAGACCTAAACTGAGACAAGATGTTTTCGAGGTCTTCCCTGCGAGCTTTAACCCTTGTGTTGTCCTCTGGGTCGAGGTGATGTATCATATGTTTGTGTCATCCTTTTCCTTTGTTCTGTTTCTTACTCTGTTCCTATTGTCAAGAAACAAACTAAAAACAAAAGATAACCACTTCAAGAATCACAAATGTCATGCATAACAACATTTACATACACAGAAGGACATTTTCGGCCACCGGGTCACCTTGACCCAGAGGACAACACAAGGGTTAATGACTCTGCAACAGAGATGCATGAGACCAGTTCTGACTCTGTTGCCAAAAAAAGGTGACCTTCAGCACATAAAAAACTGGTGGCCGGTCTCCCTGCTCTGCACTGACTACAAACTACTGTCCAAAGTCCTGGCTAAAAGACTGAAGAAGGTGATGGACCAGGTCATCCACCGGAGCCAAACCTACTGTGGCAGGTCCATTATTGACATGTGTCACTGATTTGGGATCTTTTGGAAGTCTCTGGTTCTTTGGGTTTGATGCTGGTCTGGTTTATTTGGACCAGGAAAAGGCATTTAACTGGGTTGAGCACTGTTACCTTTGGGAAGTGTTACAAAGGTTTGGCCTCTGCCCTGGACTTGACCCTGGCCAAGTTTAAGGTTCTGTACAAAGTAATTGAGAGTGTGCTGAAAATGAATGGTGGTTTGTGTGAACCTTTTAAAGTGACTCGGGGTATAAGACAAGGCTACTCGATGTCCGGTATGTTCAACTGAACCAATGTTGCACAATGTTCGTTCTTTTATTGATGGTCTGCTTTTACCTGGCCTTAACCCACAGTTTATTTTGCCTGCATATGTGGACAATATTGTTGTTTTAATAAAAAAACAAAAAGATGTGAACAGGCTAGGAAACATTGTTGAATCCTTTGGAAAAATACCAGCTGCTAAAGTGAACTAGCCAAAGAGTGAGGCCTTAGCAACGCTGGAGGAGGGGAGGCTTGAAGTACCTGGGGATTCGTTTAGGAGATGATCAGACTGTCAGGAAGGACTGGGAGGGAGTGGTAGAGAAGGTGGAGGGGAGGTTGGCCAAGTGGAGGTTGCTGTTACCTCACATTTGGTACAGAGGAAGAGTCCTGATAATTAATAATTTGGTAGCATCATCTCTCTGACACAGGTTAAAATGTATGGAGCCCCCCGCTGCTCCGTTACAGAAATTGGAGTCAATTATTCTGAACTTCTTCTGGGATAATTTACACTGGGTACCACAGAGTGTACTTGTATGGGGTTAGTGCACCTGGGGAGCAGAACAGCAGCTTTCAGGCTACAGTTCATTCAACGATAGCTCACAGGGAATGATGACGTGGTCTGGAAACCAGCAACAAGCATGATTTTAAGGGGGTTTAGACGCATCTTCGTTTTTAATGAAATATGTTTTTTATCTGTTTGTGTGACTTGCCTCCATTTTTAACAGGGACTGTTTAGAGCATGGACTAATTTTAAATCAGAATGGAGCCTGCAGCTTCACTGTTTTGGCTCCTGGAGGAGCCTCTGATCCATGGGTTCAGGGCAGCAACAGAGCTGTTCTCACCCAGTGTTTACATTCAGCCGGGAAAGTGAAGCTGAAACACATAGTGGATGCTGCAGGTCCAGGACTTCACAACACGGAGGCAGACGCTTCTCTACTGGGTCTAAGATCAAGACGTCACACCGGAGACATTTTAAATAGAAAAAGACTGAACAGCGAGGAACTGGAGATGCTGCAGGACTAATGTGCAGGAATAGAGACTCCTGATGAAGGAGATCTGTTCCCTGAACTGGGTATCAAAAGAGACCAGACTGGATTGACGGGACCATTGCTGGTCTTTAAAACTGCTGCAGCTGCAGAACTATACATGTTGAAGGGGAAAGCCCTGTATTAATACTGTGTTCAAGCTGTGAACAAGAAGAAGCTGAGTGAGAAAAGGACACTGTGTGTAGGGCGAGACTGAGGGTGCAGGATGACTGTAAACCAGTGTAGAGGCTGTTTTATAAACGGCCATTAAACAAGAAGTCAGGTGATCTGCAGTGGAGAATCCTGCAGGGGGCGCTGGCTGTCAACAGCTTTGTTTCTAAAATCAGTTCCACCATGTCCATTGAATGTCCTTTTTTGTCAGGAACCAGAAACTATTTTCACTGTTTCCTGGACCGTAAAAAAATCGAAGTTCTCTTTGAAACCTTGAAAACAGTGTTCTTGAGCTGTAGTGAGGTCTGAAACTGCTTTTATGTTTGGTGCTGGCGCCAAAAAATAAAATGTAATGAAGTGGAAGCTGTTGAAGTTTGTAGTGGGACAGGCCAAAGTGTCTATTTACAGAAAAAAACAAATTGGAAAAGTTACAGGTGAGGAGCTGCTGTCTGTGTTTGTGTCATTGGTGAAAGCCAGAGTAAGAGTAGACTTTATATTCTACTCTCTGATGAACAGTGATGAAGAGTTTCTGTCTCAGTGGTGTTTCACCAAAGCTGTTTGTTTTGTTGTTGAGGGGCAGCTGAGTTTTAACTCTGTGTTTCTGTGAAACATTTTTAAACCTTTTTATCTCTGTTTGATCTGGTAATTATATCACGTTGAGAGTGTTTATTGGAAAATAAAATTTGTTTTAAAAAACTCTAAAAAATCTCTCTCTCTCTCTCTCACCCTCTTCCTCCCTCCCTAAGACTCAATTACAACAAACATAAGGTCACTTCTCATTTTTGCAGAGTTATTACTTGGTGCACATAATGAAACTAAAGTAATTCCAGTAATGCAATAAAAAAACTCTACATACCCCTTCACATAAGTGTATACGCGAACTACAGATACAAATACAACAATGCTGAAATCTTGCAGAAACACTATTAAAGTCCAGAGGTTTATTAATTAAAATAAATGAATGTATTTTGTTGTGTATATATGTCTGTGACTCAGCAGGTATAATACAAAATGAAAAAAGGTGATCTACATGACAATACATATTTGAAAGCAACTCACTGTGTTATATTCCATTATATTTTCAATTGTCACCTGGTGCCTGAATTTTGTGATTTCCTTTACATAAATAAAAACATTTCCACCATAAATTGATGTAGAAATGGTACAAATTGGTGGATCACAATT
Organism: Lateolabrax maculatus; assembly: GCA_031216445.1. Lineage (NCBI taxonomy): Eukaryota > Metazoa > Chordata > Actinopteri > Acropomatiformes > Lateolabracidae > Lateolabrax > Lateolabrax maculatus. The sequence goes on from CM062204.1 coordinate 27,141,471, forward strand.
TAGCAGAATGCAATAAATACCAACGTCACACCAATGGCCCCTGTACAGTTGCACATTAACTACGTCCTGTATGTGCTGAGATGAAAGACTGACACTCACTTACTGTGAGTGACTCATCGTCCCAGTGTAGTAACATGGCCATCTCTTTTCATGCAGAGCTATTCCCAGAAGTGATCGCAGGAAGGGAAAAAAGAAATGAGCATGAATGTCTGTAAAACATTTTGCCAAGATATTTCAGTCTGGGCCAAAGAGGTGGACTGGCCTTCTTGACAACACAATGTACGTAATTTGTATTCGTATTTCATATTCACGCCATCTCCGTCAACTTTGGGTTATAAATGACTTTACTACTCCATTAAGAAGCTGCAGTGTAGTGACAGCTAAAACAAGCAGCCCTCCAGTGAGAATTATGTTGCAGAGCCATGTGGCCCTATTCATACATTACACATATTACTGTTTTAATATTACTGATGCTGTAACAGGTAAGCAGCATTTAAATACTGCAGCTGCACAGTTTTTACAATGCATTAAAGTTAATGGGCTTATAGTTTTTTTTATGTAAAATCTAAGTGTGGAGAGTAACTAGAGCCTGTTGTTGGGGAATAAATGTTGGAATGGAGTATAAAGTATAATCTTTACCTCTGAAATGAAGTGAAAATTATGCTCCACCTCAAGCTAATCAGAATCAAGAACTCTCCATGGCTATGATATTAACCTCATGCAGTAAATGTCTACATTAACATAGATTTATGTGTACAGTTAAGAGGAGGATCTGCTGGAGTGTTTCAATATCGTCAATTTAGTGGGAATCATTAACAGGATACTTGTGTAACTGTAAACATGAACAACATGCTGTGGGTATTAACACACTCTTAGTTTATTTAAAGCAGACAGAGAGCTTAATGTTAACAGTACAGAGCATTGCCTCAGCCTGGACGTGCCTTGCTCATATATGAGTGACAGTACAAACAATGGCAGCACTTGCAGAGGATGTTTTTAGGGCAGGACCATCAGGGATAGAACAGGGCGAAGGCTTTGAAGTCCTTATGGGGCAAATAGGCCTAAAGAAGCAGCTGGAGGAAGGTTTGGTTTTGTAGCCTGACAGATTCACCTTGTCAGACACGCCCGCTCTCAGATAAGAGAAAGACACAAAGCCACCACAGGCCTGTGGTCGGTCTGATTTCCTTTTACACCTCAAACAAACCATACTAGAGTTCCCATGGAAGCGGACCAAGACCTTCCTTTCAGGGGCAGAACTTCAGTCTGTAAGGACTTGGTGGAACCAGTTCAAGTCCAGCACCTACCACGGTACGAAAAAGTGACCAGGTGGCTGAAAAGGTGCCAGTTCACCTCCTGGACACTGCTGAGGTGCCCCTGAGCAAGTGCCCCATCACTCTGGCATCTATCCACAACTAATGCGTGTATGTGTCTTCCCCAAGAGAGATTAATAAAGAACTTCTTCTTACTTCTCATGTGGTCTCAGGCACCAGAGTTCATCTGAACTGAACCAGACAGGTCAGGTGTTACAGCAGTCGCTCCAGTTTGTGCTAAAAGCCAAATTAACTGCTATTAAAGACACTAAGTGTTTATTTAACTTTATTTTTTTGAGTTTGGACTATCATTTACTCTAAATATTCACTTATGTTTCCATTAAAATAGAAACATCTACAGAAGTGAAAGTAAGTGATGCATTAGTGGATGAATTTAAACAATGATGCCATCTAGTGACCACAGAGAGATGCAAACGTTTACGTCATTCGTCGATGAACCACACAACATGAGTTTGACAAACATTTCATTTTCCTCAGAACTTTCTTCAATCTCTCTTAAAGAGCAGCCAGCCACAAAAAAATGTCTGGGTTTCAGTACCAGGTTGTACTGAGCACTGTATCAGAGTCTGCCCCCCCAACACCAGTGACTTATGTTAGTGATCCTACTACATGCTGTCAAGGAGCACAATTTAATTAATACAAACTTAATCACGAAGGCATTAAAGTGGACTCACTGGACAGCTGTAGAAAGGTCAAAGGTCAAAATCTGCTGGCCTTGGTGAAATCTTTACATCTTTAGGCTGAAAACATGTTTCAATATGTGAAAAATGTCATTTAAACAACCATGCTAAGTTCAGACACAGTTCAAATGTTTTTTTTTCCTTTTTCTTTAAGGAACCCTGAAAATAAGAGGAAAAGAGACGTCGGTTTATTAAGTAACTTGTGACCAGTTCTTCATAAATATATTTTTTACAAATAAGTGCATTATCTGTTATCAGATAGAGCATTCTGTCGAAATGGGATTTTTTTTATTATGAAAGCAAATATTATATATATGATATTTACTGCACTGCATGCTGGGTAAAACGAACTATAAAACCCATAAAAACCTAAAAACTTTGTTCGAAGTGCTGCTTGTCGCTGTACACAAACAACAGGAAGTGCTGCACCCTTATTTGGATACATTTAGAAAGCTGCTGCTTTTCCAACCTGCTGTGACTCGCCTTCATTCGTTGCCATTTGTATGATTAGATTCTTGATGTCAGTTATGTGACTTGGTCAACTACAACTACAAGCACATATCTGTTCAAAGTCTGTTGTCTCTGAGCTGAGACACACACCGTCCCTGCAGCTTACTGAGAGAGAACAAGCAGAAGTAAAACCAGAAGTCAATTTAAACCAGCAGCCACTCACAAGATCTGAATATCCCAACTCACAAAAGAGTGCTGAGACATACAGGCTGAGGCTTTTATTGTGTGCCAAGCATGCAAAGACACACAAGTAAACTACTCTGAACATTGCCCCTTACTGAGCTGGTAGAGTGTATCCAGTGCTCTGACAGCTACACACCACAGACTCACACAGCCAGTCCTGCAGATTAGCAGTTTGCTCTTAAATACAAAACTGTGCCAGCTCTGCACCAACAACACAAACAGCAGTCATCAACAAGAAAGCCATTTCATGCAGTCTGTGCTTACCAGCATTGCGATCTGCAGTTGAGCAGGAACAAACTCTGTTGGATCAGATAAGGAATGTGTTGCAGTCAAATATTGAAGGAGCGGCTGGAATCCTCCCACACTGTCCCACTTCACAGATTCCACAGGAAAGGAAGCAGAGTTACTTCTCTTTTTGACACATGACATGTTAACCCCTGAAAGTGATGTAAAAGCTACATTTCAACACAGGATCCTCTCACCAATGTCATTATTCAGTGTGCTCCTGTTAAGTGAAGGCATGATCCTGTTCCCCAAGCTGTCCAACCACAGACTGTCTACTGTCTATTATCCTTTTTATTGAAAGCGCTGGGCTGCAGATTAGACCCAACTACACCTGGGAATAAAACAAATAAGAGAGAAATGAAACTACAAGTTACCATCGTGTTGCTCATAGGTAAATATCCATTTATTTCTTAAATTAATTAACATTGTATTTTGTTCCCAACTGCTTGTTTGAATTGTTTCACCTTCATTATTAATAGAAATATGCATTCCAAAGTAACAAACTTAAAGACAGGAGAGACAAGAGTCATGTCAAGAAAAGAAAACACTTTGATATTGATCTTTCTGTTTGTGAAACTCTTTAGGAAAGTGTTCTGCGTACATGGCAGATGTTTGGCTATTTGGAGACTGACAGCCCTTTATAAAAATCAAATGGATGTTCAATGTATTGTGGGAATTAGGGATCAAAGAAAATCAAAAAGGTGAATTTGACCACATTAGTACTGAGGACAACAAATCTTCACAAAAAATAGATAAATAATAATAATATGAGCTTTGAGTCTTTGCAGTTATTAGTGACTGAATTAAACAGTGCATCACTGCCCAAAAGTTGATTCCACCTTTTCTGCAACAGAATGTGCCATGTGCTTACAAATGAGCAATAATGGAAGTTCTGTATCAGATGTTTCCAAGTTGGTCAAAGCCCACAAACAGCCACAGATTTGTTTGCTCTGTTTGCAAATTTACTGTGTCAGCAAAATGTCTGCAAATACACAGAAAGATATTCTGCTTGCATTAAACATAAATTCACCAAGAATGGAAATGTTTTATAAACTGGTTAAAGGGGACTATTATTTCATGTTGTCCCACATGCTGTCCTTTCTTTAAAAAAGCATTATAGTTTACATTACATTTTATTGTCTGGCTTGGTGTGTTGATGTACCTGATTCTTTATTTCAGGGGCTGTCTTTTCTGAAATAGCACGAGTGACAAAGCGGGAGGGGGAGACTGTGACTTTACACATGAACAATACACTGCATCATCTTAAGAATTATCTCTGGTTGTTTGGGCGGCATAACCCTGTTAAAGCCATTGCTATTGTCACCAATGGAGAAGTCACTCGTGTCAATAGGACCACATTTGGAACCAGGATACAAACACATGTAGAAACTGGATCGATCACCATTTCTAATCTCACCATCAATGACAGTGGGGTATTTTCGGTTCAGGTCTTTACAGAAACAGAAACCCTGATGCAAAAATTTAACCTGACTGTCCATGGTTAGTGACCTTTTAACTCTGCCTTTAGTAATAATCATGTTATGTATTTAGCCAGTCACTTTAAAAACTGTCTACACATATAGATCTTAATGTTCTTACTGTACTATTTCTGTCCCCAGATAATTCTGTTATTCATCTTAATGTTCTGGAGATGTACAATGTCACTCTGGACACTGGAGTAGAGGAATTAAAGAAAGACCATAATGTCCTGTGGACACAAGGTGCAGATTTTGCTGGCCAGCTGATAGCTCAGTGGAAGGACTCCAACATCTTTATCGAGGAAAGCTTTAAGGATCTTCTGCAGCTGAACCCGCACACTGGATCACTCACCTTAATCAGAGTTACCAGAAAGTCTACCGGCTTTTACTGTGTCAAGTTACTGCTGGGTGCTGAACTACACATACTGAGACAATATGAGGTCACTGTGTTTGGTAGGTGTTTTATAAGTAACATTTGACATGTTTGTCAAGACACTGCGAAGACAAAGAGACATCTTGGATTGTTTGTTATCCAATCCATAGATCCAAGATGTGCATGCAGCCGGGGTGTGTGTGTGTGTAGAGTATATTTTGATGCAAAATACTTTTGTAGTTTTAGTCAAGTAAAAATCATAGTATTTCTACACTATGATATTACTACTTTTACTTAAGTTCAAGATCTGAGTTCTTCTTCCACCTCAGTTCTGTACTCTGAGCTAACAGAGAGGATTCTTTCTTGGGATACTGAAAACTTTCCAAGCATTACGTTTGCGACTTCTGCAGTTTAAGGCACAAAAACAAGTCATTCTGTAACGGTAATGTAACGGTTAACTGTAACTGAGTGTTATGAAGCTCACTGACTTTTCTTTTTTCTCTTGTAGAACCTGTGTGTGTACAACACGTCTCTAGAGCCAATATTACAACACATTCACTGAACGATGAGAAGTGCTACATTAACTGTTGTGTGGAGAATGCCCCTGAAGTTACCCTGTCCTGGTACGGAGGAGAGAAGAAAATAAACCAGACCAGCAACCCAGACACCTCCACCAACCTCACCCTCCCTCTGGTGATCCAGAATCAGGATGGAGGCGTTTACCGCTGTGAGGCAGCCAACCCCGTCAGTAGGAAGGCAGTAACTGTCAACTCCACACAGTGGTGTCCGCCCCATGCTGCAGGTACAGTTTGTTCTGTCTCGTGAGGACTTTTTGGTTTTGTTCAGATGAGAGTCGTGCTTTCAAGCAGCTACTCCTTGTTCTGATTTTCTCGTCCTTCTACTGAACTGTTTTGGTCTGGCCTCACCGCTCTCATCAGTGACACAGCACACAGCCGTAAGCAAAAAGCTCTGACAAACCCACTGCACACTCCCTGACCGTCTCTACATGGCAGTCAAAGCTAGCCTCTAGCTGGAGAACATAGTGGCACATTTAGCACCTAGGAGTTAGTGGAGACCAAAACAAGGCTCAAAAAGACATAATTCACGTACCTACAAATTCAAATGAATGCTAATATTACCCCCTAACTGCTGGATGTGAGCATTGGCAACAGTTTGCCAGCAGGTTCAGCATAATAGCTTTATAAGGTGATCATTTTTCTGGGCAAATTAACAATATTTTCAGGAGAGATTAAAGCATTTCCATTCATTTACAGATCATAACAGATTGCCACTGATTATTGGAGTGGTTGGAGGTGTGTTGGTGGTTGGACTGGCCATATGCTGTCTGTGCATTCGAAGAAACAAGAAAAGAGCAGAGAGTATGTGAATGCAATGTATTTCTATTTACCTTCTTTTTCATGTTTATCTTTGACTGTGTAACATTACTGCTGTCTACTGGGCAGGGCCTCTTGGTTGCCAAATCTTTTCTCTATTTTTAATCTCTGCTTTTTTAATCTAGATTTATGTAATTTGAGGAATATGAACGAAGACATGCCATATCTGCCCGCCGAAGTCTCAGAGGTATAGACAATAAAGACTGTCCAAAAATGTATCATTGTAAACATGTATCAGAAACGTAGTGAAAGTGCTCACTGCTCCTGTTATCATAAGTGTGTTTTGAGTGTTTTCAGTGCAGCAGGAAGCATCAGTTAGATTCAGATGTGTGTTGGTCTTTGTCCCAACACACATCTGCAGTGTGCAAACCTGAGTAAGATTAGGTTAGAAATAACATTTTTATCAGAAACATTAAAATGTGTCCAACAAATGCGTCAGTACATAGTTCCCTAATACTAACCAATTCAGTATTAAAGATAAATAATAATAATAATAATAATACAAGTAACTGTATTTGTATACAGTATTGTGTTGCTGTATTTTCTATATACAGCATTTTATTTCTGGTGTTCTTTCCATTCTGTTTCTATTACTACTTACTTAACACACTGAATCTACTGTTGGTCTGTTTGAGCTTGACACGTTGTGCTTCATGCATGTTATAAACATAAAGTATGAAATATTAATTGGAGAATAGAATGTGTCTAAAGTCTTTTACAAGGTATAGTTGTTGGACTTGACAGCAGGACAAAGTAGATGTTTCTACCCAGAACATGTACCATTGAAACAAAAACAACATATAACGTGCACAATGTGTTTTTCTTCTTTTAGGGCAGTAATCGAACTGCAGAATAACAAGGCCTGCTGACAAACCGCTGAGGAAAACACTGATCAGCATCAGAATTAATAAAGTGCTTTGTGAGTGTGTGAGAGAGGAAGGACCAAAATCAAAACCGTCATATCAAATGTGCATTTTCTTTCATTTTCTGTTTTTCTCCTCTTTTTATACTTTTTGGTTCAGTCACTGACAACTCTCCCACCATTATAATCAAGTTTTTACATTGTATCACCTTTCTTCCTCTTCTATATCTATATAATGTGTACATACTGTAGGGTTAGGGTTAGGGCAGGAAACTGTGTTTGATGAGGATTTCTGATTTGCTGCTCTATGTATTTCTTGTATGTATTTGGCAGTATGGACACATTTTGTTTGGGTTTTATTTTCAGTCCTCCTCTTTTTGTTTGTCTGTATTTATTTCAAATCTAGTTTTCATAAAATACTAGATGAAATGTATTAAAGTGGACGCTCCATTCTGTTATAACTCCCACACTGTATTTAACCACGCAGCCTGGAAGTTGACTTTGTGAGGAACAGATTACTGAAATAAAACTACCCAGCATGCATGTAGGCTGTTTGTTGCCGCTGCCCTGTGATACAGATGAAGAAAAAACTACTGTTTATATTCAGCATGTTAACACCAAGTAAATATCAGCCCATCCCTAGGCCTCTGAATTCATAAAGAGCAAATTCATTGATCAAATGTGTTTTTAGGTATATTACAAGTAGTACAAATATACTGAAGTACTGTAATGCAGTTTTAGGCACTAGTCCTTCACATGAGTATTTCCATGTTGGAAGACTTTACTCCACAACATTTCAGAGGTAAATAATTCACTCCATTACATTTATATGACAGCTGCTAATGTTATCGTACAGTTACTTTAAGAGTTTAGATTATATAGAGGCGGAAATATCTGCAGAAAGTGAGAAGGCAAAAAAGCACAGAAAGCACAAGGGCTACCAGGAAGAAGTGGAGTTAGTAACATGTATTAGTGGGATAGTAATGCGTACAGATAGAGAGGGAGAGGAGGAGAGAGAAGCTCAGTGCATCATATGAAATCCCCCGGCAGTCTAAGCCTATAACAGCATAACTAAGGGATGGTTCAGGACTCACCTGAGCCAGCCCTAACTATAAGCCTTTATCAGAAAGGAACGTTTTTAGGATACTCTTAAATGAAGAGAGGGTGTCTGCCTCCCGAACCCAAATTGGAAGCTGATTCCACAGAAGAGGAGCTTGATAACTAGAGGCTCTGGCTCCCATTCTACTTTTAGAGACTTTAGCTACCACAAGTAACCCTGCATTCTGTGAGCGTAGTGCTCTAGTGGGGTAATACGGTACTATCAGCTCTTTAAGATATGATGGTGCCTGACCAATAAGAGCTTTGTAAGTGAGGAGGAGGATTTTAAATTCTATTCTGATTTTACAGGGAGCCAGTGCAGAGAAGCTAATATTGGAGAAATATTTTCTCTTTTGCTAGTTCCTGTCAGTACTCGTGCAGCCGCATTCTGGATCAGCTGGAGAGTCTTTAGAGACTTATCTGGGCAGCCCGATAATAAGGAATTACAATAATCCAACCTAGAAGTAACAAATGCATGGACTAGTTTTTGTGCATCTTTTTGAGATAGGATTTGCCTGATTTTTATAATCTTACGTCGAAAAAGGCAGTCCTTGAAGTCTGTTTTATATGGGTATTAAAGGACAAGTCCTGATCAAAGGTTACTCCTAAATTCCTTACAGTGGTGCTAGAGGCCAGGGCAATGTCATCTAGAGTAACTATATGTATACATAGTGTGTCTCGCAGGTGTTTAGGACCCAGAACAATAACTTCAGTTTTGTCTGAGTTTAACAACAGAAAATTGCAGGTCAACCAGTCTTTTATGTCCTTAATACATGCCTGAAGCTTGGCTTATTTACCGGTTTCATCTGGCTTTATCGATAAGTATAATTGAGTATCATCTGCATAGCAGTGAAAGTTTGTGGAGTGTTTCCTAATAATATTGCCTAAAGGAAGCATATACAAGGTGAATAAAAGTGGTCCAAGCACCGAACCTTGTGGAACTCCGTGACTAACTTCAGCACTCACTAACTAACTTCAGGATTCATCATTTACATGGACAAGCTGAAATCTATCTGATAAATACGACTGAAACCAGCTTAGTGCGGGTCCTTTGACGCCAATCAAATGCTCCAGTCTCTGTAATAGGATACAATGGTCAATGGTATCGAAAGCGGCACTAAGATCTAACAGAACAACTACAGAGACAAATGCTTTGTCTGATGCAATCAAAAGGTCATTTGTCATTCTCACCAGTGCTGTCTCTGCGCTATGATGCTCCCTAAATCCTGACTGAAAATCCTCAAATAAACTAGCTGTTTAGAAAGTCACATAACTGATTAACGACCGCTTTCTCAAGGAGTTTGGAGAGAAAGGGAAGGTTAGATATAGGTCTATAATTGACTAAAACCCCTGGATCAAGTGTAGGCTTTTTAAGAAGAGGTTTAATTACAGCTCTGGGAATACATGGCTCAACAGAGCTCTGACTCTGTGTCAGCCTGGCTACAGTGCTGAAAAGAAACCTGGGGTTGTTCTTATGTTCCTCTATTAGTGAGGAGTAATAGGCTCCTCTGGCATTAAAGAGGGCCTTCCTGTATGTTCTAAGACTATCTCTCCAAACTAAATGAGTTTCCTCCAGTTTGGTGGAAAGCCATTTCCTTCCTAATTTTCGCGGTGTTTCTTTTAATTTGCGGGTTAAGGAGTTATACCATGGAGCTAACCTCTTTAGTTTTATTATCTTCTTTTTGATAGGGGCAATAGAATCGAGAGTCATTCGCAGCGAGCCTGCAGCACTATCAACCAGATGATCAATTTGGGAGGGACTAAAGTTAGCATAGGAGTCCTCCGTTATATTGAGACATGGCATTGAATTAAATGCCGATGGAATCACTTCTTTAAATTTAGCCACAGCACTATCAGACAGGCATCTACTAAAGGAATGTTTGCCTAATGGCCTATAGTCCAGTAATATAAATTCAAAAGTTATTAAATAATGGTCTGACAAGACAGGATTTTGTGGGATAATTATTAAATGTTCAATTTCGATTCCATATGACAGAACAAGATCGAGGGTGTGGTCAAAACAATGAGTGGGTTTGTTTACACTCTGACAGAAACCAATCAAATCTAATAGTGAGATAAACGCAGAACTAAGGCTATCATTATCTACGTCCACGTGAATATTAAAATTACCTACAATAATGACTTTATCTGTTTTGAGGACTAAACTTGTTAAAAACTCTGAGAATTCTGCTAAAAATTCAGAATATGGACCAGGAGCGTGGTACACAATGACAAACAGAATTGGCTGTACAGTTTTCCACGTTGGGTGTGAAAGACTAACAACAAGACTTTCGAATGAGTTAAAACTAAGTTTAGGTTTAGGGTTGATTAATAAGCTAGAGTCGAAGATGGCTGCAACTCCACCTCCTCGGCCGGTGCCTCGAGGAATGTGAGTATTAATATGACTAGGAGTAGTGGATTCAATCAGACTAACATATTCTTCCTGACACAGCCAAGTTTCAGTTAGACAAAATATATCCATATGATAGTCAGATATTGAATCATTGACTAATACAGCTTTAGACGACAGAGATTTAATGTTTAAGAGTCCGTATTTAATTCTCTTATTTGGTTGTACCACTACAAACGTAGTTTTAATTTTTATTAAGTTTTTTACGAGTAACTCCTCTTCTGTTTGAATTTGAATTAATTAATTGAAGTGGTCGAGGAGCAGACACAGTCTCTATGGGGTTTTTTATGGGGGTTTGGATGGGTAACCGCTCTAATGGAAGCGCAGAGAAGCGTGTAGGACTGCAGCTCTGATTCCTGGTCTGAACTCTGGAATCCAAAGTTGGATGAATGCCGTCTCTCCTCATCAGACCAGGTCTCCCCCAGAATGTGGTCCAATTATCTACGAAACCCACATCATTTGCTGGACACCACCTCGACAACCAGCGGTTGAATGACGACATGCAGCTATACATGTCATCACTGGTCAGATTTGGCAGGGGTCCAGAGAAAACTACGGAGTCCGACATTGTCTTTGCTTAGTTACACACCGACTCCACATTCATTTTGGTGACTTCCGATTGGCGTCATCAGGAGTCATTACCGCCGACGTGAATTACGATTTTACTGTATTTACGTTTGTCTTTTGCCAGCAGTTTTAAATTTGACTCAACATCGCCCGCTCTGGCCCCGGGGATACACCTAACTATGGCCGCTGGTGTCGCTAATTTCACGTTTCTGAGGATTGAGCTGCCAATTATGAGAGTTTGTTCCTCAGCGGGTGAGTCGCTGAGGGGGGAGGATCTGTTGGAAACGTGAAGGGGTTGCTGGTGAACCGTGGGTCTCTGCAGCAGCTGACTACAGGGGGCTGGCTAGCTACAGCTAAAGGCTGGGTATCCATGGTGCTGCAAATAAACTACATTTAATACATAAACCTTTATCACTAAAGGAGGCAGAGGAGTAACTGAACATGTGACACACCGAGCAGGACAGAGCAGGAGAGGAAGAGGAGGAGAGCAGAGGAGCTAAAAGAGGCTACAGAAGCTAACAGAACTGAACAGCGAACAAAAAGCTGTGAAATTAACGAAAAGTCGCTAAAAAAGGGAGCAATCTGTGAGTGTTTTAAGACTACAGACTCACAGTGAAGGAGACAAAGGAACAGGAAGTGTTCCCCGGTTTGCCACATTAAATAATCGACACAGCAGAGGAGGTGAACACATAAAACAAACCTGTAAGTAAGTTGTCTTACATGCCGACCTCAAACCATCAAAGTTGTTTATGTTTTATTAAAACTGCTGTTTGTGGATAGCCTATGCCTTTGGAATTTACAAGGTCCAAAGGTCAAAGAGTGAGAAAATCCCAATTGAAATACATTCAAGTGGGCTTAAAGGGAACATCAGTGACCTTATTATTTAAAGACTGAATATTTTATTCCACACACGAGATTAAAAAACAAGTAAATGAAATAAATCTATATATGTTGCAGTAACATAACATGAAAAGTATAAATCTATCGTGGAGAGAAGTAATTAGCTATACTCATTTGCATCCACCCCATACAGTGGGATTTTCTTTGCCAGCATTTACAGGCCAACAGGTTAAATGTTAAATAAAAAATAAATAAATATAACCTTTACAGATTTATTGTCTATTTAACTGTATAATAATATAAACTACATACAAAAATGTAAACTATACATGGTCATCATGCTTTATGTCATTGCAATGAGCCATACCATTTGTTTGTTTCTGTAAGTTGCAGTGCGCCCCTCACAGCCACCTTAATAGAGACTATTAGATTTGTAGTTGAGTCGGTGTTCCTTCTGTTCCATACAGCTACATACATTAAAGTCAAGTCAAGTCCAGTCAGTTTATTTGTATAGCGCCAAATCATAACAAAAGTTATCTCAAGACGCTTTTCACATAGAGTAGGTCTAAACCATACTCTTTAAAATATTATTTACAGAGACCCAACAGTTCCCACCATGAGCAGCACTTGGTGACAGTGGCGAGGAAAAACTCCCTTTTAACAGGTAGAAACCTCGAGCAGAACCAGGCTCTGGGTGGGCGGCCATCTGCATCGATGGAGTTGGGTTGAAAGGGGAGGAGAGAGGGGGAGAGGGGAGACAGGAGGAGAGACAACAAATCAGACTAATAATAATAAAAACTGCAGCAGTGAGTGTGGAGCAGGAACATGGGGGCAGTAGACGGCCGGCAATCACAGATCCAGAATCTACAGCTCCAGAGGCAGAAATACCTGCAGAAAGTGAGGAGAAAAAGCACAGAGCAATACTATGAGACACTGGATGCACTTTATTGCTTCACAGTTCCAAGTCCTGTTTGCTGTACCTCACAGTAACTGCAAGCTTCTCCACCTTACGGTGCCTTGTAAAATAACGATACCTACGATACATCCCTGTGTCATACATGGAACAACCAGAACAACCTTCAAAACTACGGTGTCCTGTGGGGGGCAGTGTGAATTGTTGAATTCTCTTTGGAATAGACAGCACAGCAACATTTAGTGACTAATTCCCACTACAGCCTTACATTAGTATTTTACGAATAATTGAGTTAATTGTAATTGACCTACTTGATGGGAAAACAACAGGGTCAAAATCCAAATATACAGACTTTATCCTGTGGCATTTTGCTGGGATGAAAACAAAGACTGTATGACAAGGTCTCACGTTCAGTTTCACATTTCTGTGTTGGGAAAAAAAAAAATAAATTGTAATTTCTGTTATTAGGGGGAAAACTGTAACACAATTGCTTCTTCCCCATTGAATCCTATTTTTTGTCTTCCTTATTCACCCAAACAAGTTAAATTTCAGTTTAGCTTGGCTTTAACCATAATACCACATCATGTCTTTTAAAAAGATGGCAGGCACTGCAAGAAAACTTCAGATAGATGAGGAGGGAGACCATCATGAGTCGGCACAGAAGGGAGGAGAGGAGGATGGAAAGGTGAAGAGCATGGAGGTCGTAGTTCCTTCAGTGAAAGCACACAGTGGAGCACATCTGTTATGGGAAAGGTAAGATCCCGGTGCATACAGCACGCTGAAAACACGTCTTAAAAGTGTGACTATGTAACTTTTAAAAGAAGAGATAACATTATCTTCTTTTTACAAGTGATGTTTAGCTTCTATGCAATACATGTTTTTTGGCCTGTAGAGCATGCACACTAGAGACTTCCTCTGGGAGAGCCGGCTGAATTCCAGCTGACTCCCCACACTCATGAATGGCATGAAGACTAACGGGCCATGACCAATGACACTGACAATGTGACACTATCCTGTATTTGGGTCTTTCCGTGTCAGACTGGATATGGTTGTTGCAGAGCCATCTCAGATTTTGTTCAAACTGTCTCTGTATCATATATGGGTCCAAAAACCAAGGCCTGTACAATATTTCTGTTCAAATCCTATGTTTTCATATTTTTTCAGCCCTTGACATCATTTCATTTTTATAGACTCAAAAACACCTTATCTGGGTAGCCATGTTTGGGCATTGATATCTTGACAAGTATTGTTCCTGGCCTCACCAAACAAGTGTTTTGTATGCCAAAACCATTAAAAACCTGTAGTGCATGCTATTTTATTTTCATAAGGCCCTAATTTTGAAAAAAAGTGCAAAATCCCTAAACAAGAGTGATATTGAGGGTAATACAAAATTTTAACATAAATTTTGTGCCAATATAAGTTTCTGCCACCAATGGACATAAAGATATTATGAATAAAATAAGGCGTGATAGCATATTTTGGTCCTTGTATAAGACCAAAATTGTATGTGGGGTAGTTAGTAGACATAAAAATGTACATGGAAATTGCTTCATGTATGGTTATTATGTCAGGAAAAACTTTGAGAAAAATCTGAGACAGTGCTGCAACCACTTTCCTGGCAAAAGTAACATAGTCTCACTATGAAACTTGTATTAGCTACTCTAGCTACACAGTTACAGTCACACTAGCACATAGTTTTACCATAGATGCTCTCTCTCCCCCCCCCCCACTTTCAGGTTTGGATATTTACATTTCAACAGGCAAGATCCACATAAGAAAGACACCACTGAAAGAGAGAGGAGAGCTGATGAGGGCAGAGAGGCAGACAGACACTCTGAATGTGGGGAAGGAGCTGCAGACATGGAAGGGAATCAAATCATGGAGAGTGCCAAACAGAAGCTTAAAGCCCATCTGAGGGACAAGTTTACATGCATATACGAGGGTACGTCAGCCAGTCAATCTCGACTTGAGAATGTCTACACAAGACTCTATATCACTCAACAGACTGAGGAATATGGTTGCAAACCACATGAGATTCTAGATCAGTTTAAACTCCCAGGTGAGAAGTCACATTTTTCAGCGTTAGACTATCAACAGATCAACTGCCTGAATATCTTCAAACCAGGAGGAAACATTCCCCAACATCAACCTGCAAAAGACAGTTCAATCCGCAGAGTGATGACAAAAGGGATTGCAGGCATTGGAAAGACAGTTGCTGTCCAAAACTTCTCCCTAAACTGGGCAGAGGGAAAGTCCAACCAGCACATTGATTTCATCTTCGTGCTTCCTTTTAGAGAGCTGAACATGCTCAAAGAGGGCGAGTACAGTCTGCTGCAACTCCTTCTTCACTTCTATCCTGAACTGAAACCGCTACAAGATGCACAGCAACTTGTCAACAAGCAAGTGCTGTTCATCTTTGATGGTTTGGATGAAAGTAGATTTCCACTGGACTTTGATGGGGGCATTACAATGAGTGGAACAGATCAGCGATCGACAGTGGATGTGTTGCTGACGAACCTCATCAAAGGGAACCTGCTGCCTAACGCTCTGCTCTGGGTAACTTCCCGACCTGCAGCAGCTAGTCAGATTCCTTCTAAATATGTTGACCAGATGACAGAGGTGCAAGGGTTCACTGACCAACAAAAGGAAGAATACTTCAAGAAGAGATTCAGCAGTGCTATACAGGCCAAAGAAGTCCTATCTTGTCTCAGGGGGATGATAAGCTTCTATTTCATGGGCCATATCCCAATCTTTTGTTGGATCATTGCTGAGGTATTTAAGAAAGGATGGAGTGACCAGTGGAGTCGACGGACCACAACGATGACAGAGTTGTACATTTATTATTTACAAATTCAAACACAAAGAGCAACATGGAAATATGGTAAGAAACCCTCAAATAAGAAGGCTCAAAAGAAGATGGCAAAATCAGAGAACGCTGCCATGCTTTTAAATCTGTCCAAGCTGGCATTTGAACAGCTACAGAAAGGAAACATCATATTCTATGAAGAGGACCTCGGAGAATGTGGCATTGATGTTGAAGTAGCTTCTATGTTTTGTGGATTTTGCTCAGAAATCCTGAAGCAAGAACGCGGCCTGTATCAGAAAAAGATGTTCAGCTTTGTGCATTTAAGCTTTCAGGAGTTTCTTGCTGCTCTTTATGTGTTCCACTGCTGTGCAACAAAGAACATCAGCACTTTGAAGTCTTTCCTGAATGTGGATCCCACAGATCTGGGCTTGTACGAGTTGCAGAGGAGAGTTGTGGATAAAGCCTTGCAGAGTGAGAAAGGTCAGTTGGACCTGTTCCTCTGTTTCTTCCTTGGACTCTCACTGGAGTCTAATCAGACCTTGCTACAAGGTTTACTACCACAGCCGGAGAGCAGCTCCGAGACTGTCAAGGAGATTAAGAGATACCTGAGAAATTTTCATCCAGGAAACATCCCATTGGAGAGGTGCATGAATCTCTTCATCTGCAAGTTTGAGCTGAAAGAAGAGAGATTTCAAGATGATGTCAGAATGTATCTACATTCAGGGGCAAGACTCTCACCCATTGACTGCGCAGTACTGTCCACCATGCTTCAGATCTCTGGGGACCTGGTTGATGAACTGGATCTGACGAAATGCTTTACACCGTCAGTGGGAACTGAAAAACTTCTCCTGCTAATGAAGAACTGCAAGAGAGCTTTGTAAGTACCATATTAATTCAGATTTTTGATCTTTACATGTTTGACCACTTAAGAGTTTTAGTCTATTTAGCATAAAACAATAGTTGCCAGTATTTGTTTTTGAAAGAAAATCACACATGATTCATACATATTGACTAAAGAACACAGAGCATAGTCATGTCAGCCATCCAACCTTTTTCAGTGTGATGTTTAGGCCTTGAAAATGGTGTAAATATCATGTTTAAATTGTGCAAAGCTGCAGACAAGGCTCTAGTAGTTACTGAGCTTGTGTTAACTTAAACTACTCATGTCCTTATGAAGGCGTTCCAGATCTCAGCTGGATAAGGTGTATTGAGTAAATAGGTGTGTCATATCTAAACATTCATAAGTCCTGGTGTGACCTTGTAGTTCCCATTGGAATTATCTAGTACAAAGTTTTATAAAATAAAACCGTAGCTATTTAACAGCCTTGTTGAAAATAAGTGCATATATAACAAATGAACAAATCATAAGATCAGCTGTTGTTTTTAAAAAATAACTTTAAAGAGGTGAGGTAAATGAAAGAGGAGGTCCCTGGCTGGAATCAAAGCCGGAGACACGGCTGCTACAGTATACAGTATGGTAAGTGTTAACTACAAGGCCACCCTGACACCCTGACTTGTTGCTTTTCCACAGACTCAAGAGTGAGCACCTGAGCGGTGATTGCCTTGCTATACTACTTTCCACTCTTCAGTCAGCAGACTCATGCTTGCGAGAACTCTGCCTGGTGTGTTTATCTAACGCCAATGTTCCTCTTCACAACAATCTCTTTGTTATGCTACAAAGCCCTGACTGTAAACTGGAGACACTGAGGTCAGTTTAAGGTCAAAATTAGACTTACCTTTGTAGTTTAACTACCAAAATATGATACAATTTCACCTACTACTGTCTGTTTAACAACTGAATTATAGTAACCGTTACGGTGTCCCTCTGATAGACTTTCATTACAACCTATTTATAAATGATATGTGATGTTTTGTACAGATTGTCTGGGTTTGCTCTAGATATTGAGCATTGCCACGCACTGACATTCATCCTTCAATCAAAACGATCATCCCTGAGAGCGCTGGATTTGACAGACTGCGTATACCAGTATCCACAGGATTATAGTGGATACTTCTCTAAAGAGGTGAAGAAGAAGGAAAAATATGATGATGTCAACGATGAGTTAAGCCTGCTGACTGTTATTCCTGCTGTCTTGATCAGTCCAGTCAGTAAACTGGAGAAGTTAAGGTAAAGGTACTGAGTGATATGATCATCTCCACATATCGTTCTCTTAATAACATGCTGTTCAATTATTGTGTATTTTTGTCTTGATTGCAGCATGCCTGGTTGTCACCTGAAAAGTAAATGCTGTCAAGTGTTTGCTTCAGTTCTCAGCTCAAACTCCCAGCTGAGAGAGCTCGACCTCAGTCGGAACGACCTGCAGGATTTAGGAGTGCAGCTGCTCTCTGCTGGACTGGGGAGTTCAAAATGTAGGCTGGAGATATTGAGGTATTGGTCCACACCCTGGCCTCATGGTATAGTTGATCAGATATTGTGCAACATCTGCGGTAACAGTTACAGGTAGCAATACAGGGTGCTGCGTGGTCTTTTGTTTTAGTAAAAACCCTTTTCTCTACAGGCTGTCGTGTTGTGGGATCACAGAGAAAGGCTGTGCCTCTCTGGCCTCCGCTCTGAGGTCCAACTCCTCTCATCTGAGAGAGCTGGACCTCAGCTACAATCACCCGGGAGAGGCAGGAGTGAGGCTGCTCTCTGAGAGATTGGAGGACCCCACATGTAGAATGGAAAATCTCAAGTTGGTATACTGTAGAGCATCCGCATAAAGGTTCTTCTTCACAGTACAGGCAACTGTTAAAGCCACTGGATTTTTCTGAGATAATAGCATCTGTCAACTTTATCCTCTCAGATAAATATATATACAGTGTGTATATATATATATGTTGCTTTCAGGGGGGTTGCACTATGCATTACGTTTGCATATTACCACTTGGAATTGTCAAAGTCAGAAATCCTACACATACTGGCTTTAAAACTGCCATACTCAGCATATTAGAAATAGATCAAATTACTTTTCTCTTCAGGTTCTCCTCAGCTCTACAGAGAATTTCAGCTCATTGTTTTGGTTTTACAACCTGTAACTCTACTTTTGGTTCATTCTCACTGCTGTGATAGGTTTCCAGACTGATAAACCCACTGTACCCTTTTCTCAGAACCAAATGGTAGACACCGTCAATTAACTACTTACAAATCAGTGAATGCAGGTTTAAATATTGGCTTACTTTAAACATTTGAGGGGACAAAAGGGATGTGATTGAGTGTCCACTGGGATTGGGACGCACCTGGACAAAAACAAACCAAAGATACTTTTGTCTTTTCTGTTTTGAGTGACTGTAGGATTAACAGAGCAGAAAGAAACATCTTATATGTGTGAAATCCATATGTGTGGCTGACTGTCAGCCCCACGTTATGAACCTGGCCGCTTCATAAACCTTTTAATTTACTTACTTACTGTGATAATGTGCCATGTCTTCATGAATTGTTTCTGGGAAGTTTATACTCATTCAAACATTATAATGTTCAATTCACAAGATAAAATTAGGAT
The DNA here is from genome assembly GCA_031216445.1 of Lateolabrax maculatus. NCBI lineage: Eukaryota > Metazoa > Chordata > Actinopteri > Acropomatiformes > Lateolabracidae > Lateolabrax > Lateolabrax maculatus. The sequence continues at coordinate 27,160,701 of CM062204.1, forward strand.
AGAACACGTGGGGTTTTGTCTGAAGTGACCCTTTAATGAACTCGCCTCGCAGTCTTTGACAGAGGGAAGCGGGAGAAGAGGAAGTAGCGCTCACAGCTTTGTTAGCCGAAGAGCCTCGCTGCTCTGTGTCACTCAGCTCAGCGGCACCAAACGTCGTCTGTGTCCTTTGAAGAAAAGAAAGTAAAAAAACCCGACCGTCCACCGGGGCTTTTACAGTAAAACGCGACTGCCGTTTGTCGCTCGAAGCACACAGACGGACGCGACGAGCTAAACCATGAGACGCAGATACAAACAGGGAACCGGCTGTGAGGTTGGCGGGGTCCGGGCTGAACTGACCGCAGTGAACGAGTTTACTGAGGAGGAGGCTGCTGGCACCTGCCTAACTCTAACGTTACAGCTTCAAGAACCGAGCGTAATTCAAAGTTAATCCCCCCGAACATATGAGGCCAGAGTCCATCTTAGACCTGTTTCCTGCTGCTGTTAGCCTACCAAGTCAGTAAGTAGTAACAAATGATGAAACCCTGTCATGTAAGCTGTATCCTGAATGTGACATCTAAGCAGCAGAATAAATTTACAATTTAAATCTAATACTTACTTATTTCTAACATATGCTTTTACATATCTAATTGTGTTTATTTTTAAATAGTTTTATTAGCTTTAGACAATAATTGTCAGCCCTATTAACTTGTGTAGGTGTCAGATAACAACTGAACTAATAAGATAATTTTATTAAAAGACTAATTATGTGAAAATTCAATGGATAAACCAAACTTTGCATAGTACAGGAATGCAGGCATACTTTTCTTAGCCATAAGAAAATGAAACGTGAGCCTTATGTTTAGAGAGGAAGATACCTGCACGTTTTGAACATGTTAATGTGAGTGCATTTATCTGATGGCCATTTGATGACAAGCTGAAAGCACTTTCTCACTGTGTTCCTCTGCCTCAGTGTGGACCACGACGAAGAGCACTGGGTGAACCCACGGCTTCTGAACAAGTGTAAGCGGCCCCAAGGCGTTATCTCACTGTGTCTCTCCTCTGCCCTGTCACAGTAAAGAGGCAAAATTGAAACTCAGCTCTTTCTATTTCTTTGACAGATGCCTGCGACCTCACGCTTGACCCCAACACGGTGAACGAACACCTCCTCCTGTCCGAGTGCAAAAAGAAAGTGAGCTTTACCAAGGAGAAGCAGCCGTATCCGGACCACCCAGAGAGATTCCATGACCAGAGCCAGGTGCTGTGCAGAGAGGGTCTGACCGGACGCTGCTACTGGGAGGTGGAGTGGGCAGGATTTGTGAATATTGGCGTGGCGTATAAGAGCCTAGAGAGGAAAGGACAGTGGGTTGCAGAAATTGAATATAGCAACAAGGCCTGGTGTTTCAATATCACTGTGTGGAATGGATATTCATTCCGTCACGGGCGTAGGGAGACTTTCATTCCCGTCCCCATCATTGACGTCCAAGCATTCCTGGCCAGGCCGAGGAGGCTGGGACTGTTTCTGGACTGGCCGGAAGGCATTCTGTCTTTCTACTCCCTGTCTGGGGACACGAAAACTCTCCTTCACACATTCCACGCCACGTTCACTGAGCCTATCCACCCGGCATTCACTGTTTACTTCGACAGCTCTCTGACCCTGTCCAGTGCAGTGAAGCTTAAAATGGATGTGAGTGTTTTCGGTTGTCTCATAGCACCACACTGCGGGTTGGTGTTACTGGAAAAATAATTAATTTCTTTTTGCCTTTCTGGATTTCAGGCTATTTCGAGCTTCACACCTGTGGTGACAAGAGAAAGATTAGGCATTTCATACAGGTAAGAAATATCATTAGATAACAAAACATTGTTTCTCCTGGTTTGATGGTTACCAAGCAGTGATTCGTTTTTAGCTATTGAAAAACAGGGAGAGTAGTGCTAGTAGTACAGTCAAAACTCAAGCAGGTTTTAGTATTTAGCAACATCGGGTTTAATGATGTTCAGCCGAAAAGCTGAAAAATAAATGTTATTTATCAGTGTTTAAAACTTTTGAAATTTGAAGGGCTAGAAACACGATGAATTAATGCTTAGTTAATCAAGATTACAACACCTGGAATACATGTGCACTGCTTTAAGTTATTCGGCCTGCCACTTTAACTACAGCCTCACCTATGAAGAAGACATGAACATCATTAATAACTCAGAAATGATGACGATTTAAATCCCTTAGTTGTTGCATTAATTAACGCATTGTTCTTGCATGAAGTCATGCATGAGATACTGTTAATTCTTGTATATTCCTGATAGTTCTTACTTCATGAATGAAGTCATGCTTTTTCATGCGTAAGCCACGTTCCCTTACCATAAAGAGTTAATGGTGAATTATCTCAGTCAGCGCTTACCTCTTGCTTCACGATCCGTCCTTGCCAGATGAAACAGTTTAGCTTCACAATAACAAAAACTAATGAGGTGTTGCTACTCGTCAACTTGTCTAAAATACATTTTCTGAATTCATCACCTCGAGTGACAAATTGATAACCATCCGTGGTAAACTGGGACACACCCCCTTACACACTAGGAGTCGTGATGGCTCAGTTCAACCTTAGCGGCATGTGAGTAATGTGTTCAGACCACGAACAAGAACTAAGAGCAGAGTTTAGCCATCCAACATAACCCACATGAGAGTAAACACTTGACCGTGGCTCGGCGTGATAAGCTGAATGGTGCTGGATGAATCCTGTAGGGGATACCTGCAGACACTATTCAGGGCTGAAAAAGTAGTTCCACTCCTCTGCTTGTTTTCGGATAAAGAAAAAAAATCATTAATCTCTATTTGAGTTACAAGTTGCCTGAATAGAACATACAAAATAAGGCATGAAGCATAGGGCTCCTGTACGTTATCTTAACAACATAATCATCTCATCATCAGGAAACTAAACATGATGTTAAGTATTTGGGTTAGTGCATTAACGGTACACAGGTCCACATAGCATAGAGATGAGTTTTGTTTTTGTGTTCTTATAACAGAACAGATTAACAGATAAGACCACTACATCAAAAACATGCTTTTTAAAAGGGAATTTTCTGTTTTCCCACTTTGGTGACTGATAGGAATGAAGAGAAAAAACTACAACGTTGGGACCTAAATTGTAATAAACCTGGTGTTTATCAGAAAATCATTCTGTGATGTACAGGTTCCAGTTCCCAGGTTCAGGTTTGTTCCAGTGTTCTTTGACTGGGCTGGTGTTTAATGTGACTCACGAGGGGGAGGTCACGTACAAAACACTGATCTGGGATACAGTGCTCCTCCAACCGGCTTGCAAGTTGCCTGGAGGGCCGCTGTTCAGCATTGAGTGTCCTCAGGACTCCATCTCCGCACTGCACCTCCCACACTGTGAACCTGACCCTGGTAAGAACACAGTGATTACCCATTAAACCAACAGCAAATAGCACCTTCTTTTTGGTATTTACCTAAAGTCTGGAAATAACATAAGTGTTATTGGGCTAATATAGCAAAACTAATTTTGGAAGCTTGTGGGTATTCCCAGCGCTGGTCTCCGAAAGCCTCTCTGTAGTCCACATCACCGACGATGGCATGAGCATCATACAGCCGCTGGAGGTTACTGAAACCCACGTGGTGGTGAACACCCCTCACCTCTCTGCCTTCGGCATCGTATGGGATCGCATCAAGAGGTTTAAGAAATTTGTGACGAAACCAATACGTGGCCAAATCCTACTGTTCCTGCGACCAATACACAGAAGGGAGAAACTCATCCTCAGTGTGATTCTGCTGCCAAGCAATGTACCTCTGCGGGAGGTAAAACCCTCTGTCACATCATAGTTTACCATCATTTCAAACTCTTTCTGTCTTGTTTTATCACCTCTAAGTCATACAAGTGTCCTTTTTATCATCACAAAAGCACTGGGCAGTATCTTTGTTTACCCTATTCGGCCCTCTTGTGGCAAGTCACTGTAATGTTCTTATATATCAAGAACATGAGACTGAGCACATTTACATCTTTATGAATTAGACAATGAAGTCTTAAAATCCTCTAACAAAATGTACTGATATCACCGAAGGTAAAAGAGCAACATGAAAATGAGTACATCCAGGCCCCGCCCCACTGTCTCCTCTACAATGGCAAGTATTACAGCCTCCACAGTGACCCAGAGGGCTTTAAGATCCAGCCCGCAGTGAGTATGAGCATCAGACACCAGGCGCCCTGCTGCCAGTCAAGACAAGTTTGACTACAATCGATTGGCAAAGTGACACGTTCGGGTCTTCTTTCAGCAATCCGAATTTTGTGACAGCTACGGACCAAATTACCACGCGACGTTTGAGATCGTCCTGACGACGAGCACAGAGGAAGTGACTCTGATGGTGCGAGATCCAGACAGGACGCAAGTTTGGGTGCACTGCCTTCATCTGCCTGGTAAGAACAGCGTTTGACATTACTAAGGCTCAGAATATCGTCATGTTTCTTACACTTCTCAAACACTGACACTCTTCTTCAACAGAATGGTGTGATGCAGCAATACACATACTGTGGCTGTAACATCCCTCGGTGGTAGAATGAGTTACCAAACTTGATTTGGTCAGCAGATTCTGGAGCCTACACTTTACTTGGCCTTCTGAAAATGAAACCATATGTTTTTATCTGTGACTACACACGATGTGTTCAGGCACAACATTGAGTATAGGTCCCCCGTGTTTTGGCAGCACTCAAAACCCAATGCACAATCACTGTAGTTAGGCCCATAAAACTAAAATCAAAATAGACAAGAAGCGTAAAAATAACCTCCAGGTGTGAGTTAGCTGGATTGATTTAAAAAGGACAGATCAACTGAAAAACATGGTTAAAATGCTTTCTTAAGTTTTTTGAAATTCTCTCACTTCCAGCTGATCTCTGTTGAAATATGGCCACTGATTGTTGAATCAAATAATTTTTCCAGCTCCATCTTCACTCGGTATTAGAGATGACGCACTGCCAAGGATGAGCGACGACATCCCGGCAAAGGAGAAGATACGAAGGGTCCGGCTGCACTTTGTCAACCGAGCATCCAATCCTGTTCTAGACAAGATGCTGGATGAACTTCTGCAACGCGGGGTCTTAAACGACGCCGAGGTCGAGGCGGCCAGGGTCAAAACCAGGGGAGACAAAGCACGAGACGTCATCGACACGGTGCAAAAGAAAGGAGAACATGCAAGTTCAATCATGATCGCCAAACTCTCTATCCATGATCCATTCCTTTGCAAGGGGCTCGGCTTAATGTGAAGCAAAGATCTCTGCCGTGATGATCATCATAATTTAAAACCTAAAGCCAACGAAGTAAGAAAATAGTGTAAAACACTATAAAGAGAGGATCACACTCCTGTGGTCACATGGCTTGAATTTAAGTAGCAGCATGATCCTCATTGGCCTCAGAGGAGCAAATGTCACGAGATGTTGAGGAGGTGAACTGTATTGGATAAACTGATGGCTCTGTAGAGCCCTGCAGCCTGAATGACTCTGAATGTAATCATTTTTGAACACGCCTCTATTATGTCGTCAGGTGGAACCTCACAGAGTGAGCAGAGGCACCAATGTACAGTACACTTCTTGCACTAAAACCTTGAGGCTGGAGCGAGAGAGGATGTTCCATTTGATGAATTAAATCCCTCTGTTCTGTTTGTTTGATTTTTAAAACAATTTACTTTATAGAATATGTAAAAATAATAATATAATCATATATTCTTTGTGATTTTTATATTGTACAATGTAAGCATTTAATATGTGCCGGGCCAAAACTGGCCCCCTAGTGCAACCCCAACTACCCAAAGGAAGTTTTGAAGAGTCACCTTATAAAGTCAATTCTGTTCACTTACAATATATTTTCTACTAATTCTCTACACAATTGCTATTTCAGTGCCTTCCCCAAAATACCAGGAATATTATTTTGGTGGAGAAATGCAATTTCCCCTCTGAGTCATTTTTTGGGTTGTTTCACATAATGCTTGGAGTTGTCTAAACTCTGGATTATATGTGTTTTGGGATAAATAAAAAAGGAGATGTGGTCAGTGTTTCTATTATATTGTATTGTTGTTCTGTCATAATAAAGTATAAATTGAATCCCCAGTGCTGACAGTGTTATTGCCCTACTCATGAGAAGTCTTAGAAATTAAAGCTGTTGTCTCTCATTAGTTTTACTTTATTTTGATTAAAAACAGATTAAGGCAAAGCAGGCAGAATGCCAGATAATGTAACAAATTAAACAAAAGGTAGTGAACATGCTGCTATTTCAATCAGACTATGCTCTATTGTGCCTTTAGATTTAGCTTGAAAACAGCAGGTTCAGACGCGCTCGTGTCCATGGCAGACTGTTGCAGGGATGACAGCCATTATAGATAATGAAAGACACTTAACAGTCCTGGCCTGTGGAACAGATAATGAGCAGGGTGAGAAGAAGGAACAACCTTACAGTACAGGCAGGTGTTTGATCATGGAGTCATTTCAAAAGCAGCTACAGAAGCTTAAAGTCTGTTCTAAATCTAATCTAAACAGATTTGGATGGTGGATCCTGAGTTGAATTTCTAAAAGTTACTTTTAAGTCATGGCTGCTTTTTGGTCTACTGACAAAATGGCTGCAAATACACAACATGGTGCTCATTTACCTATTTCCTTACACAGCATTGGGAAGTAAGTTAGTGGTGGTGGGCCACATAACTTCACCCTATTGTGTCTGTAGCTCTCTGCTCAGAGCCAATTGGTTCATTTCTCCACTGTGATAAGAGTCCCGTGTTGTTATTTTTATAATATATAAATCAAAAACAACAAACAAACCAAAAAAAAGAAGAAAAACAATTCACATAAAAACGGAGTGGATTACCATTACATGCGGAGGGAATAAAATATTCATTGCGTTCCTCTGTAATTTAACTCATTGCCCGAGGTGGCATTTTAACTATTGCAAAGGTAATGTTGAAATCATCCTACCTCCAGAGAATTAAATTTGTCAAAAATGTCAATGTCACATGCTCTGACTAAACAAAGACAGGACACAAGGGGGAGTTTGTGTCCCTCAAGCCATTCAGTGACCAAGAAACCCCTCCCACCATTAGCGTGCACAGGATGAGAACGCAAAAAGGCACTGATCACAGTACAGTAAGCCCCCCCCCCCCCCCCCACCTTAAAAGTTTAGTTCACTTTAACAGAAGTCAAAATGCAAGTGTGATCTCATTTCAGTGAACAGGGCAACAGCAGCCGCTCCTCTGAGTGCACTCAATTACACTTTGAGACAAAGAGGAAAAGGTAGAACTTCCTCTTTCCTCCAAACAGAAACAAAACTGTCACTTACTTTGTAATGCTGCAGTAACACATTATAAATCTTCAACTGTCTGGCAAAGCAGTTTGCTTATGCAAATATTCAGCTGACTTTAAAAATGCTGTGAACCAGTGACATGACCCTGCATCTAGAAATGCCACCAGCACAGTTAGTAATGTGTTTTTTGTAATTATTATTATTTGATTAATGCCTCTAAAGCTCACTAATAAACATGTTCTATCTTGTTAGTTTACTCCATTTGAAAATTCTGCAGTTTTATGGACTGGAACTAACAACGTTTTATCTATTTGCCCAGCACCTCTGGTTGCCTGACAACCTCACAGTGATGACAAAAAGCTTTACAGCCTGTTTTCCATCTGACCCGCTAGCAGTCCACAAGCAGTTTATGACAGTTAAATATTTGTTTTGTATGTACTGTACTCTTTTCGACAGTTTAACTGCCTAAAGCAGAACAATTGATAACAGGAGTGGGCTGGCTGAGAGAAAAGGGGTATTTACTTTGGTTGAATGGTCTCAGATTTCCACTCCCAGCCTCCCACCCAGCCTCGGCACCAGTAGTCTACTCCCCACATCCTGCAAACATTTTCACATAATTAATTAGAGTTTTATGTGTCTTATCATTCTTACTCCTCCCATCTCTGATTATACATTTACTGTTTTATAAATAATTCTATTTAAATTTTAAAAAATTAAAAAAATAAATAAAAAAAAATGTAAAAGTGCATTAAGACATTAAAAACAGTGATGCATGCACGTGACTTGTTTTGCATCAAAACACTGAATTGGGCTGGTGTATTTTCACAATACAGTAAAATCTGATTCAAACCGATCTTACTGACACGAGCTCAAGATATAAATGCAGTGAGCCATTATGTGCCTCCTCTTTAACTTGGTGTCACTCACAGTGTGTGTTTGATCATCAGCAGGTGGTTCTTTCACAAAGTATCTATCTTCTCATGAACAGCCTTGGGCTGGGAAGTTGGCATTGTGACATTTTCAACAACAACACATTTTCAAGATGTTGTTTGCATAGTCCAAGGCCATGAAAGGTCCAACTTGCTTCTGGTTGTGCAGGTCGAATTCTTTAAGATCTAAAAGTATTACAGAGGGAACAGATTGAGCTTCTGCGTGAACAAAACCAATCTGTTGCCAGAAATCTCTGTGGATCAGCTACCTGGTAGTGCTGCGTTGAGGTGTTCAAAAAACTACCTGATGGTGGAGTCTCCATACAGGTGGACCACCTTGCCTTTCAGACACTGGCTGATGGCAGAGGTCGTCTCTGTTGAACTTAACCCATTTACAAAAGTCGGGAAAACACACAAAGGCTTTCCTAGTAGAAACAATGTGACAGAGATCATAGGCTATCGATCCAAATTACTGTTGATTGTCAGCGTTTGCTGTTATATCATGGCAACAGACCAACTTATCACTTATATATAGGGCGGAGCTCATAGCTTATATGAAGAGAAATGTTTTGGGGTGATGTTGATCTTATGACGCGTAAAGTAATTACAGTGGGTTTCTGTTTGACTTAATAATATTTCCTATGGAGTGACAAATGCAAAATATGCATTGAGTTTGCCATTTACTGTACCAAAGAATAGAGAAATCTTTGTGGCTTGTTGAAAGTGATCCAAGTTTCTAGTTTTACCATAAGGTTACACTAAGGTTTTGAAGTAGGTTTGATTTACATTCATAATGTTCTATGTTAATATGAGAGTTAATGATCATGTATGGAGAAAGTAGAGAATGACAAATGTTTCACTCTGTAACATGTGCAATGTGTAAGTCATTGAAAATCAGTAAGGATAATCCTTATGTTTGAATGTTTTGGATACAATAATAATTAGTTTATACAGTATTTGCATACACAGTAAGAGTTAGTAAACTTTAATCTGATTGGTTTCTCTAAATGACACTCTTGAAGAAAGAAGATTGTTACTGGTTGATGGTCCATGTATGATTTGGATTCACATGTTTATTTGTTTTATTGAATGTTCAATATTGTTATGTTAAGGGAGTGCGAGTCAACTCTGAAGGTGTTCCTGATTTGTTCTTAAGATAATAGTAAGAATTATGGTAGGTAGTGTTGATCTTATGTTAAAAAAACTGTGAAGGAATTTTCCCTCTTGTAGGTTAAAGGTAACTTAAGACAGGGCTTCACAGGTCAGGTCAACTGTCTGTCTCTATTCGCCTGTCTCACTCTGTGTGCCTGACAAGGCCGAGTTGGCTCTGGCCTCTGGTAGACCAAGGTCTGCTAGATATCTTCTGTTTTCAGGGTTGGCTGGCGCCTGGTTGTTGACGCTGGATAAGAGAGACTGTAGAGAGGCTATGCTGTTGCTAGGACAGCAATGGTTGACGTCTTTTCTTGTTCCGATCTGATATCCAATAGAGTCATCACACATGCCAGGCTGAGTTAGGAATAACCTTATTTGGATATAGCGGAACTTATCAGTTCTGGGGAGGGTTAAATACTGAGCTTCAGGACACCATCTTCAGATTTGGGTAGCAGTACGCTGTGATTCACACGTGGTGTTTCCCTTTTCTCCTCGATTGAACTTCAATAAATATTCCTGCATAACACATCCATGTCTCCTGAAATTTCTTGTTAGAGTGAACCAGCTCTAAGACTTCTTTCACAACAGGGGAGGAGATGGGCTGGACGAGGGGAAGCAAACTCCACAGTCAAAGTTGATGGTTTCCCATATGTTGAACTTTTAATGTGAACATGAAGATCATATTATCTACACTGTCTTGTTGCTGCTGTTTACATTCCCCCAGACACAATTTAAAAAAAATGCACTACAGAATTATTTCCTGGGTGTATACGTATATTTACATTTATATAAACAATTGTGTATATTGGTTTACTTTTTAATTTTTCAAAATGTTATCTTATTCTACAACTTCCATTTTGTTGTGCAACCCTGTGTTGTAAAATAATGACCACCTTGATACCTTGAGTGGTAAAGCGAAGCAGATGATTCCGGAGGAATTTTAAACTTTAAACACAAGGCAATACATGATGACATGATCACACACCAATATTTCTTTAAATGCAAAGTGTTCTTTAGCTTAATCCGATTGACCCCCGCTGCCTTGAAACCACTGAAAATAACACAAAGAAAAAACAAAATATAGAAATAACCAATACTGATCTCATTGATAATGAATAATGAATGGATCTTTACAGAGGAGGAGATGGAGGTGAAGTCAAGTGGATGATTCAGGAGGAATTTTCAGTTGAAGCCCATTTGGAAAGATTTATGTTTTCAGTAGGAACAAATGGGAACCAGAAAGTTAGAACAAACTGATGGTTTTGATCTGAAATGGAGCATATAGAATGATGCCAGCCTTATCTGTTATCCCAAGCCATATTGAAATACACATATTAAAACACTATTCTGAAATCTGACTAATATTACACATTTAAAACAAGATCCACCCAAGTTCTTACCTCCAGGTTGGCCATGTTATATAGCATAGAGATTAAGGCAGCCACAACCAAAAATAAGAAGATGGCATTGATCTTGGGAAGGCCAATGCTGACTTCCCCTCTTATACAAGCTCTGACATTCATGATCGGTGATCTGTCTTCATCTATGGCTGCAGCATAGCACTGCGGCAAGTTCTTCTGCTGCAGGTTTAAAAAAAAGAGAAAAGACAATGAAACTCCTTCTCCAACCTGAAAGGCTGGATGAAACGAAAATCTGCAGGAAGTATACAACACCGAAAGAGACTGGAAGCTGGAATTAGGGAGGCAAAGCCGAGAGAGCTCTGTTGTGAAGTTTGCGGAAGAAACAACAATCATCAGCCGGATTACAAACAATGATGAGAATCCATATCAGGAGGAAATCAACAACTTTGCTATGCAGGGGGCAGAGAACAACCTGCTGCTCACTGTCAGTGAAACAAAGGCGCTGATCATTGATTTTAGAAAAAAGACAAGGCAAGGACACACCACTGTCTATATCACTGGAGCAGGTGAACAGTTCTAAGTCACAGAGAACCTGTCATGGACATCTCACATCTCCACCCTGGTTAAGAAAGCTCAGAAACGGCTGTATTTCTTAAGGAAACTTCAGAAAGCAAACTTCCCAAACCAAGTTATTGTCAACTTTTACAGAGGAGCAATAGAAAGCATCCTGACTGGAAACATCACTGATTGACATGGGATGTTCTCAGCCCAGGACAGGAGGGCTCTGCAGTGATTAAAACTGCCCAGTACATCATTGGTAACCATCTACCGAGCATCAGTGATATCATTGAGGTGAAGTGAGGTGCCTACAGAGCCCAAAGGATATTAAAAGACCAAACCCACCCCGGCAACACCCTGCTGCCATCTGGCCAGAGAATCAGAAGTATCTGCTGCCATACCACCAGACTACAGAGCAGCTTCTTTCCTCAGGTTTTGAGATTCCTCAACTCATCCTTCACCCTCCCCCATAAATAATTATTATTATTTTTCTGAAATAGCAAAATGGGACTATATCTGCATCTTGTCTTACAACCCTGTGTTGCAGAATGACAATGAATTATTCTTGTATGTAAACAAATTAAATGGTCATTGGTTTAACTTTGACTCCACTACATCTCAGAAGGCACTGAGGACACTTTACTCCTCCTGTTTTAGTTTCAGTTTTAAGTCATGTCAAGTCAATTTTATTTATATATTCACAAAAGTTATCTCAAGACGCTTTCACATAGAGCAGGTCTAGACCATACTCTTTAAAATATTATTTACAGAGACCCAACAGTTCCCACCATGAGCAGTACTTGGCGACAGTGGCGAGGAAAAACTCCCTTTTAACAGGTAGAAACCTCGAGCAGAACCAGGAGGAAAGGGGGGACAGAACAGGAGGAAAGACAACAAATCAGACTAATAATAATAACAACTGCAGCAGTGAGTGCGGAGCAGGAACATGGGGGCAGTAGACGGCCGGCAGTCACAGATCCAGAATCTACAGCTGCAGAGGCAGAAACACCTGCAGAAAGTGAGAAGGCAAAAAAACACAGAAAGCACAAAAACTACCAGGAAGAAGTGGAGTTAGTAACCTGTATTAGTGGGATAGTAATGCGTACAGATAGAGAGGGAGAGGAGGAGAGAGAAGCTCAGTGCGTCATAGGAAATCCCCCGGCAGTTTAAGCCTATAACAGCATAACTAAAGGATGGTTCAGGACTCACCCGAGCCAGCCCTAACTATAAGCTTTATCAAAAAAGAACGTTTTTAGCATACTCTTAAACGAAGAGAGGGTGTCTGCCTCCCGAACCCAAATTGGGAGCTGATTCCACAGAAGAGGAGCTTGATAACTAAAGGCTCTAGCTCACATTCTACTTTTAGAGACTTTAGGTACCACAAGTAACCCTGCATTCTGTGAGCGTAGTGCTCTAGTTGGGTAATACGGTACTATCAGCTCTTTAAGATATGATGGTGCCTGACCAATAAGAGCTTTGTAAGTGAGGAGGACGATTTTAAATTCTATTCTAGATTTCACAGGGAGCCAGTGCAGAGAAGCTAATATTGGAGAAATATTTCCCCTTTTGCTAGTTCCTGTCATTACACGTGCAGTCGCATTCTGGATCAGCTGGAGAGTCTTTAGAGACTTATCGGGGCAGCCCGATAATAAGGAATTACAATAATCTAACCTAGAAGTAACAAATGCATGGACTAGTTTTTCTGCATCTTTTTGAGACAGGAAATGCCTGATTTTTATAATGTTACGTAAGTGGAAGAAGGCAGTCCTTGAAGTCTGTTTTATATGGGTATTAAAAGAAATGTCCTGATCAAAGGTAACTCCTAGACTCCTTACAGCGGTGCTAGAGGCCAGGGCAATGCCATCTAGAGTAACTATATCTATACATAGTGCGTCTCGCAGGTGTTTAGGACCCAGAACAATAACTTCAGCTTTGTCAGAGTTTTACAGCAGAAAATTGAAGGTCATCCAGTCTTTTATGTCCTTAATACATGCCTGAAGCTTGGCTAACTTACCGGCTTCATCTGGCTTTATCGATAAGTATAACTGAGTATCATCTGCATAGCAGTGAAAGTTTATGGAGTGTTTCCTGATAATATTGCCTAAAGAAGCATATACAAGGTAAATAAAAGTGTGACTAACTTCCGTGTGCACGGAGGATTCATCATTTACATGGACAAACTGAAATCTATCTGATAAATACGACTGAAACCAGCTTAGTGCGGGTCCTTTGACGCCAATCAAATGCTCCAGTCTCTGTAATAGGATACAATGTTCAATGGTATCGAAAGCGGCACTGAGATCTAACAGAACAAGTACAGAGACAAATCCTTTATCTGACGCAATCAAAAGGTAATTTGTCACTTTCACCAGTGCTGTCTCTGTGCTATGATATTCCCTAAATCCTGACTGAAAATCCTCAAATAAACTATTGCTGTTTAGAAAGTAACATAACTGATTAATGACCACTTTCTCAAGGATTTTGGAGAGAAAGGGAAGGTTAGATATAGGTCTATAATTGGCTAAAACCCCTGGATCAAGTGTAGGCTTTTTAAGAAGAGGTTTAATTACAGCTACTTTGAAGGACTGTGGTACATAGCCTGTTAATAAAGACAGATTGATCATGTCTAGTAAAGAAGTGCTAACTAAGGGTAAAACTTCTTTAAGCAGCCTGGTTGGGATGGGGTCTAAGAGGCAGGTTGTTGGTTTAGACGAAAAAATCATTGAAGTTAGTTGGTAAAGGTCAATTGGAGAAAAACAGTCTAAATATAAATCTGGTTCTACAGCTGCTTCTGAGGTTCCTGTACTCGAAGATATATCTGAACTGGCTGAGAGCACAAGATGATGAATTTTTTCTCTAATAGTTAGAATTTTATCATCAAAGAAGCTCATGAAGTTATTACTCCTGAGAGCTCTGGGAATACATCGCTCAACAGAGCTCAGACTCTGAGTCAGCCTGGCTACAGTGCTGAAAAGAAACCTAGAGTTGCTCTTATGTACCTCTATTAGTGAGGAGTAATAGGCTCCTCTGGCATTACGGAGGGCCTTCCTGTATATTCTAAGACTATCTTGCCAATCTAAATGAGATTCCTCCAGTTTGGTGGAAAGCCATTTCCTTTCTAATTTTCGTGATGTTTCTTTTAATTTGTGGGTTAAGGAGTTATACCATGGAGCTAACCTCTTTAGTTTTATTATCTTCTTTTTGATAGGGGCAATAGAATCGAGAGTCATTCGCAGCGAGCCTGCAGCACTATCAACCAGATGATCAATTTGGGAGGGACTAAAGTTAGCATAGGAGTCCTCCATTATATTGAGACATGGCATTGAATTAAATGCCGATGGAATCACTTCTTTAAATTTAGCTGCAGCACTACCAGACAGGCATCTACTAAAGGAATGTTTGCCTAATGGCCTATAGTCCAGTAATATAAATTCAAAAGTTATGAAATAATGGTCTGATAAGACAGTATTTTGTGGGAAGACTATTAAATGTTCAATTTCGATTCCATATGACAGAACAAGATCGAGGGTGTGGTTAAAACAATGAGTGGGTTTGTTTACACTCTGACAGAAACCAATCAAATCTAATAATGAGATAAACGCAGAAATAAGGCTATCATTATTGATGTTCACATGAATATTAAAATCACCTACAATAATGACTTCATCTTTTAGTTACTAGTTACTTTGCAAATTCAGATTAAAGGGATATGTTACAACCCTGTAGGTGACCTGGGGACCACATAATGAGCACGGTAGGGCTGCACAACTGCCGAAGTTGCAGCAATAAATTCATTGTCAAGTGTGCCTCAGTATGTGTCCTTATTAAACTCCTGGAGACGGGCTTCGGAGGTAAGGTCGATGTGAAACGAGGGCCAGATTAAGGATAAACAGCACCCTCACCTAATGTCCATGCATGTTACAGGACCCCTATATATATGCGTGTAGTGTGAATCGGGGGGCCTGTATGTATGGGGTGTAAAAACAAATTCATTGTGTGTGTGTACAGTTGCGTGCCAAATAAAGATCTCGATTCTTCTTCTTATATAATTATGTTAATTATCTGTTGCGTGGAGACAAGGCCAAGGACGAGAGACAAGAGTTACTATAATGAATGGGAGGATTAGTTGTACGTAGGGTGAACTTGGTGGTTGCCTACTGGACTGGACTGGTTGAGAGAGGATGATGTTAGTATGGAATGAACTTGTTGCTACAGGGGCTGTGGAAGAAAGCTGGGTGCGGTAGCTGGAAGTAGGCATCAGGGGGCGCTGGCAACTCGGTGCTAGGAGCCCCGACTAGAGCACGCTGTATTGGTTCCTGGAAATGGGTTTTGGGGGGGCATCCTGGTGCCAGGTTCCCCTGCTAAAGCTAGCTGGTATGATGACTGGAGCTGGAAGGCTAGGAGGGGTGACATCCTGGTGTCATTTTCCCTGGTTGATGAAGACAGGCCTAGTGGAAGGTGGACCATTTGGAGTGGCTGATTGAGTTATATTTTGAGGAGTGGTGGCTGTTGAAGCTCTGGTGTGTATTTTTTGAGTGGATGATGCTGTTGTTCCTAGAATGGAGTTACTCACAGCGGTGTTGCTGCTCTCAGTTCTGGAGCCGAATGCGAGAGTGAAAGGGGGAAGAGAGGGTTAGGTGGGCATTCACGGGAGTGCCGGAACTGGAACAGTTGAGGTGTGGTTCTGCTCCTGAAACTCCAATTACGGTGAAGCCTGGCAACAACCCAGAGTGACTTTCAGCGGGGCCATCATGCAGCATTACCCGGGAGTGTCACCGCAGTATTTATATGCTGACAACAACCAGACTGATTGCTTCACACCAAAATGTCAAAATGATCGCGAGAATCATTTGAAAATGTAAGTTTGATAAGTGAACACAATTTAATAATTTATTAAAGTTTCAGCCTGCCTTATGGTTAGAACTCATAATGAGGATATGGCATGTAATGATTTTGCGAGGGCTGTCACTGCGTTTATTTTCCAGACTTTGCTAATTTACACAATCCATATGATCAGATGGGGAAGATGACAAAGATGAGAACAAACTGAAAATCAGGCGAGAGGAATTCGATGGCAGCTCTCCTGTCACATACACATCACCGATTTTTTAAAAAAAAACAGCGAGACTCTAGGCCTATGGGCAACAAGTGTGACTGGTGATTAACTCCAGCAAAAGCAAAGCAAATACATGAAAAGCAATAAGAATGAATGAACAGATCATAGAAAAACACCCATAACTTCAAATAATAGGGTTCATTAACACGTTCAGGGTACCAGCCCAGACATTCACAAGAGGATAAAGAAAGCTCATGCAACATTCAAAAGAGTAAAACAAATCTGGGAAATCCTGCTAATACAGTTCAAAAACCGAACTCCGAATATTCCAAAGCTGTGTATTTTCAACACTATTCTACGGAGCAGAATGCTGGAAAACAACAGAACAGGACACCCATAAATGATACCTTCCATGCATTATGCCTACAAAAGATCATGCATATCTTCTGGCTGAACACCATTTCCAACAACAACCTTCTCAAAATCACCCAGCAAGACAAGATACACACAGCATTACAGAGACACTAGTGGACCAGGAGTGGATGTGCCCAGAATGGAAACAACAGCAATTTCCAAAGCTGCATTACATTGGATCCCACAGCAGAAGGCCGGAGACAGACACAAATGGAGAGACTTTGTTGCTGCCCTATGCAAGATTTGATTGACCGACTTTCTCCACAGTCTTATTCAGACACATAGTGCTAGCATCCCACAGATGGAACAGTGTGGAACTAAAAGGTTAACACATACAGGCAGGTGTGCATGTTGTGTGAGAAAATGACAGAAAACCTTTCTCTGTGGTTGGTGTCTATAGAAATGAAAGCGAGTTACGTGCCATTGTCGTGGGTTGATAGTGTGTCTTAACGTGGTGTAACTATTGTATGTCAAGCTGTGGTAGACCAGATGTCTTGAATCTCTGGACAGCAACGCTGTAGTTCAGCTTTTATCTACTCATTTATTCTGTCTGAGCATGACAGGAAGCGATATCTGGTTAACCAGAGGAACACACATGATGCTGCAGCAGAAAAAAGAACGCCTGAGTGTTTGCAGAGGACGGTGATAAAAATATTGTTTGTGAACAGACCTTAAAGCATGATGGAGAAAACAAGAATAACCTTTTCAAGTCAGGCACAAGCCGATCTTGTATTTAGCAACAAACCAGAGAGAATAATTGAAAAATTAAATTACTTTAGGAAAGAGATACTGCTCTTTAAGCAGCAATTAAAACCAATGTAAGGCAAAATTGTGTGATGTTGAAGAACAAGGTCACTAAAGAAAGTCAAAGCTAAATATTTTATTGTTTTAATAATACTACAGCACTTTGGAAACATTGAGTTAAGCAAGTTGTTGCAAAAACAAAATTCAACCTAAACAATTTTTGATATAACTGCCTGACACCTGAAACTGCTCAGAGGTATTTCCATGCTATGATTTTCTCACTTACACTGTTTAAACACTTGGTCTCTTACCACTGGTACATATACAATAACCAGATAAGAGGTGACGTAGTTGTCCCAAGTACAAGTAATAGTTTCCCAGTTTTGACAACCAGACCTCGTTACTGGATGCTAGCCTTGTGTCACGGTTTCACTCCCTTGAGCCCTGCGTGAGTGTGTGATTTATTTATTTTTTTAAGTCTCCTTATAGTTTGGATGCTGTGTGCCTGGTTTGTTCTCTCTCTATCTCTCTCTCAGTCTCTCTCTCTGACAGCTTTCCATGGGAGGAGTTGCACAGCTGTGTCACCAGAGTCATCAGTGGACTCCTGCTGAGAACATACTGTGGATGATCTTCATTGGTAGTTTATATAAGTTGTGCAAGGAATTCAGCATATATATATATATATATATATATATATATATATATATATATATATATATATATACATACTACTCAGACTATAAACTATGACATTCTGGCATATATGCTGAATTCCTTGCTATAGACCATCAGTCCTAGTTTAGATTTTTGAGACATTTCAGCCTCTCAGTTGTTTAGGTTTTCTGCAACTTCTGTTGCTTTAGTCCTCAGTTTCTTTTGTACCTTTTTTACGAATGTTTTAGTAATGAGTCTGCATCTGGGTCACCTTGTCTGTCCTCATTTGTCCGGCTTTGCAAATCTACTTAACATGTTTTGTATAATTAGCCTGCATTTGC
The DNA here is from genome assembly GCA_031216445.1 of Lateolabrax maculatus. Taxonomy (NCBI): domain Eukaryota; kingdom Metazoa; phylum Chordata; class Actinopteri; order Acropomatiformes; family Lateolabracidae; genus Lateolabrax; species Lateolabrax maculatus. The sequence goes on from CM062204.1 coordinate 27,179,179, forward strand.
ATGCGGTCGCCTCACTCCTCTGAGCTTTTTGTCCTGTCTTGCTGCTTAAAAACATTAAGCCTTCTCCTGTTCTAATTGTACAGGTGTCTTTTTATTGTTGTTTTAATTAACATCTGGCCACAGGACAGTGTTAGCCTAAGTTTACTGTGATGTAGATCAATGTGCATTGCCCCTGACTCGATTCATTATTATAACTCTGTTGACTCCAAGGGCGTTGGCTGGACTATTAACCATATGGTGCTGAGCGTGTGCGCACGCTCAGGGATAGCCTGTAACTCTCATGCTCTGCTCATATCTTGTTCATTGACATTCACACACAGGAGATGTGCGCCACTGCTTCAGTTTAAACCCATTTACCGCAAACAAATAAAAATAATGATAATCTTCATATAGGCCGCCCATACTGACTTCCATACATAAACTGAAGAATTGACAGAGACCTGTCAGACAACTAAGACACGAGTCTTTCCGGGGATTTTCCCGTGAACCCTCTGTGGTTGGTCTTGCTTCCGTTCAGTTAACTGCAGATCATTTATAATAACCTACAGCCTGCGTTTCACAGCGTGGCCTACTTAACACGCGTAAGCATGTAGGCCACGGAGTTTACGGTGCATCAGACGCGGGCTGTTTTATAAACTGTTACCCGTCTTCTTTAGTGACAAAACGCTCAAAATGAAGAATTATTCGGGGCTGGGGCATGGTTACACCAGGGACCCCCCCTCATGTTCTCTCTCTCTCTCTGTCTTTCTATCTTTCTCTCTCTCTCTCTCCCTGTTGTGCGTCCTGAAAAAAACCCTTACATCGTCTTAACCAACTCCTGGTCAAACAGCGGACATGGGCGACTACAGGAGGTTCCTTCCTGCTCGGGAGGTGAGGTTTCAGGCTTCCTCTCCATGACTAATACAAACATCCTCATCCTGGTCTCCCCTTTCAAGATCTTTCAGTTACCTGATCCACAAGTGCACTACAACATTACAGTATAATTGCATTTAATTTTGCACTTGAGTGTATCCCCGAATATCATTTTAGACGTCATCCTATGTTAAGCTGATAAAAAACAGTAATGTGTGTGTGTGCCATGGTCTTCTTACAGCCTGTCAAAATAAAAGCAGGTCTCTAAACGAACTTTGCCTGTGTGTGTTTGTGTGTGTGTATAAGTGAAAGAAAACCCTTTTGATATTCCAATAAACCCTCTCTTCATTTAAGAGTATGCTAAAAACATTCCTTTTTGATAAAGCTTATAGTTAGGGCTGGTTCAGGTGAGTCCTGAACCATCCTTTAGTTATGCTGTTATAGGCTTAGACTGCCGGGGGATTTCCCATGACGCACTGAGCTTCTCTCTCCTCCTCTCCCTCTCTATCTGTACGCATTCCTATCCCACTAATACAGGTTACTAACTCCACTTCTTCCTGGTAGTTTTTGTGGTTTCTGTGCTTGTTTGCCTTCTTACTTTCTGCAGGTATTTCTGCCTCTGGAGCTGTAGATTCTGGATCTGTGATTGCAGGCCGTCTACTGCCCCCATGTTCCTGCTCCACACTCACTGCTGCAGTTGTTATTATTATTAGTCTGATTTGTTGTCTCTCCTCCTGTCTCCCCTCACCCCCTCTCTCCTCCCCTCTCAACCCAACTCGGTGGATGCAGATGGCCGCCCACCCAGAGCCTGGTTCTGCTCGAGGTTTCTACCTGTTAAAAGGGAGTTTTTACTCACCACTGTCACCAAGTGCTGCTCATGGTGGGAACTGTTGGGTCTCTGTAAATAATATTTTAAAGAGTATGGTCTAGACCTATTCTATGTGAAAAGTGTCTGGAGATAACTTTTGTTATGATTTGGAGCTATACAAATAAAATTGACTTGACTTTAACTAATGTCGACATAAATGTATTTGACTGTTTTTCCAACTCGTCACTAAATGTTTAGTGATTGCAGTTGCGAGGTATTCTGTATCTACATTGGTTAACGCCCCTTCAACAGATTGGAAGGATAGTCTACAGGATGAGCACACGTTAAACTCTGTAATGGAGCTACAGATGAGAATTATTCTCCTTTTTATCGGTAAGTTTTTTGATCAAATAACTGGCGCACTTGCACATTGTGCTTCACCTGGTCGCTTGCAGCTGTGCGTCGAGACTGTTTCGGGGGAATGGAGCATATTTTAAGCAGATGTGTGTGCTACTCTTTTGTCTCTCAGTGTCTCCGCGGCTCGCTGCTTTGCACCGAAGTATCCTGTGGCTACATATTTATGTATACAATGTATATAGGCTACATGAATAGGCTAAATATTTGTATAGAATATTTTTAGAAGTTCAAAAGCATCTTTCAGTACCCTATATCCCTCAAATCTTCAGGGTGACTAACAGCGTTCAAGCTCGGATCGATTTATATGTATGAATAGGATTGAAAAACAGCTGATCTGATATTGATACAATATTGATATTCACAGCGTTAGTAAAACTTTGATCCCCTTTGTCTTAAACCTGAACAGTGGAACTTTTAACAACGCCCGACACTCACCAGAGCAGAATAAGGGGTTAAGAGATCTGCCGTGTAAAGCCGAGTCAGACCATGTAGGGATTTAAAAGTAACCAACATAATCCTAAATAAAATTCAGTAAGGAATGAGGAGCCAGCGTCATTCAGACCGGACCAAATGCACAAGTTTAGATAGCAGTGGTTTAACTTCGGCAATGTTTCTGCTTTGTAAAAAGCAAGATTGAACAGGACTCTCAATGTGCTGATTGAAGTTGAGGTACTGAGTGTTTTCTTGTGAATTGTCAGTAGTTCATAGTGGAGGGTGATAGAAATATGATCAGGACCAATAACCAGGACTTGTTATACTGTTCATGAAAATGAAATGAAAAAAACTCCAGACAATAGAGCTTGTAATACTGGGGAATACAACATTGAGATGTCCTGAAGGAAATGTTCTGTAGGCCTAGTAAAAAAAAAAAAAAAAAAAAAAAAAAAGAGCTTCTGTTGTTGCCTCAGCTTATCCTTTAATCACTATAGTAGCCAGCTGATAAAAGACTGCTGGCTGTTATTAGTGAAAATTAACCAGCTTACAAAACACAAAGGAGGCAGCCTGTCCAAACAGGATGTTCTCATAATGTTATCAAATGTCAAATACACCTTAAAAGGGGGAAGTGTGTCTGTTAAAGCTGTAAGCAACAGTAAATACCAAACAAAGTTGCAGTCACTGTCTGAATATTACGTTTCAAGCCATTATACATTTTTTTTTAAAATCTATTCTACATAGCAGTGGTAGATGATTGCATCTTGAATCATTTAATGACTGTTTTACTTTGGTCTGTCTAGTCTGAGGTTGGCCCTCCCTGCTGCTTCTTACATAACTTTACTTTTAAAGTTACACTGCAGGGGAGTTTCTAGGAGTTGACTGGCCTGGGCTCAGGCCTTTCTGGTGCAATGTTGTGGGAGACCAGGTGGTTGTAACAGCATCTTTTTCACAATACAGGATGACCTATGAGTCATGTGATGACCTAACCTGGGAACCAGACGAATCTGCAAGCTCATGTTTCATTTGCTTTTCCCCTCTCCCATTCAAAGGGATTTCTCTGCCGTTTTATTGGGCTAACCAATCAGAAGCATTTATCTAGTACGATGCGGGTGTAATACGATGACTGACAGAAACGAGCGCCGTTCGGTATCTTTGTAAATATCCAATATGGCGCTGCCGTTACGGAACGTTCACCGGTCAGCTACAGCAACAGTATTAAACAGAGTGGATGGTAAATTCCCTCTAAAAGAACAACTGCACTTAAACTTTATGTTGATATGAAATGTGAGTTTCCCGAACTTCTGACAGGACGGCATTTCGTTGCTTTGATTGGTTGGTTCCGCCCGGTTGTAACAATGGAGATCTTTGTATTTGTTATCAATGATGAATGACATCAAATTAATTCTGTGATAGGCCCATAGTTGGATAAGTTGGAAACTTTGCTATTTGTAGTTCAAAATTTGAGAGCCCTAACACAGAAAATCTAGCAACGTATAGGTGCTGGGACAAAAAGTGTTACAACCATCCCCGGTGTCCCCTAATGCATTGTGAGCCCGACAGCTGAATAGAAGCAGAGTTGCACACCGCGTGTCAAGGCTGGAAGACAGCTCAATCTCTCTACATCCATACACACTTTGTGATGATTATAGATTTGAAAAAAAATAACTCACCTGTGTTTATGAGCCGTTTCTGACACTTTAAAAAACTTAGAGGAACATCTAGAACGTATGCATTAAATGAGGAACAGTGTTGTTTGGTTTGACCAACTATAGACTTGATCAGGAAGGAAGTGTTTATACATTGAATTCATCACATGACCCTTACGTCAGCCATTCTTGTTGAAATTGGTGCTGATGACCACATTTTAGATACAACCAAACCCGGTCTCTCAAAAGACAACAGAGGCTCCAGGGTATTGCAGAGGGAAAACGAAACATAGCTACACCTACAAATGTTTGAGCTGAAAGTACCCATCATGTCATCTGTACATTTACTTCCGTTTTCATTTGCTCAGATGACCCCAAGCAAGACCAGACACTCACACCTCTCCAAATTCAAACAGTGCATACTTTACACAACTTTACACTTCATTAAGTATTTCAACATCTTAATAATAATAATGATAATAACAATAATAATAATATTATCAATAATCATTTAAAGGCAGAACATGAGAAAAAAAATCTTCCTTACTGAACTTCGGCAAAGCTTCATTTAGAATTTAAGCTAGAGGGCAAAGCATCGGAAAGTGTGCTAGTCACAAAGGATCCAAGCAGTTTCAGTTTGAAAGTCCTCAATGCCCAGTGGCAAGTTAAAAGGTCCCACAGATGAGAACAGAAATGCTACCAGGAAGTCAGTGAAGCATTCAACAATACAGAGACCGAGGTGTGATACACAAAATAGGATGAACAGAAGATGCAACAAGTTGGAGATCAAATTTTAAGTACAATCTGCACCTATAATACAATCACTATTTGTATAAATGGTTTTCAAAAGAAATCACCTAAAGTGCCATATCAAGTCAAATAAGTAACGGAACCCACAGCACGTTATGCCAAACAAAGGAAAACTGCAACATACAAGTAGTCATGTGAGCCATTGTTAATATAAAAATACTGATTATAGCCGCTTTAAACTGTGACGACACAGTTTTTCATTTCCTTTCTGGCTGGGTATTTGTGGCAGCTCCTCCGAATTGAGGGCCTGTATATTTGTTTGAAATACTTTAACTGGGCTAAAAATAATTGAAAATATGGAAAATAATTGCTGCTCAACGGATGCAGAATCATCTAAACATTTGCAGCCTAATAATGGCCCTAACATGCTGCCTTTTCTCCGTCAGTGCTGTGTGCCCACCCAGGGAGGCTGTCACGGTGGGGGCACAGAGACACAGGGAAAGGACCAAAAAGGTTTATTTTAACACAAAAAAACCTATCCACAAAAGTATCCACACAAGGAGTGAGCCAGGGAACATGGAAACACTGACAAACAGGGGACCCAAAAAAGGCGAGCCAGGACACAGGGAAACACCGACAAACAGAGAACCACTACACACTGACGAGACACACAACAAGGACCAGACAGAGAACAAAGGAACATATATGCCCACAGAACTAATCACAAATGAGACACAGCTGGGGTGGGCAGGCAGGCAGCAGGAGGAGAAGGAGGGAAACACAAGGGCAGTGCAAATGAGATCTAAACAATTATTGAGGAAAAATCCAAGTCAAGGTTAGAGGTTTGCTGTAGTTTTGTGAGTTTATTAAAGCATGTGTATTCTTCTTCACACGAGACAGGTGCGCAGGGGAAACTGAGAAACACAGGGAAACATGGGGAACACAAAAGTCACAAGGATCACAGCTGGGCCATGACACTGTACAATGTTCAAAAGTAGAGGGAAGCCGTTTGCTTCTTTAATCTCATCCAGAAAGGTTTAAGTCATTTTCCGCTTTTAAACATTTTGAAGATGCATTTATTGTAAATGTTAAGTTTGTAACAACCACTATCATAAGGAGAGTATGGATCCCTACTGATGTCTGTGGTGATGACTCAGGGAAAAAGATTATTTTTAAATCAGTGAGGTGCCACCGATCTAATGTACAACTTAATTATTAAAAATGTGACAGACAGCAAAGACTGTAAGTCATTAAAATGGATTTTATATGTATGGCTGAGGTTACACATCATTGTCAGTGGATGTGCTCCACACTGTACATCTCTGTTGACTCTTGTATCTCTCTTTATTTTACAGTGATGATCTCATCTGCTGCTGAGACAGTGAAGAAGAACCTGACAGGCACTGAGGAAGGATCCATCACTCTCCCTGACCCTGTGGTCGAGCTTGGATTTCTTTCATTTGGAGTAAAGACTATTGCTATGGTGGATGATAGGAAAGTCCGGATAGTAGAGGAAATCTACAAGGACAGACTTCTCTGGAACACCAGCACTGGACTCTTTACAATCACAGGACTGCAGAGGAATGACTCAGGGATTTATAAAATTGACTCTAAAAAAGGAAGCATTGTCACTGCATCCTATAAACTCACAGTGTATGGTAAGTTACATTTCTTTTGCCAGTATACTGACCAGTGCGTTGGTGGTAGCATTGCTCTAATGCACCCAGCCCTATTTGTGACCTCAGTCATCTACTTAAACCTGAAGGGAAAAGTCAAAACATTCTTTTTTATAATGTATTTATGTAGTTCCGTGACCTCACAGATGTCTAGTGTCTGTCCAGAGTGATAAAATGTTTGCTGAGGGAAAAATCGAGTGTGCCACCTGAGTAGTTATAGGCTTCTACAATGTCCAGATAATTAAATTAACTAATTGTTAATTTTATTTCCTTATTCTGTCTGGAAATGATCAATAAATAATAGAATTTTAAAAGTGAATCAGCAAAATTCATCTTATAAAGGCATTCTTTTACTCTGCATGTGTCTGCCTTTCATATTCCGTCTCATAGTTCATCTGTTTCCTGCTTTAACATTCACAGTTAACATTTTGTCATTGCTTTAAACCCACAGAGAGGAAATAAGAATTCTGATTGGCCAGATTAATGCTAACACATAACCACTGACCACTGGCTCTGTGGGTTTGATATCATCAGATGGGTGGTATTTAGGTGGGACACTGCTTACACAACTTTCAATTAAAGAGGAGAGGAAATGTTAACTGTGAAAGATAAGGCAGGAAACAGATAAATTGTGAAGTAGAATATGATAGACACATTAGTAAGAAAATGATTCCAAAAGTATGTATACATTGTAAAGTCTTCTTTAAAATGTCAGGAACACATTATTTCCAGTTTATATAATCAGTATTATCTTCTGTTTTATTAGTTCATGTAAAACAGAAACTTGTAACAAGGGTAACTAGATGTTTTCCAGAGACCTTTGTTTATGTGGTTATTGTTTCTGACCATATTTATGTGTGATACAGCCATCCTCACCTGAGCAAAAAACAACAGAAGCTCCATGACCGTTGAATTATTAATGAGGTAATGGACAAACAGCTATTGTATCATATGTTAGCTAGTTCCCACAGGACAGCATACGTCACTTTCTCACTTTTAATTTAACTCTTTGTTGTAGGGCCCCTAATGTTCGTCACGCTCAGTGACAATGATTTGGCTATGGTCACCTCAGACTGTGTCCGAAATCACTCCCTGTTTATTTTTATAGTGCACTATATTTACTGTACGCCATTTTGTTTGAGTGTCCGAAGGCTGGGTGTGAAGTGTGTGCCCTGTTCTCTTTTTAACTGAAAGTTTAATTGAACTGCTGCTTAATCTGCAGCTCCCCCCAGCTTTAACTCCACTGTGTGGCTTCACTCTCCTAGCTCTCATAGTGTCTGTATCTGCTGGCTGTTTAAACATGCAACTGTTTAAAGCTTCAAAGACGATGATATGTGTTAAGGATTTCGGGTGCCAGTTGAGCAGGCTGTATACTGAGGTCATTACTGTGGTGCAGTTTGTTTTCCTTCCTATCAATTAAGGCTAATATAGACGTCATCAACTTGTGTTGAGCCCCGGTCTTTCCTTTCTTTGGCTGGTCTGTCCTCTGCCCATCATTGGTTGCAGACGCCGATCACCAGTCTCATTGGTCCACCGCTCGATTTCATAAAAGCCGTGTTGAAAAGATGTCAGTGGCGGCTGTGAGCTAACCCGAGAAGTTCGTCTGTGTGTGTGTCTCTTGAATATTGTTAACTCATGTGAGGTATTAGTTGCAGTAGGACCTGGGCTCTAGGTGTATTAGGTATATCCTATTGTTTTTCTTTGGTACATTTTTGTAATAGCCGGATCTTTGTTTTACCATTGTTGTTTAGTTTACTTGACATTAGGTTTATGGGTGGCATGAAGACCTGATGGATACAAACCAGTCATGGTGCACGGTCTCCTTCACTTCTCCTTGTTTCTGTCTTTTAACGCTTTAATGCAGTTGTGTGTAGATTCTGAACACTCAATATTACAACCTGTGTTTGATGGCACACCAGCTGTTTAGGTGTGATGCGTAGTTTAGGGTCTAATCTTTAATCGCCATCAATGTCTCCTCCAGAGTCCGTCCCAACTCCCACAGTGGACACACTGAGCGTGACCGCCGACAGCTGCACCTTGCTGTGTTTGGTGGAGACAGCTGAAGAGACGACGCTGCTGTGGTACAAAGACGAGGAAATAGTGAACCAGAGCAGTTCCGCTCTCTCCCTGCCCCTCGCTGTGCACGAGAAGGATTTCAGCTCCTCTTACAGATGTGTGGCAACCAACCCTGTTGAAGAAAAGACTGTCAAGGTCAACATTTTGCTTTCCTGTGGACAAAACAGCACAGACACCGAGAGCAAAAGACATTGTAAGACTAATTCTAACACTGATTTGAAAAAATCCAATTCCCATATTTCAATTTAATTGGCACATCAACAGTTTAATGTGTTTTGGTGTTTTCTTCGACAGATATGATGACAATCCCCATCGTGTTTGCTGTAATTGTAATTGTACTTGTTGCCTGTATCATCAAGATGAAGTATCTTGACAAAAAAACAAGTACAACCAGACACGCACAAGGCAGGTATTTGTCTGTTTGTTTCTTTAATCTCACTACTTGTTTGCAGATTTTTGTCCCTTAAATGTTTGCATTTGTCTATAGACTTAGTAATGTAATGTGTAATGGTCATGCTTAATCATATCATCACTTGTCTGTATTTCCCTTAGTTTGGTCCTTGTTTGTGTAATCTACTTTAAAGTGCAAATAGGCTGATAACCATTCTATTTGGAGCAGTCAAAGTATGTTCTGGTTTTGGCAATATGAGTGCATCACCTGCACAGCCTGTATTACCTTTCAGTAAGGTTCTTTGCACTTTGTCACTGTGCTATAAGAGAGAGGATTTTGAGTGACCTTCCATTGTGTCATCTGACACCAGCCACCATGACGTGTGAGAGACAGGCTCTGTTTGTGTTGGCCTGATCAGGGAACTGATGGTACTTTCCATATTTTACTGTGGTTTTAATGTAAATGAAGAGGGATAAATAGGGGTCACATGATATCATTGGGTTGACAGTGAAGTTTGGTTTTCTCAGGTGCTCTCCAAGTACAGTACAAAGCTGCACATCTCAGTGGTCTACCAGTCAGATGATCAAAAATAAAATGATCTTATGTTATCTTATGACATTCACATTACCTTTGCTTTTCCCTTGGGAAGAACTGGATCATTTTAAAAACATTCATTTTCAAAAATGAAAACAAAAAGTGAAAACAAAAATAGACCAAACTAGCGCCGAAAAAAAAATCTGCTGCTAGTAGATGAGGTGCATCAACATAAAAAGTTATTAAATAATATTGTAATACATTTACAAGTGCACAACATGAAGATTCATGGGGACTGATTGCAAACAAAATCAATGCTAACTTAATTTTTAATGACTTTGAAACGTGTCAGAAGGTGTGTGCTCACCTGTTGTTTTTTAAACAATGCTGGATTTTAAACACTTATCTTAATCAAAGCTTTGAATATGTTTTATGAAGAAGGGATTATTGTATTCAATACCTTTTTATTCTTACAACAGGATTTAAAAAATGAAGGATCCAACATTTCACTTTTTGCACTGATAAATATAGGCCCTGGTCATAACCCATCAACACATTCAGCCGGTGACGGTCACACTGCTTTAGGTTGTAACTACAGTATGCTTATTTGAGATTAAATAGTTTGTTAAAGTTAGGGATGTTTGTGATGGTTTAAAGGACCACTTGGTTAAACTTTGGGAAAGTTCATGGTAGGAAACAGGATGCAAACAGCTGTCACCCGTGTCAAGGTCTGATGCTTCAGATTTCATTATTTACCCCACATGGCCTCTAAGTGTTTTCAGATAAACATAAATAGAGGTCATGTTAGGCGCCTAAACAGACAACCAATGCTGACATTTTCCTTGTGAAGACAGTCTCAAAGTAAACAGAAGGCAGCTGCAGGACAGCTTCCAGTCTTCCCAGAATCATGTGGGAAGTGAGACAAATATTTATCCCATAGGGAGATGCCACGAATTGAGTGCATTTTTGAATCCTCAAATTTTGAGGATTAAGAGTTGTTGTTTCATTGAATTTAGTGTTCTTTCTGGTCTTTTGGGCCTTTAGACCATATAACATTCTGTAGTCATTAGAGCATATATCCACACACACACAGTTGTGTCAAGCAATATGAAATGAGATCAGGTTTATCTTTGCTTCACTGTTAATAGCTGTTAAATCAAATTGTTTATATGATCACTGATGCTAAAAGGAGCATATGATGCAGATAGTTACTGTAAAGACATGAATTGTGCATCAACATTGGTCACTCAGGAAATGTCATCATTTAACCATAGTGTTTGCCTCCTATTATGAGCGTGGTTTGAACATTGAACCTGGTAGTTATAGTGTATATACTGTACCTGCCTGTCTCCTTTTTTCAGTTAAATGTTTTCTTCGTTCACCTGTTTGTTAAAAGATAACTGTATGTATATGCATATGTACATTTCTAAAATCTTAGGAAATGTTGCCAGCATGCGACTTTTTAAAATTGTGAAGAAAACCATTTATTTGACAAATTCCAGTCTAGTTTCAGAACACAGCACAGTCTTTCTACAGACGTGGAGTTCCTCAAGGGCCAGTCCTGGGACCTCTCTTATTCTCCTTTATTCACCCTTTGATGCACATTGTTCTTCAGTTTGACTGTGTCTCCTATAGAGATGTCACAGGCCGATAGGTATGACAGCATATTTTAATAGATCTGTATCAGCTAAAGTAAAGCTCTCTCTTTTTTAGTAAAGATCAGTGTAAAAACATTCAGGAAGCAGCTTCTCATAACCGGCGCTAGCTGCCGGTCATATCAGCTGCTGCTAAACAACGGTCTTATCTTTCCAACAGCTTCAGCCATTGTTTTGTGTCCTTGGGTCTAGATTATTGGAATGTATTGTATTCTTGTTTAAGCGAAGACGCTGTACACTGTAAAACATTTTCAGCTGTTCCAGTTTTAAAATGTAAGTTTCCCCACTGTCTTAAAAATGTGAGTTCGATGAACTTATTGAATATTTAGTTCAAAGTCTTCTCATTGAGATAACAAGTTCAGTAAACTTAAGGTATTAGTATGAACCAATGACTGATTAGTGACTCTCAAATATTTGCTTAGCAGGTAAATTTTTACAGGTCTTAATTTGCGTCAAGGGCCTTCAGGTCTCTCTGCTCCTGTTGGAGCCTTTTTAGCACAAAGACAATGTGAAGCCGGACAATTTAAGTTTACTTTATTTGAAATTAAAAAGACCCTGTTATTCCTTAAGGCCTTTTATTGATGCGTCCATGTCCTGATTTGTTATTATTCTTTAAAAAAAATTGCATGTCTTTGATTAACATACATTTGTGCCAATGTTTGTATCGTCTGTTTGGCAACTGTGAAGCACTTTGTCACCCTGGTTTTGAAAAGTGCTACACAAATGGTAAAATGAAACTTTGTATATCTATCTCTTTGTATCTTTGTCGATTCAGTAAACACAGGACCAGACGTGGAGTACACTGATATACTTATAACTGAAGACAGAGGAAATCAGGTTGGTACACAAATACACCCTAGGTAATACTTAAGGGTAATGATGATCCTGTTCCTGAGTTCCTGAGTTATTATTAGCAAAGTTTGCTTTGCTATCCTCCCATCCCACAAAGTAAATTCATCATGTCTTTGCAGAGGGAGGGAGGACACAGTGTCAGATGTAGAAAACCCCTGCTCTAAGCCAGCTCGGTTAACCAGAGCAAACTGTTTGCTCGATAACTGGGCAGCCTCTATGTATCTTGCTTTTAAGTTGTTCCGTTGGGGCCACAGTTCCAGACACATCACATTCAGTTTCCAGTAGAAAGAACCCCCCCACTTAAATCCCTAATGCCATTGCTCACTTCTTTTGTTTTGTTCCTCCAGGGAGGGAATATATCAGATTCTTCAGGATCTGTTGACCGCTCCAATCTAACAACAGTGTATTATAAACTGGAGGCTCATCGCATGGTGGACATTAATACAGACACTCATGTTTATGAGCAAACAAATACGATGGACTACCCGCAAACATGAGCAACTAAGTGATTCCAGAGACAGGGAAATATGAAGGTCTTGATGTACTCATATCTGCACTGTTTGTGGACAATCAAGAAGTTATCCACACATTTCAAACCAAAGTGTATTATTGAACCTTTCAGGTAATAAAGATGTATTGTTGTCCCTCACAAAGGCTATCAAGTATCACTTTCTTGTACATGCTACGTCACAGCTTGCATTGGAGTCTAACTCCCCACTGTCCTGGACGCTGGAAAAGAGCTACATGTCTGGCTCAAAGGATACTGTTGCTTTTAATGTCTTGATTTTGGAATTAGTGATCACTGCCCGGTGAGATCACTGCCCTGCAACGCCTCATCTCTGGACTTACCTGTTCACCAAGGCCTATATTGTATCTAATTATTCCATCCAGTATCCATTATTAATTTCTTTTCTTGTATTGTTTGCTGTGTCTGCCACACTATGTGTAAAGCATTCTTGGGTCCCTTGAAAGGCAATATATGAATGTTATTACAATTTATTATCATTATTATTAAATTAAGGTTCCCCCCCAATGATCTTGCAAGTATAAATACTGAATGAACAGTATATTTTCAATCACTTTATATTATATTATATATATTTTCAATCACTTTAATATATACATAACCTCTGTGTACTGTAAGCTAACTTTCACTCTTTGTTACGTGACACAAAATACTCTTTGTACTCTCTGTCCCTACCACCTGCTCTGCAGATGGCAGGTATTGTCTGATAGCCTGCAGGCAGGTGCAACAGATACTGCCCTGTAAAACAGAGTGGAAGGGTGTGGAGTCACACTTGCAGCTGTGGAAGGTCTCTTATCTCTCATCTCCAACGTATATGGATTATGGGTTGTATTTATTTTATATGAAATTTTGGGAATACAAATAATATTTTTCTGTGCTTTAGGTTTGACTTTCTTTTATGGGTTAGATTATATATATATATATTAAAAATACTTTAAATATTTAGTTTGTCATTTGTTTTATTAATAAAGAGTCATGAATTAGTTTTGTTTCTTACATTTATTTTGAGTTTAGAAGTATTTGATTAGTTGATTTTTTGATATGTTTGAGACTTATTTTGCACTTTGGTTTATGTCTGATTGTTTTGGCTTTGGGTGCGTGTATGTATTTGTAAATTATTGTGAATAAGAACTGTTGGAATTTCTGATAAAAGATAAAAAAAACAACAAATAATACATTTTTTTAAATGACATGTTGATCCCAAAATACTAGTGTGTAGAGGGGAATCTGCTGCTGGGAGAGGAGATAGATCAGAAATTAAAAAACATAACAAATCAAAACACATTAAAAAAAAAACATTCTTATTGCCAGATGAAAGAACATGGTGTAAAATCATATGAAAAGCACATCTACGGATAATCAGTATATACAAATGCTATTGAAGATTTAAAATTCCTGATTTAAAATAAATCTAAACAAAAAAATAAGTTGAAATACAATACACATTGTTTCCTTTTATTATGTATGTATTGTATAGCAATACAAAAAAAAAAAAAAACATGCTTTTAATTTAAGAGGATGGTCTTCTCTGAGTGTCTGTTTGCACACATTTGTTTTAATTTAGGTATTTTAAATCTTCCACAGCTGCCGGAAACTAGAACCTGTATTAAGCTCCAGGTGAAAACAGCCACTCACAGGAAGGAAAGGCCAGCAGCAGTCCAGCAACAGGAAGCCACACCCAGGGTCATAACTCAGCCACTAACTGAAGGTCAGGTTGCAATGAAACTATCCACTGGATTGTAGAGTTTAAATGTTTCCCCTCCCATCCCAGAAGCTCTGTCAGTTTTGCTGACTGGCGGCCTAGAGTCTCAGTAAAGAGACTCCTCTCCTGTTTTGAATTTGCATGTATTTTCACATGGGGCTTTTCAAAGGGATGGAAAATGTTAACCCTTGCATGGTTTCAAGTGATCGTCCATCAGTTTTGAGCCAATCTAAAACTTCCAAGGGAGCTCAAAGGGGACATGCCGAATGTGCTAGGTCCAGCCTTATATGGACGAAACGGGAAGACAACGCCTCGCATGATCAGAGAGACTGTGAAAAAAGAACATGTTAACATAATATAACAAACGGCAAACATACAACAAGAGATCAGATATGAAATAAACGTGAGTCTGTTCCCCTCTGTAATAGCCGTAATTTGTTTCAGCACTCAAGATGGGTAACCTCATAAAATAAAGTTATAATATTAACCGAGCTTTCAGCACAGATTGTGAGGAAACAGTAAGACTTTATCAAATGTACTCAACATTTCTTTTGATACACACAGTCCATCTGTATAAGGGTGAATCCTCACCCATATTCGGCGTCACTTTGTTCAGCTCAAATATTGCACTCTTGAAACTGGTTTGCAACTGCTGTCTGTCTTATCAAGTCAGGTTCTGGTATCTGACCAGGAGCTGGTGTTTCTCTGCAGGTCTGGGGACAGCTGATTAAAGTCTTTCCTCTAAGATCAGAGTAAAAGAGCAGAACACAGGTACAACACATGCCATGAATGCTGCTCAGCCTCAACTGCTCGCCCTTCTTCTTCCCCTTTCTGTTCTGTAATGTCAACATTAATATCTGTAAGAATATAAGTAATATTGTCACATATTTAGCCTGTTATTCATTATTTTATCCCATGATGTTTAGGTTTACGGTGTTTCTCTTGAGTCCACCTGCAAGGTTAAAGTGTACATTATGACCAAAAGACACACAGCAAATGCAGACCAAATGCGAACTTTGATGTCTGATTTTAAATGCAAAAATTTAAAAAACAAAAACAAGATAAACATACACATTTAATTCCTTCCTTCTTTACTTTTAAAATGGGATTATTATTAACTATAGTGGGGAATGTGGCGTTATTTGTCATAACTAACACTATTTTCACACACCATGTTGATCCCGGTAACCTCTTCCCCTCCCTTCAGACATGTTGGAAATAATTTCTCACTTAATACTGCCCTCTGCTGGAAGCCTCCCCTGCTTTGTTCTGTCCACCAACAAGTCAAAGCAACAGTCTAATGTGGTGGCAGCAACAATGTTTATGTTCCAAGATCGAGGCTGAGAGTAGCTCCAGATACACACTCATGACTCCTCTTCTCTTGTAAGGGATGGGCAGTTGTACTAAGGGTTTAATAAGATGGCGTCTTTTGTCTTCCAAAAACGTCTATTTTACTAAACTACAAAATAGAGAAGGACAAAGAAAGCCACATCAGAATGAAGAGCGGGATATGCAACACTGGTTGTAAGATGAGTTCCGATGGCTGCCACGATACATGAATCCGCCAGTGTTACGCCCTGAAAAGGGGAGCTGTCAATAAGGATTCTCAGACACAATGCTTTCTCTCTGGCAGCTTCATTGAGAATAATTATTTTCAGCAATATTTACATTTAAGTACAAAAGTTTGTTTCAACATAAGCATCTGAACAATTATATGCCTTTTTTCTACATTCCAAAGTCAACTTCCCAATTTCTTTTTTCTTTCACTTTTTCTTTTACAGACAAGTAAACAAGCATAAAGTATTTATGAGAATGGTCTATTAATTATTATATTATATTATTATAATATTATATAGTCTCCTTTAATAAAGTTAACAGCACCCTGACCTGTGCTCTCTCACCCATGCTCAGTATCAATCCTTTTAATGTGAATACCTGCACACCTAATCCCTTAGATTATTCATCATCGTCTCGCTCTCTGTCCGATACTGCCTACAACTCAGAACTATGTGTTGGACTGACTCTTCTTCCTGACATCTCTCACACAAGCCTGTCTGGGGTTTTCCTACTATTTTCAATGTTTTGTTTAGTGCACAGTGCACAGTGCCCAAACCTTAACCTTGTCAACACAGTTTCCTCTCTCCTGTGTCCACTACCTACCCAAGTAATTTTGACATTCTTCTGAATTCGATAAAGATGCCTCCCTTTCCCCTCTCTGTCCCACCTTTCTTGCCACATTTGGTTGGATTTTTCCCAGATTATATACTTGACCTCTGCTTTACTAATACTAATTTGCGTTTCTATATTTCCCTATTTCCCCCTTTCTATAGCACTCTTTGTCATCTCATCTACTCTCTCATTCCCCCTCACCCCTACATGTGCTAGAACCCACAGAAACTTTACCTGACATCCCTGATTTGCTATTCTTGTCATTTCGTACCTGAAAAGGGGAGCTGTCAATAAGGATTCTCAGACACCATGCTTTCTCTCTGGCAGCTTCATTGACAATAGGGCACCGGGGCCGAGAGCGCCCCCCTTCGGTCTCTGCAGGCATTACTAATCAATCACAAGCGTCATCTTCCAAAAAAGACTCAACAAATAGATTGTAGATTAACTCCTCTGGCAGGAAGGTATCTTTATACTTTTTAAAAGGTTTTAACCTTGTTTCCCTTTTTTTTTTTTAAAAACCTTTTAACCTCTTACACAGGAATTCAACATTTTAACCCCCTTCACAGGACTCTGACATTTTATAGGACTTTTTATACTTGTAGTTATGATCTATTTATACCTGAATTTCCCTTTTCTTTATGTCCCTATGACTATTTTTAATTTGCTATTGAGCTTTTATCAAAAATCCGCTTCTCAATAAAATCAATCTCACCTGAACTGTGCCCACTGCTCAGTTACATGAGCCACGTTAACAGGTTACATCATGAACTATGTCACAGAATAGCCTACACTACATGTAAATGGCTGATATTTTCATATGGGCACCAGACCAATGTTTTAAGACAGGGTTTAAAAACTGAAAATCAGTATTGCATGATTTCAACCTGTCAATTTCACCATCATCTATTTATAATAATGTGATCAATTTGAAATACCGGTATTTCATTGTAATTTCAGATTCATTAAACAATCATTGTTATGTCTATGTTTAAAAATGGATTTCTATATTTAATTTCTCTGATGTTAGTTCAGTCAGTGCACAATTCATTATCACAATAACAAGTCTTGGTTGACTAGTTAGTTCCCTGTAAATTACTGAAATAACTTCAGGCACTGAACACTCACAAATATCGTTGCATTGCAAGAAAGATGGGGCAAGGGAAAAAGAAAGATCTACATCTAATAAAATGTAAATGCCAAACTTTACATGTAATTATTTCATATCTGTTTGTATAGAGAGTGTAAGTTCACTATACATATATTACATTATAACAACAGCCCACAGCTCCACATCCAGGGGTGTGTGGACACTAGAGGAAAGCTGACAGAGGGCACTCGGCTACGGGCACGGACCCAGCCGACATCCCGCCCTCCCACTGGATTTCCGGAGGAGCAAAGCAAGCAGGCAGCTGAGGGTCAAGATTTCCCTGAATGTTGATCCCTGCTCCCATTCACACATGACCCCATGCAGGAAATGTATCCATTTCAGAGATAGACTGCCTGTGTAAAAGGGTCTTAAATCATTTTAGGTAATATTATTAGGTAACATTTTAGGTAATAATAAAATTAATAATTATAATCCAGCATTATATGGGTATGCCGATAACTCGGAGCCCTCCATGGTATCTCGAGGATGTTGTCCTTCGTCCACCAGCCTCTCAGCAAGCTGAAACATTTGACTGCCAAATACAGCGCTCCAGCCCCGAGAAGAATCTTGAAGAAGCTGACGCCGCCACCTCCATTCCTTTTCTTGGCT
Source organism: Lateolabrax maculatus (assembly GCA_031216445.1). NCBI lineage: Eukaryota > Metazoa > Chordata > Actinopteri > Acropomatiformes > Lateolabracidae > Lateolabrax > Lateolabrax maculatus. The sequence goes on from CM062204.1 coordinate 27,197,424, forward strand.
TCATCAAAACCTAAAGACAGAAATCCACAAAGGGTCAAGCAGCACTCACATCTGGACTGTCTTTTTTAGACAGCAGTCAAGGTGGCAGCGGATATATGTTTGAATTATAGATTGCACAATGCGTACTGTTAAAGGGTAGGTTCGCCACATGTCCTCCACATTTCCCACTTATCTACTGTAAAGTGGCTACTTGTCTTCTTAGATGCCGTATGCACAAATTTTGGGTTCAATGTTTCTGGCTTCTGAGATATTAATCGCAGAGATTTTTACCTTCTCACCTCCAATAGGATGGAGGTGAATGGATTTTTGTCATGCTCACAGTGTTGGAAAATTAAATTTAGAAAATTCAACACCAATCTTCCTTTCCAGACATAAGTATTAGCTATTGTATTGAGGTAGGAACAGATCATCTCAAAGACAGATGCATGAAAACCGGGGCAAATAAAACCATAATTGTATGCATGGATGGATACAATTAGAGGTAAGAGAAAACAAAAATAAATTTGGGTGAAGTGACCCTTTAATCACTGTAGCTAGCCACTCATACATGTTGCAGGGGTAGACTTTCAGATTTCCATTTTATTGAGACCTTGCTCATGTGTAAAGAACCCCAAAGTAGAAATGCAAAGAACAAACATATACAGGAGCGAATGCTCACCTTTACTGTTGTAAGGCTGCTCCCACCCGGTCGGCCAACACATTTTCCTCAAAGGTTTTGGTCTGTTGATAGTCCTAGGCCTCGGGTATTGATGCTGCACTTTATTGTATTGAGCCGCAAAGTTGCTGTTGTGCGAGGCCACGTTGACGATGTAGTGCATATCCTGGTCATAGCTGAAGGGCTCTACGTTGAACAATTGCTGGGCTGAAGGCTCTGGGTAGTATATGTCCACTATATAATTGGCCTGGATTTCTTTTATATCTCCATAGTAGCCCGTTTGGGTGAGAAAGGTGGCGAGGTCCAGCTGTGGGCTCTGGAGCACTCGAATCAGCTCGCAGCTGATTTCGTAAGTCCTGTCGCGGCTGAACCCCCCAAAGGAAGCTCCGTCGTGCTCTGTGACGTACACTGTCTCCACCACCCGGGTTCTCACCTGGCAACCGATGATGATGCGGTCAATATTGTTCAAGCCACAGTTGACATCCAAGCCATAATTTTCCCTCACATATGTTGGGAGGTCTGCGGAAGCCGGGTAGGTTTCCGTGTTCAGATTACCGACTTCAAAGTACGCAGCCTGGAGGGAGAGAGAGATAAAAAAACAAAGAGAGGGACAGAGAGGGATTAACGACTGCATTTGAATGAGATGGGAAAAGGAAACAAATGAAAGGAACATATCACAAACCTGTCTCTTACTCTTCTGCTTCCTGGACTTCTCAAGTACAGGCAGAAGCTCCTCAAAATTACCAAACAAGTGGAAGCCGCAGAAACCTTTCTCAGGTTGACAATCTGACACCAGCTGTGGAGACACACTCTGGTAACTCCAGTGGGATTAGCTTTTACAACACATGTACTACAATCCTTAACATTGCAATAAGCAATTCAAAGTGTGACCTACTCTAATCCTACCTTCATGATGACCTCAAAGTCGGTGAGTTCAAAGGTCACACAGTGGTTGGCAAACCAAAACAGGAGCTGGAGGCCGTGGCGTGGGAAAGGACGGCCAAACCTTGAAGTCGTGAGGTGCTCCAGAGTCCAGAGCTGCAGCTGAACCATGGTGGGGGAGTGGCTGACACACACACACACACACACACACACACACACACACACACTAAGATACAAGCTACCTCTTTAACAGGTAAGCAGGTAAGTACACTGAAAAATGCATTTGTACACAAAGAAACAATCATAATTATTATGGCAATATATCCAGGAAATGATAAGGGAGGGCACGTGAGGACACTATCAACAACATTGTCCCTCCCTTTCCGCGTTCGTACCTTTTATACAGAAGGCGAGGCGGAATAACGGCGCATCATTCCCGCCCTGAACTGACGATGGAAAAGATACAGATGTTGTGGCTCTGGTGTTTCTTCTTGGTTACAAACAGTGACGAAATGCAAGTTACGAAGAGGGTCAGTTCATAACTAACAGTTCGTAGCGCCGCCCCCGTTGTGTGGCCAAATGCGTGCTCGGTCACGTCGTTCCGTAACGCACGCTCAAGTGGACGTCCCTGCTGCGTCATTTGCGCGCCGCCTCGCTCCCGATGCACCTCTTTTCCCGAAAGCCTAAAGATAGATGTTTCGATTTCAGGTGAGTATTGTACCCCCCAAAAAACCCATGTACCCTTTCCCCGGAGATAATTCCGTAATGTTTTGAAGAGAGCTGGTAGTAATTCCATACGGCGTGTGATGTATATGGTGAATGTTGCCTATTGTTTATGCGACTGCCAGAGTCAATGCGGTTGGCGGCCTGTGAAGCAGCCCGCTCGCCTGGTGACATGAGCCGGAGGGAAGGTGAGCGCTCCTTTCCCCCGGTGGCAAGGATGCGCCTTTTGTTTCCTAAATGAGTCCCAGGGATGAAAGGCCAGTGTGTGATGGGCATCAGCAGTGTCCAGACAGTATCATACTGGTTAGTTTCAGGGCAGCAGCTTTCCATCGACGTGGGTCCAGCGTGATGTAACGTCAGCGTTAGCATTGCGGCTAACGGCTTCTCGCGCTATCGACAGAGAGCCAGAGCTTCATGGGGAAGAAGTCCTGAGCTCTGTTTGTTCATATTATTTAAACCTGGTAGTTTAAAGGGGAGCTATTCATATTCTTAACGTTACCTTTATGTTTAACTAACGCTATGTATCGAGTCAATCTGCTACGGTGAGAGGAAACCATGCTCGGTCTTGGCCAACCAAGATAATGGGCGACCCTGTTAGTATTTACAGTCACTGCTACATAACGTTACTTTAGTGTTTATATTTTACTAGTATAGCTGGACTAACGTAAGTGTTTAAGTGAAACTGAATTCTCACTCGCTTCAATTTTCACTTTCTAAAACTAATGTAGCACGCCTTGACCTCTGTAATGCATCAGCTTGAGGCTACTTACATGAACTCACGTCTAAAGCTCAACGCCAACGTTGGGTCTAAGATCTGATCATCACACTTATCACTGTGGTCTTATTAGCTCAAGCAGATTGAACACTAATTTTTGTATTGTAGATGTCCATAGCCTTTTATAGTGTACTGTTGCACTGGGAGCCCATGTTCATTTACATTTAGATGTCCTTTCATATTTTAAGAACCTTGCTGTTGTTGTCATGCAGAAGAAAAGGCATCAACCGACCAGCTCTTGTTTACTGAAGCTATTATTAGACTCGCTCACCTCCGAGGCTGTGTGATACTACACACCCAGTGAACATTTCTTTTTTAATAGCAGAGTTTGGAGAAGGCCTCCAACCACAGTAGGAACTGTTTAGTTTTCAATGACTCTGTACTACCAAATGGATAGAAGATCAATGTATCCATTAAAAGGATCATCAGCACAGAATATGTGCATCTTGGAAGTCAATGGACCTTTTGCATGGTAGACATTTTGACTGGAAAAGCTCAAGTGTAATTAATGATACCATGCATTTAATTTAGGTGAGCCATTTCTGGGGCCCTTGTGTTGTGCATGCAGAAAATTCTGATTGGAACACTGAATTGAACTGAGTGAACAGACTGAACTTTGCTCTCTGTAATCAAAAATCACATTTCTGTAAAAAAAAAGTGACTGGTTCTTGAAAGTGTGTTCATTCTGTTCCTTGTTCTTTTGTCTGTCTTTGCAGTCCCTGGATGAAGACTGTACGTTGGAGGAGGAAGACGAGGGACTGATAGGGGAGGAAGATGAAATTGATCAGTTCAATGACGACACCTTCGGAGCTGGGGCCATCGGTGAGTCATGCGTAAAATATATTTGAAATGTCTTTATGTTAAATAACTATACTTAAAGGCATGCACAGTTAATGCTCCTATGCTCATCCATATTTACACATTAATTTAGTTTCAATTAAGTGGTCTAACAGAACTCACACTCACTCATCTATTAAAATAAATATATGAAAATACATCTTATACAGATAATTTTTTCATTCAATAGACCAAATTGCCATTAAACTATACAACATGTAGTGTCACTGTAGGGTCCTCCACCCATAGGACTCAACTGTTCTTTGGGGTTGTCATAGAGCATATATGAAATGCAGGAGATCAATAACTAATTTTTTATTATAAAAAAAAGTGCATATGATGCATAACTCTCCCAATTCATGAGATGAAACAGGCAGTCGCAGCAGGGATTTCCCCTTACATTTCAGGTTCAAATGGTTTTTACTTCTCCCTCACACACTTAACCTTGTAACTGCACCTCCATTTTTAAAAATTTGCCCAGATATTATTTTTTATATAGGTTAATCTTTTATGTACCTCTTTTTTAATGCTTTGAATTTAAATTGTTTTAATAAAACAGCATATTTAAATGAGCCAGATCCTCTGGGTGCCACCATTGAGACAATTTGTCAAAGTTATATGCTGAAAAAAACTTCAGAGGCTTCAGCACAGATGATTTATTGCCATAGAACAAACAACCACTCAGTCTGGGTCTCTGCTCTTCCAGATGACGACTGGCAGGAGGAGCACAAACGCCTCGCTGAGCTCGATGAGAAGGACGGGCTAGTAGCGGGGCCAGGGTTAGGAGGGGAATCAGATTTAGGAGGAGCTGAGGACTCCTCCTCCTCCAATCTTCCTTCCTCTGTGGGCCACCCCCCCCTTCCGTACTCCCTCCCTTCACTCAAATTGTCCGCGTCTTCCTCTGGACTTCCTCCACAAGGTCAGTGATGTAATTAGAGAAATTATGCTAGCTGTGGGAGTGACTTTACTCAAGAATTCTGTTCATTTCTCTGTGAGATCACAGTTTTCCTTATTGTTCTAGTCATCTTTAGGTTTTGGGATTGTCTAAATAACTTCATTAATATTTTGAGAATTTAAAATAGAGGTGGGCAGCAGGCAGAATAGATTGGATAACTGGACAGAATTACTGGTCACGGATTTTTCCTTGACTGGTTGTTAAAGTTATAACACTGAAAGCAATAATCCACTTGTTGGAAAATCCAAAGTAAAATTGTCGTTTCAGATGTGGAAGATCGTGCAGGGGAAGGTGACTTGGCTGAGTCCCTGGCGAGACTCATCCTTGAGGCTGACCCGGCCATTGCTGGGGTCGGGGCGGCAGAGAGGCCCGGCCCATCCCTCAGCTCTTCAGGGTCCAGCCTGTCCACTCTGCAAGGGCTGGACCGACCCAGAGTCCTGCCCCAGCCCTCTTCCATCCAACATCCCACTCAGCCACACCAGCATCCCCATCACCCCCAGCACCAGCTGCCTCCTGGGCCCTCCACCTCAGGTGAGAATGAATGCAATATGATTTTTTTGTACTGACAGCAATTATCAATCAGATAGCCAACCTAACCATCGCCCATTACCAACATACCAAATACCAGCCCGTTTGCAACCAGATGGTGCAAGTGAAACAAGTCATCAGCTTTTGTCCTTTCCTGTCTGCAGGCTTTGTCAGTCTTTGTTAAAAAATATCTCGACCATAAGGGCTGTGAAAGTATGCTGAATTGTACAAGTCATTACCAAGTACTGCAGATGGGCGTCAAATTGAAATAAAAACCAACCTAAAGTCTCTTAGTAAAGTGATATTCCACTACAAGCCTCCGGAAAAGCTTCAGTGCTCCTTGTCATAGATTCTTCTATGGCTATTACTGTAGTCGTGTATCAGAATAGTGCTGTGGACGGACACTGAGCGAGCCCACAGTGGTGACTACAGGCAGGGAGAGGCGGCTGCATCAGAGCCAAAGTAGCGCATTTTTAAATTAATTTCTTTAATCAGCAACTGGGGGGGGGTATAATCCAAATTATTATAAAAAAAATTTGGAATATCTGAGCCCATTATCAGTTAAACCCTACTCTGAAACACTACTGTAGGGATGAACATACATCTTTAAAATGATATTCCCTCACTTGGTGTTTTGACAATGTACCTATTTATTCAGGTTTTTCCCATCCAAACATTCCTCACACAGTGAATCAAATAAATCACCATGCACTTTGTTCAGTCTAAACAGTGCAGTGATGTCACTGTTTAGCTAAGATCATATCTGCTGTTTTGTCATCATGTGGTTGTTGGTGTTAGTATACTTTGCTACTGATTGCTTATTTTTGAAACACACAAAGCAGTTTCTCAATATCTAACAAGTGGATGTTTTATTAGGAAAATGCAAAATTTAGCTTCAGACACAACAGCCTATTTTCAGCTGCTTTGTGACCGTGTGGTTTACTCTGCTATGTTCTATGTATTGGCCTGATTTTCCTGAAATCTTCTGTACACTGCACTACTCCAGGCCTTCCTCCTGGCCCTCCTCCCTCGTCCATGCTCAGCTACCAACAGCAGCAGCACTTGATGCGCAGAGGGACTGCTCCTATGGGCCAAGTTAGTTGTTGAACTCAGTAACTCTGTGTACTATTCTGTGTATATACAGTATTTTTAAAGCCCATTTGTTATATTTTATTTATAATCACCTGTATTCTGTGTCAGATTATGCACTGGGGCACGTGGGAAAAGAAGCTTTGATGTGAATATTTGTGTAGGACAATTTACTTATTTACTTATTAACTTATACTGTACTTATCTACAACATGGAACTCCATTTTGATTTAGTGTTTTAATGGCAGTAAAATGAACAGGTGGAATTTAGACTGAAATCATTTCCTGGATTGGAGTTTATGCTGCCAAATATATTTTGTATAACTGGCTTGCTGAGGAATCAGTTAACTGCAGTAACATCTATTTAAACTTCATTTGTGTAAAGTCTTTTTGTTTCAGGACCTTAGATTTAATTAATTTCATTATCTCTCTCAGATGAACTCTCACAGTATCTGGGAGAACAGTATGGGTTTTGGGCCGGTCAGTGTCACCCCCGGGCTGGTTACACACATGGAGGTGAGGGACACTGTCAAAACAACGTAAACTTGGCTTGCATGTGTGTTTATGGCAACATGCAGAGCTCATTGTGGAAAAGGCTTGTATTTTTCTAGTATTTCACTGACTGTCTTCTTCCTCTTCAGGACAGTCCACTAATGTCTATAATCAAGGAGGTAGGCCTTCCTAAACGACCTCCTCAGGGTAGGAATGATGAAGGACGGGATTTGTCAGAGAGGGTCCCACCTCCGCGCTCTTCTTCCCCTGTGATCGGCTCCCCTCCGGTGAGGGCAGTGCCTATTGGGACCCCGCCCAAGCAGCCAATGAGCCATGCCCTGAATCATCAGGTGAATAGCAGACGACGGTTCTTCTCTCTCTACAGGGTTTCCTTTATGATAGTTTTCCTCCATCTATTTCTAAGGACCGAAAAAGCACTAAATCTCATGTCTCAAAAAATGGCTGTCCAATAGATGGTCTACCATGTTGTTCCTTTTGATACTACCAGTAGAAGTCCTAAAGTCATACATTTTACACATTGGGGCTTAATAGATATAATATTGACAGCAGTAATGTATTTTTTTAAAGATTGAAGTTATGTGGTCTCTATTTGGGATTGTCAGTTATCCCTATCACAGTGTGTCTAGCAGTCTCATTAGTTGTAGTAGTTACCATGCTGCATCAAGCTGTGATATAACTGTCCCTATGTGTGCTTGTGTGTAGATCCACCATCCCACAGCGGTTCATGTGAGAGCCCCGGTCCAGCACAGATACCCTCCTCCTTTCCCTGAGCGTCTGTCACCCAACACCCTCCTCAATATAGCTGTGAGTTTTACCTCTCCTCCGTCACCCCCCCCCCCCCCCCCCCCCGGTTTGTTACATTAATATCAAACATCGTCCTGTTAAGTTTAATGGCACAATAGAAGCCAGCAAATGAGTTTGTGTGATTTCACCCATGAACAGCTTGAACATTGGGTCTGTAAACCTGTTTTATCAAAGTTACGTGTTGTATTTTATGGCACGAGATGTCCTGATTTGCTCTCTGGTTTACAGGATTAACTAAACAAGATATAACGTGTTAATTAGTTAGCTTTAGATATGCTGATAGGTGGATTTTAATACCTTCGGACAACTACAGTCTTTCTGCAGCACTAAATTAGCTGGTTGCTGGTGGTAGCTTAATATTTACTGTACAGACATGAGAGTGGTATTGATCACCTCATCTAACTCAGTTCTAACTGAACCGATGAGACAAAACCACATCCATTTTCATTATTCCAGGTTTATGAAAGTTCTATTTGCTGCTTTTGTTCAGAACTCTCCACTGTGTCGCGGTCCGTTCCCTCCCGGAGTTGGTCCAGTCCTGTCTCAGATTCAACGGGCCCAGCTGCTCAACTCTCAGGTTGGTACCACACACACACACACACACAGTCTCATATAGATACGTATGGTACAGATAACTCACTTTTTCTTAGACATGTATTACAGCTTTGGTAATAGGTTATACATTGAGAATAAGCAACAATTGATAAATGCAGTTGCAGCAGAAGAAATGTCATACATGAGACTAAAATAATCGTCCAAGAATAAAACCTAATTTATTTATCTCTCCAGGTGGCAGGTTTTCCCCGCGGTGCTCCAGGGCCTCCTTTGTTACCAGGTGGTGGTTTCAGGCCGTTCTTCGGGGGCCCTCCTCCTCCACACGGTCACCGAATGGGCCCGCCGCCCCCTCACGGCCCCCCCAACCACACGCCACCCATTCGTCACAACACCACCCACCTCCACCCCCAGCACCGCCGCATGCTCACCCAGCGCATGCAGAACCGAGCAGGGTAAGGAAGTATGCATGTTTGTGTGCGCACAGTACATACACACAGCACCGTGATCCTAGATCACTAACCAGCAAGCCAACAAGTTCGCAAGCCCCTCCCTGAGCAGGTTAGACGGCTAACGTCACACAAAACAGAAAAGTGATGCTGTCGCCTTTTAGTTACTATACAGTCTCTCCATTCACTGAGGCGCCCATGTCATCTTTGTCTCTTTACCTCCTTGTAGAGACCGTGGCAGGACCGGAGGGGACCGGCGCAGCAGGGACCCCTACAGTAACCTGATGACTCAGAAAGAGAAGGAATGGGTAACTAAGATCCAGATGATGCAGCTGCAGAGTACTGACCCTTACCTGGATGACTACTACTATCAGGTGGGTTTTTGATGATGTTACCCTGTTAACTGTGTTCATGTAGGGGGGCTCATAATTGTCTTAATCAGTTCAAGTGGGAATGTATATAATCTCAGTGAGTACAAATAATTAGGGCTGCAACTAGCAATTATTTTCATTATAGATTATCATATCATTATCATATCCTATCTGGGTTTTTTTCTGGGTTTAGTCTATAAAATGTCAGAAAATAGTGAAAAATACAACACTTTATCCCAGAGGCCAAGGTGACGTCTTCAAATTGCTTGTTTTTCCAACCAACAATCCAAAACCCATATATATATATATATATATATATATATATATATATATATATGTGTTTTTTGGCCAACTGCCAGTATGGTTAATGTGGTAATTTCTCACAGTTGATGGTGATGTATCATATACTGTCAGAGGTTTTAGTTGAACCTGATGATCAACTTTGATGCTGTCTTTTGTAAAGCGTCTCAAGTGTCTTTGAGTTTCACTGTTGTCGAGCAAACCACAATAAGATGATTTAATTGTTTGTGTGTGTGTGTGTGTGTGTGTGTGTGTGTGTGTGTGTAGAACTACTATGAAAAGATGGAGAAACGTCAGGAAAGAGAGAGAGACAGCAGCAAGAAGGAACACACCACCAAACTGATCACCCCACAGGTGGCCAAGGTTGAACACACCTACAGGCCAGGTAAATGACAACAAACGCACTAGAAAAAACACCAGCACTCCACAGGATGTGATCACACACAATACTGGAGACCTCTATTGAATGTTGATGCGTGTTTGTCAACAGTTCAGTTTGCAGGCTCTCTGGGTAAGCTGACGGTCTCCAGCGTCAACAACCCCCGCAAGATGATCGATGCTGTGGTGACAACTCGCACAGATGATGAGGTCTGTTGGCATGTTTCTTGTCTTCTAAAGGCGTGTACACAACGTTTTTGTTTTTTTCTTTCTTTTCTTCTTTTGTCCTGTAAGACCAAGTAAGGTGTGAGGAGGGGGTGGGGTGGTCACCATTTTCTAAAAAAAAACAAAAAAAAAAACTGCACAGTAGTGTGGTGTGTCATAACTTTCCTATTTAGCTCTGCTCTTTCTTGATATTTCTTGTTTTATTCCTTCTGCACTTAATCAGCTACTTGAAGTGTTTTTCTGCAGTTTTCCTGACTGTGTCTGTCCCCCTCCAGGAGAAAAGAGAGAAGCAGGTTTGGAATAAGAGGCGACAGATCCTCTACACCGTGGAGAAGGTAGGCCAAGGACGACTGTACATGTCGAACGCACGTTCAATCAAACTGCACTCCCATCTGTGTGACCCTTTTTTTCCTCTGTCCTTCAATCCATTCCTGTCCTCCAGATGTACAGTTTGCTGCTGGAGGTTCAAGACTTTGAGAAACGTTTTGTCCAGGCACCAGAGGAGGACAGGGAGGCTCTGCTGGAGCAGCATAAAACCAACACCGTGCAGCTGTGCAACTCTCTGAGGGAGAAGGAGTGGGATGACAGGTAGGAGAGAGGGACAGGGATAGATTGGATAAATGGATAAATATGGCAAATCCTTATTCTTATCCAGCTTAGTACAACTTGTAACTCCGTACAAGATCACATGTGGGACAGCAGTGTAAGGGATAATGAGAAGAGATGATTAAAACACAGGACATACCCATCTACACACGCTTATTTTGTTTTCTCTTCCTGTTGATAAGAGTGAGTGATGAGCAGTGCGTGATGATCATGTCGGTAAGGAAGGGCAAGCGGCTCATCTCCAGGCTCCTCCCTTTCCTGCCCTCACCCCAGGCCGCCGCCATTGTCATGGCGATTGCCCGCAACCTTCCCGCCCTGGCCAAGAAGGACAAGCAGGACCAGGTAACCATTTCAGGTTGCAACATCCGTCATTTTCACACAAAAACCCAGGCTGTAGAATAACGGGCTGTCTTCAGGGAGCTCTTTGCTGAGCTCTGTGTTCCTACATACACCTCTATCAACATTCATTCATTCTTACTATGTAGGAGAAGTAGGGGTGGTTCTTTTTGGTTTATTCATAAACTTAAGGTGTGCAGACTCATTTGAAACACATTTGTTTTCTCCTCAAACCATTTTTTTGTTGTTTTGCCAACTCACAGAATTAATGTTAATTAGCTACAGCTGCATGAATTTTTCACCAGCTTAAACTTTGACTTGCTACAGCTTGTTATGCCGGCTTTAGACTACACGATATCAGCCAATAATAGCTGGACTTAACAGACGTAAAGTGCCAAAAACTAAAATAATTGTTGGCCGTGACAGTTGATAGTGGACGACAATCGACCTTAATACCCTTCAGTTACACAAGTAAAATCACACCTCTTGTATTAGTGTGTATGAAGTGTTCCTGCCCTCCATGTTCACTGTCTCTGGCCTCTTTTTCAGGTGTTGTGCTGGTTAGTGGAGCCGGTTTCTGCAGTCATCCAGTCATTGTCAAGCTCAGCCCTCACAGACTTGCTCCAGGAGCTTCAGGGCAATGAGGGTCAACTGGCCACAGTACTGCACAACAAGGTACACACACACACACACACACACACCCTGCATCACTCATTAACTTCAGATCAAGATTAAATAAAGGTGAACCTCTTTTCAAACAGGTACATAACATTCTTGCTGCAACATATTGTGGTCAAACAAACTGACTGTCAGAGCTTCATTGCACTGTAGGACAGCAAACAGTGCATGCACTGATGTCCCAAATTAACATAGTGAGTTGACCCCAGTATCTCTGGTAGTACCTCCTATCTGTATGCACCATCAGACTTTGAACTGAGAGTGATGATTACATAATCTTAAAGGATGAGATGGTTGACCATCTATCTTTTCCTTGTTGACTACAGTTCCCCTTAACAGACCTAAACCAACAGTGACCTGATCCGAGGAGTGTGTGTGTGTGTGTGTGGGGGGGGGGTGTCAGCCTGACACACATCCTCTGTGCCATAGCGCTCCATTGATTAAAAACACATGAGTGAGCCACACTGGTGCACTGGGTGACATGTTCCTTCATCACTATAAACAATCACACTGTAGCTTATTTTTATTCAATCCCACACACACCTTCATGCTGCCCTAAATACTCACCAGAGCACCACTTATGTATTAATCCGCAGCCGAAAACAGTCCCCAACAACCGCACTATATCCTCCTGTTTGAGTAACAATTCATTAAAAACTGCTGTGAGCAGCTGTAAAGACAGTAATTTCTATAAAGAGCTTTTATTAAAAAAGAAGAAGAATGAAGAATGAGTTCAGCCTTGTACTTTAGAAACAAACAAACAGAGAGTTGTGTTTAACATGTGTGTTTGTGGTGCCTTGTTAGTTTGGTGTGACACTGCTGTATCTGATCTTGAGTGAAGGAGAGAGGATGCAAAGCTCAGACCCCAACTGTCAACTCATGGACGACAATCGATGGTAAGTGTGTCTGTGATGTCAGCTATGTTCTCGTGTCGTCATTAGAACACATCCAAATGTCTCTTTTTTTTTTTTTTCCACTCCCCTCCTGCTGCTCCTCATTAAACCACACTGACCCTTTCATCCCCATCCAGGACTGAGTTGGTGTTTTCAGTGACGAGGGAGTTGCTCAGCATTCCCTCCTCCTCCCTCTCTCCTCCCCTCTTCACCCCTCCCAACTTGCTCTCCCTTCTGTCACGCTACGTTGATCGGCAGAGGCTGGAGCTGTTGCAGGACAAGCTACAGTGAGTTAAATCCACGCACGCACACACGCACGCACACACACACACAGAAGCTGACATGACATGTTTGGGGAGTAGCTTTTGTTGGACAAGACAACACAAAATGTTGATGATAATTTGTCTCTGTGTGTATTTAGGTTATTTGTCATGTATTTAGGTGACATATAGATAATTTCAATGTAAACTGCATGTTTGAAAAATCAACTAATCGTCTGTTCTTTGACTTTCTCAGGATTCCCTCTTTGTCCAGGTAGAAGTTACAACAGACATCAACACAACCCCCCTCCCTACTCGATGCAGACTTTTCATTTTGTGCGTGTCAGAAGTGTCAATGGTGTGTGTGTGTGTGTGTGTGTGTGTGTGTGCGCGCGCTCAAGTCTTGAGGCGAATCCATGGTGGATCATTTTAATCCAGCAGAATCTGTAGTCACTTTTGTTTTTCTTCGTGTTTAGTCTCTGGTGTGTGTGTGTGTGTGTGTGTGTGTGTGTTTGTGTGTGGACAAGTGACACAAGTGACACGAGAGCGCATGAGAGATGGACAGTCTGAATGACGTTAAAAATGAAATCTGCATTTTTAAATATCTTGTTTACGATTATGCCTGTGATGAAACTTCAAATTAAAAAGTATTTCTATTATATAAAAATGTGGCTTATTTCAATGTTTGAGTCCAATCTCACCCTGCTAGAACCAAAACGTGTTTAAAACCATGTTTACAGTACTCCACCGATACAGCATTGCACTCCTGTAACATTGTCAGACTCACGATGGATTGTTAAAAACAAAAGCGATCAAAATGGATGGAACAGAACAAGAGATGTCGTCCTTCTTCCTTCTCAAAACCTGGTACCTACATTATCCACAATTCAGCCACCTACAGTTTGGTGCAGATTTGGGTGTGTCTTGCTAGTACCAGCTAATGTAGCCTAAAGCCTGCAGCAGAGATGAGTAGTGGGCTAACAGAGGTCTGTTAAGGCCACACCCCCAGAGCCACTAAAGGCTTTATTCTACATTTTGTCACATAATGCAAAATCTGTAAACAAACTTTGACGTGAAAAATTTGTGGAGTTGCTTCTTTTTTTTTTTTTTTTTGAACAACTGACATGGAAAACACATCCGGTTAGAACTCTGACTGGAGACCCTGTTGGTCAATTTTCACCTTTATTTGGTGATCGCATGGGGCTGCATTTACTGGATTAGCCATCAGAATATGCTGTGGCTGTTGCTTTAATAAAGAATGACATGATGTTTTAGTCTGGAGTCGTCAGTTGAAAATACCTGTTTCTAAGTTTTTAAAAAAAATAATTCTACGTGATTGTATCATAACAGATATTTTCAGGCTTACCATCAAACTGAAATCATCTGTAGAGATCAATAAATATCTTTTTAGACTTCCACAAAATGTGTGACTGGAGAATGAGGGTTCACTAAGAAGAGGCAGTGAAGAGGGTGTGAAGGAATTTTCCTTCTTGTATGTTAAACTTCCCTCTTGTAGGTTAACGGTAACTTAAGACAGGGCTTCATAGGTCAGGTCAACTGCCTGTCTCTGTTCACCTGTCTCACTCTGTGTGCCTGACAAGGCCGAGTTGGCTCTGGCCTCTGGTAGACCAAGGTCTGCTAGATATCTTCTGTTTTCAGGTTTAGAGACAACAGGCTGGCACCTGGTTGTTGACGCTGGATAAGAGAGACTGTACAGATGCTATGCTGTTGCTAGGACAGCAATGGTTGACGTCTTTCCTTGTTTGGATCTGATATCCAATAGAGTCATCAAACATGTCAGGCCGAGTTAGGAATAACCTTATTTGGATATAGCGGAACTTATCAGTTCTGGGGAAGGTTAAATACTGAGCTTCAGGACACCATCTTCAGATTTGGGTAGCAGTACGCTGTGATTCACACGTGGTGTTTCCCTTTTCTCCTCACTCGAGCTTCAATAAATATTCCTGTGTAAGACATCCAGGTCTCCTGAAATTTCTTGTTAGAGTGAACCAGCTCTAAGATTTCCATCACAATTGGCGTCACGAACAGGATTCCAATACAGCAAAGACTGGTAGGTGAATTTCTTTATTTTGCCTTACCATGTCTGTGTTTGATGGAATCATAAAGAATCTATGTGTATTTTCTGCATTTTAATATGTAATGCCTGCCTAAAAAGAGAGTTCAGGGTCTGAGGACAAATAGTCCCCCCTCTCTCAGTAGGTGCTTAAGCCAAAATTGACAAAGTTTGAAAAAAAAAAAAAAACAAAAAAGCAGAAAATACAGAAATCAATTGAGCTAAAATTGGTGTACTTCAGAAAGACTGTGCAGGGAGGTTGCCCCACAGCACTACAAAACTAAAATGTTTTGGTTTGTAGTAGGAGGTGGATTTAGAGAGAAAAGACTGTGGCGAGGAATTTACTCCACAGCACCACAAAATGGTGGTTTTCTTCCGGGGCAACTGATGGTTGTGCCCGACACAGATAAGACCCACAGTGAGGTTAAGCCTGTGGGAAGACGTTCCGTGGTAAGCACAAAGGGGTTTATTTCGGTTAATCAAGACCTGTGGTGAGTCTGTGTCCGTCGGGAAATGAGAGGCTCTGTTTTGCTGCTGGCACAGAGGCCGAGGCGCCGAATATTATTGTGTACACAAGGTGTTAACTTTCGGGGTTGCACTATCTCAATCACCCCTCTGAAGTACAAGAAGTAAATAATAGAAGTATGGAGACTCTGATGCTGCAGCAGTGTTTTATTGATATGCATGGGAAATATGTTAATTGCAATGTATTGATGTATTTATTGTTTAATGCTATAGTGTGCATGCTGTAATTATGATCAATAATCAGTCCAGAGCAGAGGCTAGAAAAAAAAGAGAATCCGTAGTTAATTTATGTAAAACGTTAAAAAAAAAGATAATTAAAAGTTACAGTTGCTGCACAACGAGTCCAGGACGGACATTTTGAGGAGGAAAATGAATGAGAAATAAATGACAGTTCATCAGCTGAACTGTCTTACCATTAAACCTCAAACATGTATTTCACACAGCACAATGTCTGAGTAGGTGTAGGTGTAAGATGTAAAACACTGCATAAACCTGGTGGTCTCACAACCTTAGTCACTATGGGCAAGTCATGAGCTTGCTGAGCTTGGTAGGTATACCAAGTGAGAAACTATAGATGGAGTCATAAAATGACTTAGACAATCACCAGAGTGGCAATAACAGCTGTAGAGCATAAAAATGCGGATTTTAGACTAGCATCTGAATAGTAAACGTTGGAGATTTATTTAGCGGGAATTTGCAGTAGCAATTTTGATGCACCGCGGGCTAAATTCTTAATAATTCAGAAACCTGACTGGATCGTTTGTGGACGACAGTCTGAAGATGAAGCCTATCAACTTTGGTGTCAATTGAGAGAAAATGTGAGAGGAAGATTGGCACATGACTGGACCTATGTGCAAAGTTGTTTATTTTATGCATAAGAGGGATATTTATTTGCATATTTCTTCTGAATAATATAATAACAATGGGAGATCGGGGGCAGCTGAGAACTGCCTGGACCCTAATTTACAGATGAATTAAAAATAAGATGTACAGAAAGGAGGTAAATCTGTCATTAACGAGCAAGCAGAGGCAATCACAGAATCACAAAGATTCCACATCACACTATAAGCTAAGTTTTCCTTATGCATGCCTGCATGAATGGTAGATAAAAGGTAAAAGGTAGACAAGAAGGATAGAATCATGTGTTTCCTTAATGCTTATTTATTGGGTACAGAATCCAATGACTATGCCACAGTACCAAGCTCCTCTCATAGTATGTTAGATCCGTACAGAAATCATAAAACTAAGTAGTAGTGTCAGGCAGGAATCAGTACTACTTCTGTGTTGCAAGCTACAAAAATAAAAGTGTCAAATTCACCTGAGTTGCAATGTTGGTTGACAGTATAGTTGTTCTTCCTGCAGTTGGTAAAGTTTTCATCACGGTCAGTAAAGCTGACACTATTCAGTTAAAAAGGAAGCTAAATGTAGCGTTCCTCATTTTGCTCATTTATCATTTTAGATTGCTGTAAATTTAATTTTGAAAAAGATAATTTTGGAAAAAGCCAAAACCAGTTTTAACAGCTATGACTGTGTTGTCTCAGAGCTACAATGTTTTTATACAGGAGGAAGACTGTGACATGTGTCCACACTGTTGCAGTTAAATATTTAAGAAAAAGAGAGACCAGACTGATAGCAAATCAGTTCGATTTAGCTGTTATGGTCGTTCTTAAGTTCTTCAGTGAGTTTGTATTAGCAGAGATGCTTTGTGTGCTTTGATTGTTGAATTTTAGGTAATTTCTGATGTTTATATCTAGAGATTCCTAATGAAATTATTTAAAGTAATTTTAAGTAATTAAATGTATTTTGACCAGTTGGATTTGTTCACTTTGTGTCAGGGTCAAACTTTGGCTCAAACAGCACCAGCTCTGGCTGCATCTGGCGCTGCTCTATTTTGCTATGCAGTAACATTTTGTTGTTTTTTTCAGTCCCACACACTGTTAACCTTGTGATGTGGAGCTAAGACTGTCTGATAGCACACACACACAGGAACACACATCCCTTGCTGCTTCTTTGGGTTGTTTACATTCCATTACAGACACAGAGCGATTGTTAGTTCTGCATGCATCAGAGAAGATTCAAACTTAATTTGAACATTTTTCATGTACTCTTAAATTAAAACTGTGTCTCTTAAGAGTTTATTATGGACTTTGTTTGAAACAATAGGGAATTTGTAACTTAATCTCTTCAACATAAATAATTTTGGAACTGAATGTAGTTTGAAAGTAACAGCACCTACTTCAAGAGACAAATTAAAGGCATTTAACCTTTTATTGACTCTTTTCTAGAGCAAGGTGTTCTAACACTAGCCTCTAGCCAGAAAACCACCTACATTTATATCCTTAAAGCTAACAAACTTGGAGAATGGCGCTTTGTTCAAGATCTGAAAAGCTGTTAATGCAATTATTCCAATTTTGACTGATGTCAATTCTAATTTGGCCTCATTACCTCATGAGTTTAAATTTTATATAGTGGTGCATTTGTGTTCAGTATTCTTTTTCTGATTGTCAGGATTAATTCTGACTCACCTACAATATAGGCATCAGAGATAAAGAGAGACCATGATGGCCTTGTTGACCTGGTGGAAGCATGTCGCTTTTGAGATAGCATGTAAACAGACTCTATTCTGCTCATGAAATGTTTGGCGGAAAGAGATGACATCGCTTGCTAAGCTGTCAGCATGGTCACCTAACTGGAGTACATTTTGGATAATGGTCAGCTCCTCTCAACAGATAGAGTTGTGCTGCGGTCCGCAGTGCCTCCTCCACACATGAAAGAAGATGTGTTCCTTCTTAGGCATGACCAGTTACTGCAAGTACAGGACTCATGGATACTCTGCAATGAACTTTGTCGCTTTGTGCTGCCACTCTGAACTCTGCACCTGAACTCTTCAATGAACTGATAACATGACATCAGCATTCAGAGACTGAAGACGGCTCTCACGTCAGCATGAGTTTTGGGCGTGCCAGACAATGAACTGCCTTTTGTTTACATGTACAAGAAAAAGACAGCTTCATCATGGGAATCTTGGTTCACACACATGGCTCTCATTATCGCCTGATGGCTTTCTATTTTTCTAAGCTGCCTCCTGTAATTCAGGAGATGCCAGGATATTTATGAACTGTTATAGCTAAAACTATTCAAATGGGAAATCAGCCTCATTGACATGGGCTCTTGTAAAGTTTTAATTTCATGCTGTTTTAAACATCTGAACACTTCTGCCACCAACACAAGACAGTGACTCCAAATCTGGTTACAAAGTGACCATTCTGTTTAATGCTGACATCTTTGTTCAAAGAGCACGCCTTTACATCCAGCTACATTAGTCACATTGATTGACTTAAGATAAGTGCAAAAGATAATTACACATGACTGTGAAACGCTAGTTGATACTGTTAGATCACCTAGGCCAGATTTGAAACAAACCCTGTACCAAATGCTGATTAGTTTCTTTTGTGAAGATTCAGCAATGAGACTCTATTTTTCAGGCTATGCGGTCACTAATGAAACAGGTGTAGTGGAGGCACATACTTTGCCTCCTTGAACATCTGGTTAATGAGCTAGGTTGTAGGCAATAACACATGCCTGTATTTAAGCATTATTACAGCAGCCTAACAAATAATAATTATTATTTTGAGAATAATTATGATAGTACACTTTATTAAATGGCATACACATACCACAGTGATTGGTCATCTATGCTTAAAACACTTTGTACGTTAAGAAGAAGGATAACTACTGATTACATTATCTTTTTCTAGCCATTTCAATCACCTATCAGTACTGCATAGTATATCTGTCTTGGTCTTAACTCTTGGCATTACATTACACAGTGCTTGCCCCACAACTATTTAAGATGGGCATGAATGTTATTCTTTTTACTGTACTTTACTATTCTTTAGGTAACGTTGAGTTGGCTCAGAGGCCAACAATTTCATTACTGATAATGAAGTTTGCATTGTTATCAAGTATATGACAATAAACTTGAACCTTGAACTAGCTGAGAGCCAGACTGCCACCATGTACATGGATTCAAGATATTTTGGTGTCACTCATGAATTTGGTTTTATGATATTGTCTAGTAAACCAAACCAACACTCAGCTCTTATATCAAACTTTTGAAGTAATTTCTTGTCTTTACAATTGCATATTGCAAAAAAAAAAAAAAAAAAAAAAAGCACTGCACACACAGGTGACACTGATTCCATTAATAAATGAGAAATATCTTAAAGGTAATGCTTTAGCATTCAGTGCTATTAAACAAAGTTGTGCACTCATCTCTAAGTTTTTCTTTGATGTGTTAGCCTAAGTTTCACCCAACCTCACACATGTAGAAAAAGGGGGGATAAAGGAGGATAAAGCAATAGTTTGGAAAAAATAACAATAAAAGTTGTTTGAAAGAAAAATAGGTAAATTAATAAGTATAATAAATCTCCATACACTATAGTGGATAATTTATTAAAGGAATAAAATGCTTACTTCTTCAACTTTTACTTCTTTCAAAGATGATTGAAGCATGACCATTGGGAGAATAAACTTTTCAGGGAATAAATAGTGACAGAGTTAGTGGCAAAGATATCAAAGAGTGTAGTAACAATACTAGGACTATAGTGAACTATGAATGAGAGATTGCTGAAACAATAATGACAACAGGTCTAAAATGTCAATTTTAGATTGATGCAATTAAGCCAATGATACTCTGAAAGAAAAGTGTGACAATATTGTAAAGAGATCTTTATCTCGTTCCTCTTTGTTAGAGTGGTATTGCAAAATTGCCACGACAATCTCGGTTTGTTCCTGGGATCCTAGCGTGCAGCTGGTGAGGGTTCGCCCAAAATCCAGAAGTCTACCTCCCCCAAGGATTGCTTGTAATCGACTCCCGGGGTGAGAAGAGACTGCTTGTGGGAGCGTGGGGGGGGGGGGAGATGGTGTGATACAGCATTCCCATTGGAAGAGGATACAATATTGGAAACCACAGGGTAAAGATAAATAGGCTTTAAACAAAGATAAAAAAGTTAAGAAACTTGATAAATAAAATAATGAATAATATCAATGAACTAAGAGAATCTCACATCTTGGAGAATCTCAGAGTGACTGCAAAATAACTAAATGGGGAAAAAGTTATAATAAACTTTTAACTGAAAGGTATGATCTAATAAGATGTACAAAGCTACTCTGCTGTGGACTGATGAGCATAGGAATATGTTAAAAGACTAACAGAAATGTTAAGAAAGTTTCATTTGTATGTTTTAAACTAACTCCAATGAAGAACTATCAATCTCACTATTCATCTGTTTCAGGTGGGTGAGTTGGTACTAATCAAATCTTTGTATGTGCTAATACCAGGACCGCGCTTAAGGTTGAGGGCAGAGCAGAATGGATCCATGCTTCAAGGTGCAGGTCGGCTTCCCAAACAGCTAGCGATGTGAAAAGCCATGGCGAGTGAAGGGGTGATTCTTCCTCTTCTTCTTTCTTCTGCTAAGCGGGCCCAGGCTGAGAACCGTGCAAGGTGTTCCAGAAAATAAGTGAGCGCTTTGGCCAATGTGTTCTGATTCAATTGAACGCAAATGGAAAATAATCGACGAGCACCTCAGTGCTTAGCAGCGAAGTAAGACTTCTCACCACACAAACATACAAAGAAAATACCTACTGGACTGTTCTAACGAACAAACTAAGAAGAAAGACAATGTTATGGTGAGCAAGTATGAGAAGACATGTTCTCCCAGCTCTCATCCGGACGAAAGAGATGGACCCCATTGTTATACTGACAGATGTATGATGAATGACTGTTATGTTGCATGTCTACTATTCTATTCTACAGGTAAATGGTTGCAGGCAACACACGATACAAGCTTTTTGCCACGTTTAATGAGAGTGAGGTACACTCCTGCTAACCCACTGGGGAACTACAGGACTATGGTGTTTCACTTAAAAGCAATTGAAATGATACCATGATTGTAAACTATGGAAAGTTAATTATCAAAGGGTTCATGGTGAGTTAAAAAATTGTAAAATCATTGAGCATAATGAAGATGATGAGTTCATCCATGCTACCTTACTTTTTATCAATAAACACGATAGCAACTAAAACGGAAGCATCAATACAGAGCAAAACAACAAACAGCGTTTATTAACCTAGAATAGGAATCTCAAGGAAATTGAATCGAACGCAACTGGACTTGGTTATATGTCTTTGAAGACGTTTCACCTCTCATCCAAGAGGCTTCATCAGTTCATGCTCGTCTGACTAGGCTGGGACTAGTCTGACTAGCTGGTGTGGAGATCCAAGTATTTAACCTCTGTGGAGGCGTTCACAAGGCCAATGATGTCATTGGATCGTTAGTGCTTCATGTGCCAACGCCAGTCGAGTGACGGTCGGTGGGGATGGTGAAAAGTTGGTTTTGACTTCCTTAGTGCTCTATTGTGTTATAACAACAGTCATTGGAGTCACATGAGGCCATTTGTGAATGGCTGTCGTTCTTAGAGGCTAAGTTGTTGAATCTCCTGGGAAGAGATGAAAGGACAGCATTGTAAATTGGAGATAGTTGAGAGATGGTTTTCCCACTTTTGCATAGATGGCTTCTTTTACTCCTCTTTCAAACCATCTATCCTCTCTGTCCAAGATGTGAACATTGTTGTCCTCAAAGGAGTGGGCTTTCTCCTTGAGGTGAAAATAGACCGCAGAGTCTAGGCCTGAGGAGTTAGCCCTCCTGTGTTGGGCCATGCGTTTATGTAATTCTAGAATAGCAATAAACAACATCAGCCTAATGATGGACTATGCGCACGGAAGTAATTGAATTAATTGTTGGGTATGTTAACAATCACTATCTTAATCTCATTTGCCAATTCTAAATCCAATTCCATTCACTAAATGGTAAATGGACTGCATTTTTATAGCGCTTTTCTAGTCTATTGACCACTCAAAGCGCTTTACAATACTTAAGAAGATTGAGAAAGGTTTGACTGGTATGATTTTGGTAATTAATTTTATGAAACTAACCACGGTTGTTATTTTCTAGGTGACCACTCATCTCTACTTTCAGAATCACAGAAAGAAATAAAGAATTTTGTGATGTCATAGGTTAATCAATATGATTGACCTCCAGGTGTCAATATCTTTGGTGTTTACTGAGTTTTCACACAATACAGAGGTTCTTTTTGACATATGATTGAAATAACTTTGAATAAACTAACTGATCATCAATTACAGGACCAGGTAATTGTGAAATAAAAGTGTTGCTCCTATGCTAAAAGTAAATGTTTGAGTTGAGTCCGTTCCGGGGCAGATGTCTTGTTTCTGACCTCTGCAAATGTAGAACCGATAACTGTACTATCCCTCTAGGAACCTGAGATAAATTAAGGATTTTTCAATACCTTCCAGGTGCTAGATGTTCACGGATAATGGAAGAATCAATATGTTTTTACATTGAATCTGATCTGACCCTACAGAGCTTACGCACAGACAAAGTTTGAAAATGTAGGAAGTCATAGTTGTCTTGTAGTGCCAAAATGAAAGTAACTTCTTCTTCCATCTATGAAAAGTGTTAACATGATACACTGTAGCTGATTTAATCCAGGCCGATACAAGGCGTAGCAGAACTGCATTAAGTATATGTACTTGATCATTTCATCCTTATGTTAGTAACAAGTGTAATTATACTGCTAATAGTTTGTACCTGTATCTCTGCCATAGTGAAAGGCAGTGCTGAAAAAATCTGTTAACATTATGGTTAAAAACAATGTGAAGTCGGAAAGAGTTGAGATTCCTCTTAACAACATTTCATCCTTTCCTCGTATGATATCCTGTTACTCAGATGATTCTGATAGTGACAGTGAAAACCAGAGGGCTGTTGTGATAACACAGCCAGGGTGCAGGTAAAGGGTAAAGAGAGAAAAAAGAATACCTTTCATTCTAATGAGTAATCTGAACTGTAATGTTTTATGTACTGTATTTCCACGTATCATTGATTGTTATAATTTAAATAATTTCTGTTTGGTATTTTCCTCTGGGTGTGAAGGTTAAAAGCGCCAGACCTCAACGGAAGGTCTGCACAAAGGAGTGAAAGGTTGTACATTGTTTCGACTAGAGAGCGTTTGCCATACATTACATTTGTTTATTCTATACATTTTATTGTTTTGGGTTTGAGGTATCCATAATCTTTAATGAGTGAAGTCACCAGAGATTGATTTTCTTAAATCATAGATAGTGACCAGCATGGTAAGAAGAATGTATACCAATAAATTAAACCAGCTCACAGTTTTAAAATGTAAACTGGAAAAGTAAGGACTCTAAAGTAATATCTTGTATTTCTTTAAAGTGTTCTGAGTTACTGTAATCACGTCATATATTGTGCTATGATGAGAGTCACAATCACTAAACCATCTACATATCTAGTTTAAGAGTTGAAATGCGAATCTGTCGCAGATATTTTATGGGTTTAGATTTGAGTGTTTTGTTTTATTTTGATACCCTATAAGTGAATCAAAGGATGACTAATTGATTATTTTGCTATGTTCTATAATCAACTTTAAAATGAGCCTTCACAATTTTAAATTGATTTGGATCTTGAATTGTTCCATTTTGTCAACATATAAAAGTGGGATTTTGGCCTATTGTTTGTAGGTGAATGACACCTGTGACCTCTGTCGGAGATCTTAAATCACTTCAGTGTTTCAGAGATCTTTAACCAATTGAGAGTGTTCTTCAGAGAGGCCTCTGTTGGGCTGTATAGAGTGAAGCTCATAGCTCATATGAAGAGAAATGTTTTGGGGTGATGTTGATCTCATGATGCGTAAAGTAATTACAGCGTGTTTCTATTTGACTTAATAATATTTACTATGGAGTTACAAATGCAAAATATGCATTGAGTTTGCCATTTACTGTACTAAAGATTAGAGAAATCTGTGGCTTGTTAAAAGTGATCCAAGTTTCTAGTTTTACCTTAAGGTTACACTAAGGTTTTAAAGTAGGTTTGATTTACATTCATAATGTTCTGTAGACATATGAGTTAATGATCATGTATGGGGGAAAGTAGAGGATGACAAATGTTTCACTCTGTAACATGTGTAATGTGTAAGTCATTGAAAATCAGTAAGGATAATCCTTATGTTGGAATGTTTTGGATACAATAATAATTAGTTTATACAGTATTTGCATACACAGTAAGAGTTAGTAAACTTTAATCTGATTGGTTTCTCTATATGACACTCTTGAAAAAAGAAGATTGTTATTGGTTGATGGTCCATGTATGATTTGTATTCACATGTTTACTTGTTCTATTGGATGTTCAATATTGTTATTGTAAGCGAGTGCGATTCAACTCTGAAGGTGTTCCTGATTTGTTCTTAAGGTAATGGTAAGAATAATGGTAGGTATTGTTGATCTTACGATCAAAAAGGGGGGAACTGTGAAGGAATTTTCCTTCTTGTATGTTAAACTTCAGTCTTGTAGGTTAAAGGTAACTTAAGACAGGGCTTCACAGGTCAGGTCAACTGTCTGTCTCTGTTCACCTGTCTCACTCTGTGTGCCTGACAAGGCCGAGTTGGCTCTGGCCTCTGGTAGACCAAGGTCTGCTAGATATCTTCTGTTTTCAGGTTTAGACACAACAGGCTGGCGCCTGGTTGTTGACGCTGGATAAGAGAGACTGTAGAGAGGCTATGCTGTTGCTAGGACAGCAATGGTTGACGTCTTTTCTTGTTTGGATCTGATATCCAATAGAGTCATCAAACATGCCAGGCTGAGTTAGGAATAACCCTATTTGAAAATAGCGGAACTTATCAGTCCTGGGGAGGGTTAAATACTGAGTTTCAGGACACCATCTTCAGATTTGGGTAGCAGTACGCTGTGATTCACACGTGGTGTTTCCCTTTTCTCCTCGATCGAGCTTCAATAAATATTCCTGTGTAAGACATCCAGGTCTCCTGAAACTTCTTGTTAGAGTGAATCAGCTCTAAGATTTCCATCACAGAGGGAAGTTAAACTAAAGAGGGAGGATTATGTTCAGTAGTCTACACCTGAAATAAAACTTGTTGCCTGGCAAGAAAATTAAAACAGCCGTGAGTCGTGAGTAGGCTCCAAGGCAAGGTAGCTTTATTTGAATAGCACAAGAAAATTAAAAATGTTTTAGAAAATACATTGAGAGCAACACAACTGAATAAATGGCATTAAATGATACACCAGCATTCGTTACAACTAAAACAAAACCTTCACATCTAGTTAGAATGGATAAAACTGTTAGTACTGTTCATGTAAAAACATCAGGTACAGTTAGTCCAGATTTAAACAATGGAGGATTACAGCTGTGAATCCCATTTCTTCCTGTTAACAATCACCTTCTGTCTACCATTTTCGTCCCAGCTTCTGCAGTTAATCAATACATTTAATTTTAATGATAAAACACTAATATCATGTAAGATTGGAAGAGTCTTGCAGCGTCTATGCTTGTCTCCAGGATATCAGTTTTGAACACTGCACCTTCTTGTTTTCAGTTTTTGCCTGCTGCCCCTTGATGAAAAAGAACAAGAAGAAGAAGTAGTAAAATTTTCGTTATAATGGTGAAACGGCTCTGGAAATAAAGGTCAGAATCCAGAATAACACCTAGGTTCCGAGCAGTGTGGTACTCACCAAGGTGAGAGAGGCTTTAAAGGGAACTTTAAAGCCTTGCCGAGTTTTAGCACCAATGACAAGAACTTAGAATTTGTCTGCTGAGCTGCAGGATATTCTGGAATAGCCAAGTGCTTATGTCTGTGATGCATTCATGACAATAATTTAACAGGGTTTAGGTTTCCTGGGGACACAGGTCTAATTGTGGATCATCAGCAACGTAACTATGATAACATATTATGTTTAACTGGCCTTGAGGTAATATGTACCAACGGAACAACAGTAGACCCAGTTTTGAGCCCTGAGGGACTCCACAAGTTTCCTACACGAAGAATTACCAAAAGAGCACACAAATATTGTCATCCTTCTATCGTTTAAGAGATATATGATCAAATTTAGTTTCCACTTATAAACAAATCCCTCAATTGAAAAAAAAAACTGAGTGTCCACCTGTTAATGCCTTACCTGTGCAGACCACCTCAACTGCAGAGGAAGAAAACCAGGGCTTGATGGTCCCACAGTCCAGCAGCGCTAACTCGGACCCATCGCAGTCAGAGAAGAAACGCCACACGCGCGTCTTGTTGACGAGATCGATCTGTTTGGTTGAAACGGCAGAGCCGCAGCCCAGCTGTCTACACAGCACGGAGGCATGCTTCAGATCCCAGACTGTGGACTCTGTGTTCAGCTGTCTTGTCTCGTCCAGCCCCGCAAATACTTTGCCGGTGCAGATCCTGCTGTTGACGTCGTAGTCGTAGTGCTCTATGAGCACTCCATCGTCCAGCCACACATTCTCAGTGTCTGGCCAGGGATCAGAAGGGAAAGCACAGCTACGTTTGTACAAGTAGGAAGTCCTGTCTAACAGGTACTCATTTATGTATTGCTGTATTTTATAATATATGTTATGTACAGTATCTCTATGACCTATGCAGAAATTCCATGACCTACCTTCCACATAGAAAGGGAGGCTCTGGCTCTCAGAAGAGAATTTATGATTGAAAACAAAGTTGTGATAAACACAGCTGCAGTTCCCTTGGTGGGCCTCGTTGGCGGCAGCAAACATGAAGTGGGCAGAGTAATTGACAGCCGGTCGGGCGTGGCGGTGGGTTTGGTTGAGGCCAGCGAAGATGAGGGTGAAGTGACCCCCGGGATACTGCGGCTGCATGGAGCAGCTGACGGTGAAGCCGTAGCCCCTGGAGAGCTTCACGTACCGCTGCCCGTCATCAGAGTGCACAATCGTCATGGGGAAAACCATCATGTTCGGGCGGTTCAGAATGTCTGCAGACGAAAAACTAAAGTTGGAGGCGTGACACAGAGCTGATGCCAACGTAACTTTAGAGATTGGAATTCAGCAACAACTCAATTACTTGCTGTTTCGTATTTTTAAAAAAAACAAACAAAAAAAACATACGTTGTGTGTCATAATTCTATTGATACTCTTAAATGACTATGCAGACTAGAATTAATAACACATTGTTTTAACTCTTACAGAGAGGTAAGTTGATTTCATAAGCAATGAACCCTGTTGGTCTATTTGGTACTCTTTGCCCTACAGCCTTACTTGGTCTTGTATGACCAGTAGCTTCTGGTAACTAGTGTTAAATAGTTTTAGCAAAATTAAGATAGTGGCACAGGTAGAGAAGAGTCATAAAGCCAGTCAAGTGAGCAAAATCTTATGCCACGCTTAAGCATTAAACATTATGTTGTAATTTCCACCTGTGGCCACAGAGGCTGCTGTACAGCAAAGGTTGCATATAAGCTGGCTTTCATTTAGCCCGAATCTGATCATTCAGTCATAGTCATAAAAATTCTGCCAGGGCTGCCTCCATATATTCCAACACTTACTGATTAAGTTGCTACCAAGTCTGCAGCATAGGGGGAGTGAAGGAGTTCTCCCTCCCAAACGTGGTACAGCCCTACCTTGAACTGACCTGTTGAGGGAAGGCAGGTACTGTACCCTGCTGAATTTTGACAGTAGTACTGTACACAAGCTGGAGAGCAAAAGGTTAGGTGGTAGAGAAAAACGACATGCTGCGAAGTGCACTAAAATAACAGATGCATTTTGTGCAGGTCCTCTGAGCCAGTGCAGATGTTTTAAATGAATACAAACAAATAAATGGAGCTGATGTTCCATTTTAAATAGGCTTTTTCAAATTTGACTCATTCAATCATTAGCTATCCAGCTTAGCCATCACACTGTATCAAGTCAATGTATTAGATTAAATTAAGTTGAGTAGTATCAATAATTCCATTCCGGTTCAAGGATCTGTGTGCTTCTATGATTTACTGTAATGCGAGTGTGGCCATCAATGTGGACACATACCAGTACCAGCCTCTCAAAATAAAAGCATCGATGACGGTATCATTTGTTGGTATCATCAAGTGTGTGGCAGCGTGACACACACAAAAGATGAGGTCACATTTTTTATTAATGTTTTATCTGCTTAAAGGGATGATAATTATGTGTATTCCAGCCCTTGCTGATGTTTAATATTAAGTGCTGAGGGACTTTTAGTCAGTCTTTGTGGACATATTATTTTGATGCAATACCCAACAACGTCAGTAGGGGGCAGCAGGACGTTGGGCAGCCGACTGAAACCCTGCTTTGCGCTCTTGTTGGCTCTCTGGTCATTCTGCTACGAGGAGTCAATGCAGTAACAGCCTGACGTTTTCCTGTCTGCTCATTCAACCTATTTATCAAAATAACTGTTTGCACGGTTACATGCCTGGGACCTGCAACGGTAGCTCCAGTCATCATCAGCTAAATGTAAAAAACTTGTATGCTCACCTGAGCAGACCACTTCGACAGTGGAAGGTGAAGGCCACTCTTTCCATTCCCCGCAGTCCATCAGTGAACGTTCGGAGCCGTCACAGGTGGAGAAAAAGCGCCATGTGAGCAGAGGCTCGGTCGAATTGTCAGCTTTCCTGGTCAAAAGAGCGGAGCCGCAGTCGAGCTGTCTGCACACCACGGCTGCCGGCAGCTCACCGGCCTCCACTTGTCCTGGCGCTCCACCTCCAGTAGGCCGGCACAGCGGCTTTCTCCACCCGCCAACCTTGTGTAGTTGTGCTCTGCAATTTGAAGAATTGGTCACAAGCTACGTGCAACCCATCAACACCCATGAAAAGACTCAAGTTCAGAGGTTGCTGCCTATACGTCAGCATGTACGTCGGTACGAAGGAACAAGATGTGGAGATAGGGAATAAGGAGGTAGCAATGTACGTATTGGTCCAGCTACTTCCTGTGGTTTTGGCGTCAGGTCTGCTCAGTTGTTAGATGCAATTCGGAATTGTTTTAATTTAGTTTGTGCTGAGTTTGCACAATATCAAAATGAATATATGTTAGGCCGTGGGACATTTCATAGCATCAATGTCACCATTAAGTTTTTCATCTTCAGTCCTCCTCTACAACAGGCTCGGCAGTTAGAACTAGTTAGAAGTACATGTTGTACCCAGTACTGTAAGCAGGCCTACTTTACAGATTACACGGTAACATGTAGGCTATAGGTCTACAGTATGTCCCTGACAATATTCTTGTCCTTTGACCTTTTTTCTTCCAAAGTTAAAACACAAATGTGCCCTATAGTTAGTTAGGAACTAACCCTGCAGTTTTGGTATATAATCATTTTATAAAATGCTACAGAACCCCATCTTTCCCCACACTTCTACCTTTGTTGCTCGGTAATGGTCGTACTGTGCCCTGTAAAATTAAAATAGTTGTACCTACATATGTCGGCCGTTGTGTACTAGGAAGAATTACGCTGTGATCTAAAGCGTAACTTTTAATAAATGTAGCCAGAAAATGAGTTGTTGCCAACATTCAGCACAGCTACAGATAGGATTTTAAAAGCTATAACTTGGTAATGAACTGGATACTTTGTCTGCTGTGTTAATGAGGTTTACCTTTTACAGTGAGAGAGACAGTCGCGGGCTTAGAGAAGATTTCTGAATTGTAATTGAAGTTGTAATCACATTGATGGGTTCCTTGGTGGGCATCCTCTGCAGCAGGAAAGATGAAAATGGCTTCGCCAACACTGGGGAACTGGATCTGCTCAGTTGGGTGTTCAGTGTTAACACCAGACTTTAGGCGGATAGAGAGTACATTGCTGGATGTTGGAGTCTGGCAAGAGAAAGCGAAGCGATTCCCCTTGAAAAGCTGAGGGATTTTGTCATCTGACGCTTCACCTTGTGCGTTGTACACAGTGATAACAGGTTCACTTGGAAATTCTGCAAAAGGAAGAAGAGTTCAGGGACTAGTCAGATTTCCCCTTTGCATTTGATATGTAGGAGAATAAAACGTTTTTCAAGAATAAAGTTGCAAATCTTCAATGAAATTTCTGAAGTTGTAAATTTATGAAGAAAAACTGATAGTTTTGCCTATTTTCAGTGGCATTTTAAAACACTATGTCAATAATACACATTTAATATTATCCAAAGAATAAAACATTTAGCAATCCAAAGTTTGTATTGTTTTATTCCAGTGACACGCAAAACCTCAAGGCAGCTGAACAACAACAACAACAAGAATGACCTTGATTATTACCTGTGCAGCTAAGGTAAGTATTGCTACATTGGCTTAGTTCCTCTTCTGTGGCGTTGAGCGGAGTGGAGGGACATGCCATGAGATGCTTCTCTTTGCCTTTACAGTTAAACACCGGATTCAAGATGGCTTCTGCATTTTCAAAATGGGGGCTGTGATCGCGCCCGTAGAACCTATAAAAAAACCCACAGCCAAGATCTCTGCAGGCAACTACTGCAGCTGCTGAGGTGAAGAAAGAGTCGCACACTGGAACCCACGACTGACCAGACTTCACCTCAAGCTTGCCTGAGCACCTGTTGGGCCCTTTTACAAGTCTCACAGCCTCTGGAGAAAGACAGGGCGGGGGGGGGGGGGGGGGGGGGGCACACGGAACACATCTGTATCAGTTCTGAGTTCACCACATGTAGAGTCAGTTACACACAATCATTTTTTAACCTACATCTGCCTCATTTTTCTTCAAACTTCTTACATTTTCTTAGTTATTTATATAATATCTAAAATAAAGAATAAGACTTAAAGGTAAATAGAATATAATAGAAAGAGAATAACATTTTTAGTTCAACTTAACGTGATAAATAGCTTTAATTCTTAATTGTAAGTACGAGATAAAGTGATCCAGAGAGATGTATACTTTTATCTCAGTCAGTGGAATCACAGTCACTAACATTTCGCTCACGGGGAAGTAAATCAGCAAAGAATCTTTTGTGTTGGGTTTGACATTTTGACATATTAATTTGTGCTCCCAACAGTGAACCACGCTGATGTTCCAAACTCTACAGTGGTTTCAGTGTTGGCACTCAGTTTGCCAGACACAGCAGTTCACTGACTGTTCGCCATCAATCGTCTGGCACCACCAAATTGGCAAGGCTATCTGATGGCCGACCGATGTGATCTAAGGAGGGTTCACACTGCCCGCTGTTTTTCTTCCTGCACCAACATAATGCAGCGTGCACCCTTGAGCGTGGATGTATTTGCTCACCTAATGTGGCAACAGGGAGTGCTTAACATTCATTTGCAGTTTGATATTTCCTTGAGTTCATAATTAAATAAGACAAATACAACATATAGATACACGGCTACATTCTGTTATTACCTGAACATGTCACGGTCTTGACCGAGGTCGAACCGCTTTCTTTCCATGATTTACAATAGGAGGGACTGGTGCGAGAACAGTCACTTACTGACAGCTCCCACACAGGTAGACTTTTTGGAAGATAACTTGTTGAGTGTGAGATGACACTCCCGCAGCCCAGCAGCGGCAAACCTCGGTGAAGTGTTCCGGTCCTAGGAGAGACCACCCGTCGCTCAGGGGCCTCCACTTTCCTTTATCGTTCCCCTCCAGTGTGCCTTTACAGGGATTTCCCCTCCCACCAGTCTCACATCATAAGGACCTGGACAGAGACAAGGGAGCTTTCACAGTGTTCCCTGCAGTCTGCACCTGGTTTGCATCGAAGACTGCTGATATGATGGCTTTAGTGAATCTGGCTGTGGTCTTAGTGTGACTGTGTTTGTGATCTCTCCACATGTACCTTTAGCTGCTAAATGTTCCACCATGTTCACGAGATAGTCATCAACTGTGTCTGTGTCTGTGTATTTGGTGGTAATCTAATCGTATTTAAAGCCTTCTTCCCTCTTTTTCTAGTAACCATAGAGTTGATGTTTAAGAGACCCTGACATTATTTCTGCATACAGGGAATCCGTCCACACTGAGGTCTCCCCAAGGGCTGTTTAAAAAAACAGTCCTCAAGACGAGACTCGTTGCCTTTACACTGGAAATGTTTGGACAAGACCAGTCCCTCTGCTTTTCTAGACAATGATCTGAAACTCAGTGGAGGCCCGCAGCCCAGCTCCCTGCACACCACCATTTTAGCCTCAGAGTCAAAGCCATCCTTGCACACCGAGACCCAACCCTGATCCGACCTCACCTCCACGCGGCCCCAGCCGACATCTGACGACCCGACCAGCCTCACGGACTCTGAAGGACAGAGAGATCAAACTGGACATTTGAAAAAAAAGGAACCCACAGTGAGTGTTTCTCGGCCTGACCCTCTATAGGTATAACGTGTGGATGACTAAGCACACCCACTATGCAGCATTCCCCGTTGTGTGGGAGCCAGTCCCAGATGCTATCAGAGTGAAGGGTAATGTTAGCAGGCTCTTACCTGCTCTTTATTGTCTTTTCCTTATCATACTTAAAATAGCACTGTACTG
This sequence comes from Lateolabrax maculatus, assembly GCA_031216445.1. Taxonomy (NCBI): domain Eukaryota; kingdom Metazoa; phylum Chordata; class Actinopteri; order Acropomatiformes; family Lateolabracidae; genus Lateolabrax; species Lateolabrax maculatus. The sequence goes on from CM062204.1 coordinate 27,230,177, forward strand.
AGAGTAACTAGCTCTGTACTGCAATACAAGAGCAGTGCTTTCTTTCTTTATGTCTTCTACATCAGCAGGTGAGGATGGTGACCTTTTGCCTGGGACAAAAACAGCTTTAGCCTCAGCCTTTTAGAACAATATCATGTACGTAGCCATCTGGAGCACATTTCACATCACTTCAACAGTTCTGCAACAGTTTGAAATAACTCAACTGGATACATTAAAGAGTCAGCAGGAGAATTAACTTAATACTTTCATGCAACTTTTTCTGTTTTGTGGGGGACTTGGTGAAATATGTGATATGGAAACTTGATTTGGAACATTATGAAGAAATTGCATGGGACATGAAAGTGATGATGATGCCAACGTTTTTTATTATTTTTATTTTCTGTATTACCTGAGCAGATCACCTCCATGCCGGAGGTAGAATTTGTTTTCCCCCACACACTCCTGCGCATTGTGGAGCTTCTGCACTCCTTCAGGGTCGACTCGGTACCCTGGCAGGTGAAACTAACCTCCCATGCCGGTTGCTGGCCCGTATTGTTGGTGCTGCGCGTTACAGAAACTACAGAGCCAAAACTTATCTGCCTGCATGCCACTTGTGCATAGTCAACCTTAGTCTGACTTTTGTCCATGATGTTCAGAGCTCTCCACAGTCCCTGATGCTTCATCTCCAGCCTGCCGGAGCAGGGGCCGCCCCCTTCGACCAGCCGGGCATCCTCAGGTGCTGAGGGAGGACAGTGAAGCATTGATTTAGATTCAATGCACCAAATTCAACAAAGTAGTGAGGTTGTTACTAATGAGCAGGAGCGACCTTTCTCAGAAATGTGAACCTAAAATATGAAACCTTCCAAAGATGCTTCAACGGTGCTCGTCTCTGTCAGTCATCGTATTGAACCCGCCTCCTAATAGATAAACGCTTGTGATTGGCTCAGCCGATACCAGTAGCAAGGAAATCAGTCTGTATGGGAGAGGGGCCAGACGTATCTGCCAGAGCAAATAAACATGAGCTTGCAGATTTGTCTGGTTCCCAGGGTAGTAAACATTTGGAGTTTAGTGGTTAGATGGGAGCGATACAATTCCCACAATTCATACAATCTCTGCTGATATTTTAAATGTGCCATGGTGTCCATGTTTTTGTATCGCTGCACCAGTCTTTGCAAACTTTGGGACATTGACAGACATTCCTGTGTGGGTTTCAATATTTTTAGGGATGCAGCGATACCACTTTTTTCAAACCGATACGATACCGATACTTGGATCTGAGTACTTGCCGATACCGAGTACCGATGCTGATAACGTCTGTGATGTAGGGGCGGCTGGGAATCTCATATCGCGGCTCGAGTGTGCTGAGAAGATGGCGAAATCCTACATTTTCCACAACCGACAGTAGTTGGTCATCCAGAGCAATAAAATGAGTCAGAGCCTCTGTTATTTTAACTGCCCGTGGATTTTCTCGACATTCTTTCTCGCTTTTCCAAAACCTGAGTTAAAGTTGGCTGTTGTGGTTTTGCATTAGCCTTGGTAAACTCGGTGTACCCAGGTTATGATGTGTCCTCAGATGTTTTATCAAATTGCTTGTATTGAACGACGTACTCTCCTTCCCTCCCCTGGACACCTTACGAGTACACAGTTTGCACTCTGCCTTGCTTCTGTCATCGTTGCGTATTTTGAAGTTCGTCCACGCGGCTGACATGCTGTTTAGTGTTTAGCCTTTTGCAGCTGGTCTCACTCGCCTAACCACACTGTTCCTAATTAGCTCAACATCTCCCCTAGCCGGCAATCTAAAAAATACAACAAAATGACAAGCCACCCTCTGATCGCGGTCTTCGTGCAAAGAAATTGCATGCAATAAATTGGTATCGGTTCATGGTATCGATTAACTTTAACGAGTACGAGTATATTAGAATAGTATCGGTACCGATACCAGTATCGGTATCGGTGCATCCCTAAATATTTTTCTATTGACTGAAGCCCTGTGGGCTCAGTCAGTGGAGACGTGTTTTGCAGTGGGACTCGCAAGTTTAAAACTGCAAGTAAACATTGCACAGCAAGTAACAGGCCGTCAACCTATAGACCACAACAGCTGTATTGTAGCGCATTTGAGGAGACGTGCTTGACTTAGCAATTTTCTAGCATTTAATTTAGGATTTCACCTCTGAAGCTGCACTATAATAGCCTGGGAACCAGACGAATCTGCGGCCCCTCTCCCATTCAGATTGATTTCCTAGGTATTGGCAGCACTGTTGTGTCGGGCGAACCAATCACTAGCATTTTTCTAGTATGAGGCGGGTATAATACGATGAATGACAGAGAGGAGCGCCATTGAAACATCTTTGTAAATAGCCAAGATGGCTGCCGTGTTCCCCGGCCGGCTACAGCGGCAGTATGAAACGGACTGGATGGTACATTTTCTCTAAAAGAAGAACAAACAACTGCACTTTATGTTGATAAGAAATATGTGTTTGCCAAACTTCTGTCACCATGTACTGTTCGACAGGACTGTGCGTCGTTGATCTGATTGGTTGTCTGCGCCTGTTGATAACGCCCCATGGAAATGGAAAATTTACTGAGAAGTTCCAAACTAATACACAGCTGAGAATTAGTCTGGCGATGCCAGGCTAGCACTATAAAGAACCGTGTGCAGATCCTGGTTCATTTCCAAATACTACTACATACTGTAGGCTAATCCATGTTTTTGGAAATGTACAGACCTGAATAGAACACTAAAGTGAAAGGACAAACTGCCTCACCAGTCAAAAGTACTCACCAGTCGACTGGCTTGGACGTTTTTCTTCTGGTTTCAGACTGGAGACCTCTGCCATCAGCAAAATGAGATACCAAAGTGCTACTGCAGACCATCTGAAAAATAAACTATGCTTGCTTGTGAGCATTTTTAATTTTGCTCTGATTTTGCTTAAGACTGAACCCACATACAGTTGTTGTAGCTTGCTAGGTGAATACAGAGGGACTCTACTCTGCACTCTTTTGTGCACGGGTTTGTTTGCACTGGTTTGGATAGTTCTCCCTGCAGCCTATAGCTTGTTGCTATACCAACATGACCAATGGTCGTAATGATCTTTTCTCCAGCACGTACAGCCTGTTCTTAGCTCCTCACAGCCCTGCAGACTCCTCCCTAAAGGTTAGCTGTGTTCAGAAAGTGCTTCTCTAACCTCAATCAAAATAATAAATTTGCTCACACATGTATGTCTCCTGTCTTCTTGCCTCGTCATCATGGACCCAGCTGATTCCTGTTTAGAATTTTAACATTTTTAGTGAACACACTAGAGTGAAAACTATATACCGCCTATATACAGTATAAACCTATATACTTTATCAGTAATCTGATTTCTATTTTCTGTATTACAAAAATCTATCAAAATGCAAAATGTATATTTGATCACACTGGATTACATTTCTTATACACCAAATTTACCGGTGCATAACAAAAACACATTATTAGCAGTGTGTCACAATCTGCTGAAAGGAGGAATGTAGTTACGTGTTTCTGTGTGTAAACTTTGTAAGTAACTGTATAACAGAGGTGACATTTGACCCTGGTTTTACCTCAGACCAGAGTCCAAATTTAATCTTGACGGTGTTGATCATTACAGATAAAAGTGCAAACACAAATTCCAAGACACCTATATGAGTGTGTTGCCTAATGAATGCACACGAGCAGAGCATTTTCAGAAGGAGGGCAGGAAGTGAAGAACCTATATACTGAGCAAATTGGAAATGGAGGAAAGTGAATACATAAAAGGGTTGGTTGAACCAGCACGCAGCAGATATCGTCTATCTGTCTGTTTATATATCTGTCTGCCTGTCTGTCTATATATGCTGAGTCTGTGGTTGGCTCTAAGCTTGTCACCCTGGAGGAGGTGGTGGAGGACAGGATGCTGGCAATCATGGACAATCCCTCTCAACCCCTCCACAAAACACTGGACAAGCTAAAGAGCAGTTTCAGCCACAGACTCATTCAACCCCGCTGCTCTAAGGAACGCTACAGGAAATCGTTCCTCCCAACCGCAATAAGACTCCATAACTCATCTACCTCTGTCAGAGTCACCACCACAGAACTGCACTAAATGTCTCCTTGCACTGTGTACCCTGTACAACACTCCGCTCCATATACTGGAACATTTAATTTAATTTTATTTTATTCTATTGTATTGTATTTTATTGTATTCAATATACCGGCTGCTATGACGACTTAATTTCCCTTCGGGGATGAATAAAGTAATCTATCTATCTATCTCTGTCTGTCTGTCTGTCTGCCTGTCTGCGTCTGTCTGTGTCTGTCTGTCTGTTTGATGGAATAATGTTATTTGGCTATTGTGAAATGCATTGGTCTTATTTAACAGATTACTCTATTTGTGTATCAAACTCAAATTTCAGTTTTGAGTTGAAATTCACAGAGTCAAGTCTCTGCTTAAACTTAATGTCTATATTGTTACAAAATGTATACTGAAAATTAGGTTTTGAAGCTCTTCGACAAAGCAGTCTGTCACCTACACTTTTATTACTCCACAGGCTACTGCCACTTCATATGCCACTTTTATGTACTTCATAATATTTATATAGTAATATGTCTGTATTATATTGTACATAGTCTTTTATTTTGATTTTATTGTATTTTTACGGTGTATATCTTTATTATTTCAATGCTCTTGCTATGCCTTTGGTACAAAATTTCGTACACTGGTCGTACATTGAATGACAATAAAACCTGTCTAAGTCTAAGTCTAAGATTAGGGCTGGCTATGAGTATGTAAAAGCTTTGATGTCAGGATAATGTGAACTAGTGCACTAGAATTATCTCTATAAATGCTGAACCCCATACATTTTGTAAATCAGTTACTAATTATGGTAGTACAACATTCACCTTTTCTATTGCTACTTTTATGCATTACAGGTATGGATGCAACTCTGAGGCAACTGCCAGAAAACTGTATGAACAACTGCTGAATGTGGACTACAATAGTTTCTCCTGTATGGACAGTGGCCTTTGGCTGAATCCAAAGTGGCCATTCATGGTAGCCTCTCCTGATGGAGTTGTCACATGCGCCTGTCATGGAGTTTGACAGATAAAGGTAAGTTATCTTTTAGTATGTACATGTGTCACTCATTGACCATTAATGTTGTGACCACTCATAAATAACACACATAAACACACATTAGGCATTGTGGACATTGTGAGTTAGTAATTATATAGGTTCAATGTAATCACGTTCCCATTGATGGTGTCAAGACATAGAAACAGCGTGTAGTGTGTGTGAAGGAAATCTTAGAGCTGGTTCACTCTAACAAGAAGTTTCAGGAGACCTGGATGTCTTACACAGGAATATTTATTGAAGCTCGATTGAGGAGAAAAGGGAAACATCACGTGTGAATTACAGCGTACTGCTACCCAAATCTGAAGATGGTGTCCTGAAACTCAGTATTTAACCCTCCCCAGAACTGATAAGTTCCGCTATATCCAAATAAGGTTATTCCTAACTCAGTCTGTCATGTGTGATGACTCTATTGGATATCAGATCCAAACAAGGAAAGACGTCAACCATTGCTGTCCTAGCAACAGCATAGCCTCTCTACAGTCTCTCTTATCCAGCGTCAACAACCAGGCGCCAGCCTGTTGTGTCTAAAGCTGAAAACAGAAGATATCTAGCAGACCTTGGTTTACCAGAGGCCAGAGCCAACCTCGGCTTTGTCAGGCACACAGAGTGAGACAGGCGAACAGAGACAGACAGTTGACCTGTCCTGTGAAGCACTGTCTTAAGTTACCTTTAACCTACAAGAGGGAAGTTTAACATACAAGAAGGAAAATTCCTTCACAGTGTACACAAGAGGAATGAACGGCTCTAAGAGCTGAAAATTAGAACAGAAGAAGCCATGCAGAAAAAGTTACTTTCTTTTCAGTGTGAATTTTTTTTAGTGCCCACGCCGCAAACAAGATGAGGCCAATCACTATCTGTGTGCTGGAGACCAGGGCTTCTGTCTCATCAATGATGGGGATGATGTGAAACCGGACAGGAGCAATGCCTACTACTACTACCAAGTACAGGCTCAGCTCCACATTGCGGGTGCTGACTATTGTGACTTCATAGTGTGGAGCAAAAATAACATCCTTTATCGAGAGCATGTTGCCTGATGCCGAACTCTGGGACGTCATTCCCAAAGTTCAGGATTTCTTCAGACACTGTATTCTTCCTGAAGTGTTAGGACAGCAACTTACAAAGTGAAAACCAAATCATGTTTTAAATGTTTAAATACGGCAAAATGTCTGAATATGTTGTATCTATTTAGGTTTTATTTGATACATCCAAGACCAACTTAAGGCCCTATGAGGTAGTCATAGGGACAGGGGTGTGCTTAATTAACAATTAAATATTACAAGTAATTTTAACCATAACTTGTTTAACTATATCACCTCTCCAAAATTTGTTTAATTGTATATCAAAGGTACATATGTTCAAATATTTGGAAAAAGACAAGTTTTCATGAGGCATACTTACATTTTCACATGACTAAGGACAAATACACAATAGACATTTCTGTATCTTTCAAAAAAGGCAGTAATACGGTTCCTTGGTTGGGTGCAAACTATTTGAATGGGCTCCAGGGTGAAGATACACTCTGATAGCTTTTTATTATTTATATTTAATTTATATTTGTATTCTTATTAAATTAACTTTATATTGGCCCATTTTCTAAATCTGGACTAATTGCAAACTTCTCAATTTAAAATATTGTATGAAGCCTATAAACGAGTCTATTGACTTTTGTAAATATTTCTAATGAATAAACTTTGTATATCCTTTTAAATCTTTGTGCTACTTAATTGGAAACAAATGACAAAGACCAACTTTAAAAAACGACAAGAAGACCAACTTCTACTGCTATGGTCATGGCTACCTTTTTGAATTGAATCTTAAAAACTTCAACACCACATATGATTAAGCAGGAATCTTATCCAAAAACATCGGCACTCAAGATTACAGTATTGTGTGACGCTTTGCTCAGCTCAAGTTATTTAGCTTATAATTGTCACATAATGTTAGGTTAGTATGTATGCCTAAACTCTCTCAACCCTAAACATGCACTCTGTTTTATGTTTGTCTTTACAGGTACATTGGTGAGAAGTGACTTACAGAGCCCATTGCAGTAGAAAGTATTTGTTTTGAGGCGCTAAACGTGTTAGCATGTGCATGTAGCAAAGTTTGTCATATAAACACTTAAGAGTAATTACCAGGATGTGGGGTTGGAAAGAACAATATGAAACAACAGACGATGTGAAACAATAGCCAGTAATTATTTCTGGTAAAAAGACACCTGGCCAGGAGATGTTACTTTGGAACTGCACCAATAACAGTGTCACTAATACTAGTACTGCAGTAATGTATCTACTGTATAAGTGTCTCTGTGGATCAGAATGGTGGTATTAGCGCTTTACTTTACACACACAGTGGAAACTAGTAAAAATAAATGTGTTTTTTTGCTCTATACAGCTATTGCAGCTGCTGTTGGTCAATTGAATGACAGTGCTTATATATGATGTTTATAAACTGATTTTCCAACCATCCATCCATCCGTCCATTATCTATACTGCTTATCCTTGGAGGGTCGTGGAGGAGCTGGTGCCAATCCCAGCTGATATTGGGTAAGAGGTGGGTACACCGTGGACAGGTCCCCAGTTAATCACAGGGCTGATTTCCCAACCACTACAACTAAAGGAAAAACAGTCACAAGTGGAATTTGGAATAACGAGTATGCTAGCTAACGTTAGACATGGAAAGAACATTAACACGTCAAATTGCATCTAAATTGTGAATTCTGACATCCCGGAGACGGCCCTCTTAAGTTCTCCCTCTCGTCAGGTGTGCACTTTCTTTTTTATGACTACTCACAATGCTTTGTTCTCATTTTATTCCCCTTGATTTTATTTGCAGACCAGAAAATAGCGTGTTCTCGACTTGGCGATGGTTAGTGTTTGAGGGCATGCCAAACTAGCCTCTAGGTTGGCATTATGCAAATGTATTACATAGTGACATGCACAAGTTACGGAAGAAAAGGCTGGACTCCAAAACGATGTCTCAGGCAGTTCAGGAGCAGTGTTTTTTGTGGGGGACAGTAATTCCCTTTAGCATGGACTCTGGGCTTTGTAATTATGCAGGCGTTAAATTTTGTCGTGGAGGTCATGTGATTTTTCAACATAAGACAAACCATAGATTTAGATAGATTTAGATTTTTAGATCAGATTTTTAGAATAGAAAGCGTTACACTTTCTGAAGGACATTTCATTAACAAAGCTTATATCAGCTTCTGCAGCTGTCCACAATGAGTGGCAAGAATGTTGAGTGTGCAAAAACAAGATAATGGACAGGCAGGAACACAGTGTCATGGGGATGTACAGTGTTGTTCAATCACCATGCAGCTTTAGATTAGTGAATGTTTCAAGTCATATATATATGTGGTCCAGGTGACTCCAGAGGGAACTCACCTATTTACAATCTAGTCAATGAAAAAATTTTGCTTTAACACACAACATATTAACAAGGTCACTGATCACTGTGGCCTTGGTTTATATTTGGTTTAATCTGAACTCACCTGAAATAAAGAAAAAAAAACAATAATATTTGTAAAGCTGTCCACAGCATGGAAGGACACAAAGACAGAAACTAGAACAGAATTAATGATATAATTAATATATATAATATAATACATAATTATTTCCTAGCAGCAGAAGTCTTCAGGAGACATGCTGTCCCTTCATATTCAGTAGAGAGTAGAGAGACACCAAAGAGTTCATTATCAGCGGCCATTAAAGCCAAAGAAGAACAGGACCCGCCTCTGTCTTCCATCACGTCCTCAGACAGTCAATAAATACCGGGGGATCCAACAGTGGAACCGTGTTGAGTTTCAAACAGTCTCTCAGCGAAGATGAGCGGCAGAGGAAAAGGAGGAAAGGGACTCGGTAAAGGAGGCGCCAAGCGGCACCGGAAAGTTCTCCGTGATAACATCCAGGGAATCACCAAGCCCGCCATCCGCCGTCTGGCTCGCCGCGGGGGAGTGAAGCGCATCTCCGGTCTGATCTACGAGGAGACCCGCGGTGTGCTGAAGGTCTTCCTGGAGAACGTGATCCGTGATGCCGTCACCTACACCGAGCACGCCAAGAGAAAGACCGTGACCGCCATGGATGTGGTGTATGCTCTGAAGAGGCAGGGCCGCACTCTGTACGGCTTCGGGGGTTAAACTCTTCTACTGTCCTCACAACAACACAAAGGCTCTTTTAAGAGCCGCCCACAGAGTCCAGAAAGAGCGCATTTCCACGAGTGACAACCGGTAATACTGTTCACGATATAAACTGATGATTAAATGGTACTATAGACTGTTAAATGACATTACATGACACATCTCACAAAATCTCCAGCAGTTTTTGTTTCAAATTCTGGATATTAGTGTAGAATTTTGGGCAAGATTGAATCTCTAACTTCTGCGTTCTCACTCCTTCACTCTATCCATTTTGAGCTGGTTCAATCCCTGTGGGGCTACTCTCATAACTACCTTTAATCTTACTCCCTTTTTTGAGATGATTAAAATAATAGTACATTTATTATAGGCTATACAGTGGGTACAGAAAGTATTCAGACCCCTTTAAATTTTTCACTCTTTGTTTCATTGCAGCCATTTGCTAAAATCAAAAAAGTTCATTTTATTTCTCATTAATGTACACTCAGCACCCCATCTTGACAGAAAAAAACAAATGTAGAAATTTTTGCAAATTTATTAAAAGAAAAACTGAAATATCACATGGTCATAAGTATTCAGACCCTTTGCTGTGACACTCATATTTAACTCACATGGTGTCCATTTCTTCTGATCCTCCTTGAGATGGTTCTACTCCTTCATTGGAGTCCAGCTGTGTTTAATTAAACTGATTGGACTGGATTAGGAAAGGCACACACCTGTCTATATAAGACCTTACAGCTCACAGTGCATGTCAGAGCAAATGAGAATCTTGAGGTCGAAGGAACTGCCCAAGGAGCTCAGAGACAGAACTGTGGCAAGGCACAGATCTGGCCAAGGTTACAAAAGAATTTCTGCAGCACTCAAGGTTCCTAAGAGCACAGTGGCCTCCATAATCCTTAAATGGAAGAAGTTTGGGATGACCAGAACTCTTCCTAGACCTGGCTGTCCAAACAAACTGAGCAATTGTGGGAGAAGAGCCTTGGTGAGAGAGGTAAAGAAGAACCCAAAGATCACTGTGGCTGAGCTCCAGAGATGCAGCAGGGAGATGGGAGAAAGTTCCACAAAGTCAACTATCACTGCAGCCCTCCACCAGTCGGGGCTTTATGGCAGAGTGGCCCGACGGAAGCCTCTCCTCAGTGCAAGACATATGAAAGCCCGCATAGAGTTTGCTAAAAAACACATGAAGGACTCCCAGACTATGAGAAATAAGGTTCTCTGGTCTGATGAGACGAAGATTGAACTTTTTGACGTTAATTCTAAGCGGTATGTGTGGAGAAAACCAGGCACTGCTCATCACCTGCCCAATACAATCCCAACAGTGAAACATGGTGGCAGCATCATGCTATGGGGGTGTTTTTCAGCTACAGGGACAGGACAACTGGTTGCAATTGAAGGAAAAATGAATGCGGCCAAGTACAGAGATATCCTGGAAGAAAACCTCTTCCAGAGTGCTCAGGACCTCAGACTGGGCCGAAGGTTCACCTTCCAACAAGACAATGACCCTAAGCACACAGCTAAAATAACAAAGGAGTGGCTTCGGAACAACTCTGTGACCATTCTTGACTGGCCCAGCCAGAGCCCTGACCTAAACCCAATTGAGCATCTCTGGAGAGAGCTGAAAATGGCTGTCCACCAACGCTCACCATCCAACCTGACGGAACTTGAGAGGATCTGCAAGGAAGAATGGCAGAGGATCCCCAAATCCAGGTGTGAAAAACTTGTTGCATCATTCCCAAGAAGACTCATGGCTGTACTAGCTCAAAAGGGTGCTTCTACTCAATACTGAGCAAAGGGTCTGAATACTTATGACCATGTGATATTTCAGTTTTTCTTTTTTAATTTGCAAAAATTTCTACATTTCTGTTTTTTTTTTTTTTTTTTTTGTCAAGATGGGGTGCTGAGCGTACATTAATGAGAAATAAAATTAACTTTTTTGATTTTTAGCAAATGGCTGCAATGAAACTGTGAAAAATTTGAAGGGGTCTGAATACTTTCTGTACCCACTGTATATCAGGATCCCATGCACATAGCAACCTTGTAAAGTGAGTTATCAATTAAAAACATGAAATATTTAAAGTGTCCCAGGTCAGAGAATTGTTTAAGTTGTTTTCCTCTAAAGATCTGAAACAATGTTTTTAAAAACAGACTCACTGGTGATCGTTGATTGTTCGATGATGACTTTGGCTCTTGTTTTCCAGACGTGGGAGTTGATGATATAGAACCAACCAGAACAGTCTTCTCTGTTTGTCTGGTAGAGCTTCTTTGAAAAGGCCGTACATGACAGATTGGATGTTGAAACCCACACTGGCCATTTTATTTCTGATCTCTAACTCGGAGCAGTCGAGCAGCAGATGATGGAGAGTCTCGTCCTCGTCACAGAGTCATCGGACATTTCTTTGTAGTGACAGCAGCTCCACTGAGCCACCACCCTGAAAAGGAGTCTGTTGCTCAACCACACTGTCACAGAGGTTTTCAGATATTATTCCGTCACTAACGTTCTTTATTATCTGGGGTCGATCATCATTGAGTACATGTTTATGGTCTATAAAGCTTCCATTTTTATTTTCATTAATAACTTGAAAATATGATGTCTCTAGTAGCTGATGTTGTGATATTGTACTCAGTAAAGTCACCAAAGAGTAGTTTATAGTATGGGACTTTAGACCTGACTCTGCCCTTTAATTAACTCCAGTAAGTTTTATTTTCCCCCGGTCAACCCAGCTCCTCTGCTCAGTGCATTAGATACATTTTTAATAAATGGGAATTTTAACTGTATGCTGAGGTCGGGTGCCATCAAAACTCAATTTTTTCTACTTTTATATATTAAAATTCTAACAATTTGTCTCCAAAATAAGTTTGGCACATAATTTATTTAGGGTCATAAGATTTGGGGGTGGTGGAAATATAGTATATAAAAATGATTTAGACACAATGAAGGTTTTAACTTTATTAAAAGATATTTGTAATTAGTATTTTGTTCTCTCAAGCTCTTCTTTAATCTTGCTTTCTTTTTTGGACCAGTTTAATTGGCAGCAGTCTTACCATCAATCCAGACACCAAGGATTTTAATTTCCCTTTTTACCTGACTATTAATATCAGTTTGGTTCAGCTCTGGACCGATCCAGATCCCTTCAGTCTTATCATGGTTCAGTTCGGCCCCTGACGCCTGCTCGTACTGAAACAGGTGATGTGTTAAAGCATCATCTCGTGCTGGGTCATGAATATGACAGTGACGTCATCGGCATAACCTTATGTTTTTTTATTTTAAAATACTTTGAGCTTTAATAAGTATACATTTAACAATGTTGAAAACAGACTTGAGGATAATAACAGAAAACCATCTAAAAACAAAGTGATAAAGTGCATTTGTGTCTTTTGAAGTCCTTTTTCTTTTAGATGTCCAGGATGTTCTAAGGGAGGAGCTGAGATTTATCTAAAGAGCTTCTTATCCAGAGGTCAGACAGTAGTTGTTTTATCACTGTGTCGCTGTCGATTACGGTCTATAGTTATGGCACATCTGGTTCTCCATAGTTTGATGCACATGATACTGATTATAAGTTGGAGCAGCTCTTCTTGATTAGACCACATGTTGTATTGCAGGAGTCTGGACATCACACTGTTACAACTCCAAACCTTTCATCATGGTCCAGACCCCTGAGTTCTAAAAGTTCATCAGGAGGTGCTGCTGTGTCTCTTCTTCATCACAGTATCTGTGTGTAGCTGCTGGTGTTCCGTGATCAAATCTGCATATGTGAGTGTGGAGTGCAGCCTGCACGCCTGCCATAAAGGCCCGTTCAATCTGTCCCGATAGGAGAGAAGCAGCCATGTTTGGGTCCTTTCACCTTGCTTCACCTACTGATCCAAGGTCAGTGGTGTGGACGAGGGCGTGCACTCTGTTTGAGGCTACTGGAAACAGTGTGCTTTTGCACATTTTCTAAACATTTAGTTTTACATTTAGCGACCCATTTAGATTTAACATTTTACATGTAACATTGATTTAATATTCAGATTTATCATTTAGATTTGTTTTACATATAAACATATTGCTATAAACAATTACATATAACTTTTTGTATCACACAAGTTTCTGTCCAAAATGTTAATGAGTTAAATAATACATCAAATATTTCAGCTAGAAAATTGGAACCGAAATTTTACATTTGGCTCCCCACATAAAAGAAAAAAGCATAATCAGTGACAATAACATCAGAAATAAGTAAACATAGGAATAATGACAGACATTTAGAGCCACTTCACTCAATCTGAAGGAACTCCACTTTGGATCAATGTTTTTGTTGGTCACAGTTAGTTTAACCACATCTTTTTCCTCATTTCTTTCTTTGTGCACAATTTGTCTCGAGGCTGCGCGGCAGATTTCACACAGACGAGACAGCCTCCAACACAGTGAGCAGCTCAGCCAATCACAGGAGGGGGACCACACAGCATTATTTGCATTGAGTCTCTATAAGATCAGTCGCTCCCGACGGACAAACTCATCCACTGCTGCTAAGCACAGAAAGACTGAAAATGCCTGAGCCAGCAAAGTCCGCGCCCAAGAAGGGCTCCAAGAAAGCCGTGAACAAGACCGCCGGCAAGGGAGGCAAGAAGAGGAGAAAGACCAGGAAGGAGAGCTACGCCATCTACGTGTACAAGGTGATGAAGCAGGTTCACCCCGACACCGGCATCTCCTCCAAGGCCATGGGCATCATGAACTCTTTCGTGAGCGACATCTTTGAGCGCATCGCCGGTGAGGCCTCCCGTCTGGCTCACTACAACAAGCGCTCCACCATCACCTCCAGGGAGATCCAGACCGCCGTGCGTCTCCTGCTGCCCGGTGAGCTGGCCAAGCACGCCGTGTCCGAGGGCACCAAGGCCGTGACCAAGTACACCAGCTCCAAGTAAACCCGCTGCTGCTCTTTACCCCAACGGCTCTTTTAAGAGCCACACACTCCCTCTGAAGAGTAAATGTTCCACATCTTTAAACACTTGCATTTTTTTATTTTTTGTTTTGCAAAACCAACTATCTATACACCGTCTTTAATGGGCTACATGAATCATAACCGTATGAGGAGGCTCACCTTGACACCAAATGAGTTGGTGAGTTTAGGGGAAAAAAATGGTGGCTGGATATTTTGGCTGTGAAGAATTCAATGTAGGCGGTTGAAACCAACAAGTAGGTTTACGTGGTAACTTAAACATAAAGAACACCTACCTTTTCCTCTACTCTCAAATTGAGCCCCTAAAACACGCTGAGATTTCGGGCCCCACAAACCCAAGAACTAAACCCCCAAAGGAGTCTCGCAGTCAGCTGACACCCAATACTGTTCAACCCCAGGCCAGCACTGCTTTGCAGCCACCGTTCAAATTATGAGATAGTATCTCCTAATTATGACTTAGTGGGGCTGGTCTGTGCTCCGCTGCAGATGTGTCGGAGTGGTTCAGGGGAACAGTGCCAGTGTGACAGAGCCGGTCCTCCAGCCCGTCTGTGCTGTCTGTTTGGTGGGCTACAGGACTACGTGCGCTCGGAGGAGCCGGGCAGCGGGGGAGAGAGCACGATACTGATGACGCTGATGTTGTTACTGTGTTGGACCGACAGTAAAGAGTGGTTGTGTGAACGTTTCCTGTCTGGGTCTGTGTTTGTGTGGAGCAGCAGCGGAGAGACGGCGACGTGCGTCCGTCACCTCCGCAGGTAACACGGTTATTTATCAAGACGGCACAAACATGGCAACAGTGTGTCAGCTCAGCTGTTACCTAACCAGCGCACTGTGCTTGTGTTAAACATATTGAGAGACTGCGGTCGAAGCAGGGGAAATATCACGTTTCTACTGTTGAACAGACGTTTAGATAAATCGCTCTACTCTTTTACTGAGCGAAGTTTCATTAACTCAGTAAATCTTTACTGCTTCACTGTCTCTCCATCATAGCTGGCCTGCTCTGCTGAGCCCCGCCCCGAGAGGCCGGCTTCCTAAGTCATAGTTATCAGATATTAAGATATTGAGTATTATTAATGAGAAATAACAGGATCGTTATTTTTCTAAACAGTGGCGCAATTTGGCTTCCATAGAAGGGGTCGCTACACCAGAAGACTTCAGACGACTTATCTATTTACGTGGTTCATCTCGCGTTTTGATAAGATTTTTATAAATGAATGTGTATTTTCATAATCTTTGCTCAATTAAAGTGAGCTACAGGCTATACTTTTCATAATTTGTTAGTGTGCAGATTCTGCAACGTTTTACATCGTTGCTATGGGTCGCTAGGTAAGCAGGTACCGCTGAATCTTCCTACCTTGCATTTTGTTTGAATCAATCCTTGATAACTCACAAATAGATACATGTATGTCCGTTTTTGATACATTAGTAAATATTGCAGCAAAACACTCTCATACTTTAGTTTTTAATGTCCAGCAGCCACAGATTTATCAATGACACTGATTGTTGCATTTACTAAGCTGCCACAGACCCTCTGTCAGTTAATTGTTCATTAACAGTAACTATTATTACAAAGTCAAGTAAATTTTGTTTGTATAGTGCAAAATCATAACAAAAGTTATCTCAAGACACTTTTCACATAGAGTAGGTCTAGACCATAACCTTAATATTATTTACAAAGACCAAACAGCTTCCACAATGAGGTAGAAACCTCGAGCAGAACCGGGATCTGGGTGGCCATCTGCATCGACCAAGTTCGGTTGTGTGACACTAACAAGTGCAGCTGCAACTGCAGAGATCAGTGCTGCACTTTATTTCTATTCAAAGTAGCCCTCAGCAGGAGAAATGTTGACAGCAGCAGTGAGCAGCTCTGATAGGAAGTCTGGCTAAAGTCACCATGAGCCTCGGCCATCGTCAGTGTGTTTGCTGCTACCAGAATAACTTGAGTTTATTACAAAGTCATCATCAGCAGCTGGTTGTTTTTACTCCGAGGCCCTGAACAAACATGTGGGCCAGCTGGAAGACGGCTTTTGATGGAGATCTGAAGCATTTTAAATCCTTTTAGGAGACAAATGAGTGGGAAAAGCCGCTGAGCAGAGCTGGCCACGACGGTGTATAGGTGAGGTTTGGAGGCTCCTCAAACTAAATGCAGAGAGCATCAGAGCTCTACATGACTTCAATGTGAAGAGACACAAGTCCGCTACCGGCTCCCTTCACTGTCAGCCTGCAGACCTGCTCCCACATTTAGTTTGGAGCCTTTTATCGGTGCAGAGAAAACACAAGTGGCGGCGTTCAGACTGCACAGAGGAGCCACGGGCCGGGTTGAGTCTCCACGGTTCTCATGGTGTGTTTAAGAGCAGCCTCCTGCTCCGGACTCTGCAACAGTTCACTCACAGACTCGGATCGTCACTCCGTAGCGGAACAAAGCGTCGAGAAAACAATGGCAGAAGTAGCTCCAGCTCCAGCCGCCGCCCCGGCCAAAGCGGCCAAGAAGAAGGTTTCCAAACCGAAGAAGCCCGCCGGCCCCAGCGTCAGCGAGCTCATCGTTAAAGCTGTGGCCGCATCCAAGGAGCGGAGCGGCGTGTCTGCGGCCGCCGTCAAGAAGGCTCTGGCTGCCGGAGGCTACGATGTGGAGAAGAACAAGTCCCGCGTCAAGACCGCCATCAAGAGCCTGGTGGTTAAAGGGACTCTGGTCCAGACCAAGGGGACCGGGGCCTCCGGCTCCTTCAAGATGAGCAAGAAGGCCGACACCAAGGCCGCCAAGCCGGCGAAGAAGGCCGCTCCTAAAGCCAAGAAGCCCGCGGCGGCCAAGAAGCCCGCAGCCAAGAAAGCCACAGTGGCCAAGAAGCCCAAAGCAGCGACAGCCAAGAAGCCGGCAGCCGCTAAGAAATCCCCGAAGAAGGCGAAGAAACCCGCAGCGGTCAAGAAAGCGGCAAAGAGCCCCAAGAAGGCCCCCAAGAGCCCCAAGAAGGTGGCCAAGAAGGCCCCTGCAGCCAAGAAAGCTCCCGCAAAGAAGGCTGCCAAGCCCAAAGTCAAGAAGGCAGCACCCAAGAAGAAGTGAGCTGTCATCAGTGTGAAGAGGAAACGTCCCGACAAAAGGCTCTTTTAAGAGCCACACATCATCCTTACAGAGCGGATTCCTCATCACTCTTATTGTTAGGAACTGCAGACAGGAGGAGAATAACTAGAGGAAGTTCAGTTTAGAAGATTAGAAGAGTTATTCATTGCATGTGGATATTTAAGTTAATTACATATTATATTATGAAGACTTAACAAGGGGAAATAGATATGTTACCTCGTCTAGACTTATAGTTAATTCCTCTGTTATGGTATTTCTCTGTGTGTGTGCATGGGGGGGGGGGGAGGAATCTTTCCTAATTGTATGCTTTCTTTTGGGTTAATACAGGTATTAGAAAAAAACTAAAAAACTTAAATAGGAACAGAATGTTAAAGTAAAAAGTATAGCGAGCATTTAGAAACAAAATGCCAGGGTAATGTGACGGGTGTGATTCACAACAGCAAGTATCAGTGAACACCAGACATGATAAGATTAAGTAATGGGAACTATTGTCTGTTTTGATAATAGATAACAAAAAATTCAACGTAATATAATGACATAATATAGCACAAGATACATTGCAATATAGTATGGGATATGAGATATAAGGTGAGCTGTAGTAGTAAAGTAAGCCTATAACATAGGTCTAATATATAGTAGGCATGGTACAGCAAGTTGACATAGTAGCAATAGTATGACATAGAATATCAAAGATAATATGTTATAGTATGGTTACAGAAAAATATATAACAATATGTATCAGTAAATATAGCAGATAGTATCAGTCCAGCAGAAGGATAGTGGCTGAGTGTCTCCAGAATAAGGAGGAACTGGGTTGGTAGTCAGTAATTACCTTTATTTGAATCCCTCACAAACTGTATCCTTAATAGATTTCCTTTCCATGTGTAATGGAAGCCTAAAGGGTCAGATAGTAATGTAGTGACCGCACTCCCTTCAAGCTTATTCTGCTGAAAAGATGTGGACTATAAAATACGCTTTCTGCATTTGTGACAATAAATGACCCCGTCGTGGGGTTGGATGTCCCTATATGTCATTTTAATGGAGGCAAATGAAAATGGAGGAAGCCTTAGAAATAAATTTAAAAAGTTGAATTTCGTTGAAATGCAACAATTTAACACATTTCAACACAGGAAATATGTATAATATATGAATTAGTTTTTAGCGTTGGTTATATGAATCCAGACAGGTGAACAATCCGGATCTTAACCCCGTCACTTATCAATATATTGATCAAAACAAGTTGGAGAGATAGCCCTGGCTACAAAAAGGCACAAGATAAAAAACACAAACCATTAGTTCAGTTTCACCAGTTAAGTCTCAAATGTATTTCAACCAAAACATAATCCAACCAAATGGTTATGGCTAATACACAAAGTCTCTGACACAAAATTCCCCTTAAATCAACAAAACTAAATTCAATTTCAGAGTCTTGATATATAAATCTAATTAAATAGTGTGTGTGTGTGTGTGAGACAATCAATCCAATCAAAACTTTTATTTGAGACTCAGGGTCCAGATAAGACAGGACATTGCATCCAATTAATTACATACAAAAGCATCAAAAAGAGTTCATGGTTTTACAAAAAAGAAAAAAAAAAAAAAAAAAAAACATGCATACACACATACATAGGCTCACCGATACCGTACAAGGAGACAGCTGTACCAATGTCTCCACAGCTGTGATTGGTAGCATGAAGTACTAAACCTTATGTTTGATAAAACCAAGATGATTTCATTTTCAGAGTCACTAAGCCGCCAAATCAATTTACACATGAGATTTCTTAAAACAGTTTGGAAAGTATTGACTCCTGTAGTAATACTTTCATGGCATCATTATAAGCTACTTGAAGTTTCTGTAAGTGTGCAGTATAGAGTGGTGTACAATATGCTCTAACCAGAGACATATTCACTCCATCTGTACACATACTAAACTTGTGTGAGAAAATGTTTGCTTTTGCATACATCCTACGGCATTGTCTGTACATATCATCATCTGTTCAGTAATAAAATGTCCAAGATATCTTACCTCATCACAGACACCAAGAGTGTTATCAGACAATTTGAAGTCAGGAAATTGTAGACATTCGTCCTCTTTGGCTCTACAGATGGAAAAAGTAAACTTACTAGCACTGTATTTGATATCATGTTCCACATCATAGACAGTACATATAGTTAGGAGGTGCTGAAACCAGCGCTACATGAACTGAGAGTTACAAGATCATCTGCATACATAATATGGTTCACTAGAGTATTACCGATCATGCACCTAGTATTACAGGCTTTCAACTGCATCAATATAACACATAACTGATGATTTTGGCTTCTATATTTGTTGACAACTTTCTTTGAGACATATACACACAAGTCAGTGCCATGTTTGGCTTTAAAACCAAACTGGTTATCTGTGGAGTTAATAAACTCATATAATTCATCCAGCAGGATTCTTTCTAGGACTTCTGACAGAGTAATGGGCCTGTAGTTATCTAGGCTGCATACTTTACTAGCTGTCCTTAATGACTGGCACTAATGGAACAGGATTAAGACTGTATTAGTTTTTAGTTGTTTGTAACTATCTTCTTCAATTTTTTTTTTCTTCTCTTCAGTTTTATTTGTATAGCACCAAATCATAACAAAAGTTATCTCAAGACGCTTTTCCCATAAAGTAGGTCTAGACCATACTCTAAAATATTTACAGAGACCCAACAGTTCCCACCATGAGCAGCACTTGGTGACAGTGTAGAAACCTCGAGCAGAACCAGGCTCTGGTATAATTGGCTGATATTTCTAATAAACACACAGGTAACAGATTTTCCCCATCAAACATAGAAAACATACCAACATTAAAATAAGTAAAGTTTTGGGACTTTGTTGTGATCTTATTGGCTTTATTTATTGATTATTTATTTTGTAAATCTGGTCTAAAAACATGTGGTTGTTGCAGTAGCATAAGAATAGCAGTGAGTACATATAAGTATTGCAAGTACAAGAATAAATAATCCTATAAAAAATAAGAATAGAATTAAAGTATTAATATAAGATTATTAACAGTGAATAGACATGATTAAGTAATGTACCTAGATTCTGCCTAGGTTTTACAAAAGTCAATGTATGTTATGCTATCAATCAGTACTCCTGATAGATAATTTAACTTAATATGTTTATAGATGATACTTAATCAAATCTGAATTTTAGACATTTAGTAATTGTAACAGAATAATTTGGGTTATTGCAGGAATGCCTCAATAGTTGGAGGTGTGTGGCTCTTAAAAGAGCCTTTGAGTTGTCGGAGTCCGATCCGGGTCTTTACTTCTTGGCGGCCTTCTCGGTCTTCTTGGGCAGCAGGACCGCCTGGATGTTGGGCAGCACGCCGCCCTGAGCGATGGTCACTCCGCCCAGCAGCTTGTTGAGCTCCTCGTCGTTACGGACGGCCAGCTGCAGGTGACGGGGGATGATCCTGGTCTTCTTGTTGTCGCGGGCAGCGTTTCCTGCCAGCTCCAGGATCTCAGCGGTCAGGTACTCCAGCACCGCCGCCAGATACACCGGAGCTCCGGCACCGACACGGTGGGCATAGTTCCCCTTCCTGAGCAGCCTGTGAACACGGCCGACGGGGAACTGGAGCCCGGCACGAGATGAACGAGTCTTGGCCTTCGCTCTGGCCTTACCGGCTCCTTTACCGCGTCCAGACATCTTTACGTTGATAGTTTTTGTGGAAGGTGGCTAAACAGAGAGCGGATAATTCTGTCTTTGTGTCTGAACACAGACGCACACCGGGTTTATATGGATACACTGCTGCTCGCTCATTGGTCAGATTGATCGTTACTATGATCGTCCAATCAGAACAGTCAGATTCCAGCTTCCATCCAGCGACCAGTTGAAAGAGAGTTACGACACTCTCTGATGTCACCGCCCCGTGATCACGTGGTTCATGCAGCTGTCAATAGATCCAAACTCATCCGCGCTGTCAACCGGTTTCAATGGTTTTCGGCGGGAAACAGCGGAAGTGAATATATTTGCAACAGTTTGCGGTGAATATTATATGTATAATGCCCATAGATGACCGTTGTGTTCCATCATTATATGTCTGTGAAATTATTAGCATACACATATATATATATTCCACCTATGTCATGTATATAAAGTATCCTGTGACAATCTCTCCATATTTATCCAGGCATCTTTGCACTCTACATCACTGCATTTCATTCCATTGCCATTGTCTTTATGTTCATATATATAATTTGTATATATATTTATTTTTATATTTGTACATAGAAGTTAAATGTTTATGCTCACCTTTGTTGTCCTTCTTTTCTTTTGTTTACTTATTTATATATGTGTATGTACTAAGCAACAGAAAAAACTCAGTCAAATTCCTTGTATGTGTATGCATACATGGCCAATAAAGCTGATTCTTATATGCTACTTTATTATTTACATATACTGCAGAGCATTTCGATCAAAGAACCCTCATTAGGTAGTACAAAGCAAATTACAAAGGTAAATTACAGCAGCTACCTAACACAAATCGGAAATAGGTGAGAAACAAGTAAAAGTTATTATAGACAATGTAAACTGTAAATACTCTTATTCAGTGTGTCAGTAGTACTTTAAAATGTAGAATAAACATCAGTGCAAGTCAAGTACAAATATTTTAGATCATATTCTCATCAACAGGCCAAATTTCAATATTAGAATTGGATAGTGCCGCAAGACATGGTGTTTTGGTTTTAGCTGACTCTTGGGAATTAAACACTTTCTTGATTCCAAATATTCTTGGATTTTAATGTCAAGAAAGGCTGTCTGTGACAATGAAATCTTTTGAGCACAAATCATATCAACAATATCTTTAAGCTGGAGAGTTATCTGCCAGACATCCTCTTGTGGATTTTGCACTTTGTCACCAATTAATACCATCAGCAAACATAACAAATTCCACTTTTGAATTGCTTGACCTGAAAGCTCGTCAACCTCAGAGTTGACAGCACATGTCTTTGTGAGAGCATCTGATCTTTTGTACTTGAACTGCTTGATGCGCAGGTTCAAAATGAATATGTAAGCCATTTATTTTTCTTAATGAAATACTTCAAGTACAGAGCAACTTCATAGGATAAGACACCCTTAAATATGTCATGGCCTAAACAAGGTGGGAGACCAAGCCGGCAAACATGAAAAGTTTCATCACTCTGAAACTCACTCTGTGTGATCTCACAGTACCTGCAAAAGTACTGACAACGACTTAAGTTTTCAGTAAACCCATCGCTGCTGTGTGAACCCAAATTATCCCCAGCAATACAATACAGAGCCCTTTTGACCGTTTCATCACCGATTGTTATTCCATTTTCCTCTAAATCTTTTAAATCCACTAACATCTGAGAAACTCTTAACACTTCCAAACTGTTTTAAGTCATTCTCTCCACACAATAATACAAGGGACATGTGATCAGTATTGGACCGCACATGAGCAGGTAAATTTGCCACAGAAAGAGAAAGAAAAGACTGCACCAACTTTGTGTTTTTTCTTAGCAGAGCCGAAGAGATTGACAATTTCAAAAGCATCCTGGTACAAATTTAGCATCAGGTATCCTGGATTTTCAATGAAGAACTGGTTGGACTTACAGTTTTGTCCATCACTTAAGTCACCAAAATCATCTGAGTCTGTTTCACAAGACTGTTGTGACACTGAATTCTTCCAGATTTCTGATTCTAATAAGCTTTTTACTGTTTGTTTTACTGGCATGTAGTAAGCAAACCTTTCTGTCATATTTTCATCATTTCCTAATGTTACTTGTTTAGGCTCCAGGTATTTGAACATCTTTTTGTACGTCTGAGCTCTTGAATATGTTGTTCTCAGTGGTTTCAGATGACAGACAGAACAGATCTGAATCCTTCACACAATCACAGATTTTAGCAAAAGCATCATCTGTTAGACACATGTCATCTTTTAAAAGTGAATGTAGCTTACTTAAAGTGTAATCCTGCCCCAACTCATGCACATTTTCATGAGTTGGGACATTTAACAATCGTCTGCTGGAAGAAGGAAACATTCATTCCTAAGAAAGGTCTCATTGAAATTGTGTGGTAATTCAATTCTTTCATTTGTTGCTGCATCATTTGAGCTCTGGGAAGCATCTTCACATGCAATGTCGGCAAAAGACTGAGAAATGGTTTCCCTGTACATGTCACTTATGCTATCCACCGAACATGCTCTATGTTTCCTGGAAATATGAGCAGTAAATGATGATTTCACAGTGAATGTATTTTTACAACCAGTTACTGGTCATACCATGGGCTGCCCCTGAACTATATGCTCTTTTAAGCGGGATATAAGTTCTTTCACTGTGTGAAACACAGCGGAATGGCACATGGCTGTAGAAGTAACAGTATGTGCAGGTTCATTGTGAATTAGATAGAAATGAGCTTTAAAAGCTGCGTAAGTACAAAATGTCCGCTTGCAGTCGGCGTCAACACATTAAAAAAACAACGGGGTTCGTTCCTGTGAACTTTACAATGCAGCACATAACCCCTCAATGTCTCTAGTGCTTTGCTGCAAAAACGACAGACAATCATTTTTAGAAGACTAACAAAACCTGCCTGTTTTTTAAACCTGTTTTTTAAAGTGATGTGTCTAAACAGACACATCACCTGTTTTTTAAATCCTTAAATTTAACATAATTTTACTGTATTTGTACATTTTCTTATCTGTAAAGTATAACATATGAATTTGTAAAATGTAATACAGTTTTCTTCTGTATAAAACATTTTTTTTACACTTTTATGTTGTAAATTTGACTGCACTGTATTGCTTTTTTGGTATTAGTCTTTATTTGTAAGATAAACAGTAATATGTACATTCTACTTAGAAATATGATTATATTAACACATTTATTCATTTCAAATTAACATTTGTTGATTAATTATTTTACAACATACTACTGTAAATTAAACACTGCTTCATTGTTAGATTGGGCATTTCTTAGTTTTAACATAACAGCTCCAGGACACCACAGCTCCCACTGGAAGTCTATTGACAGAAATAAGCCAGCAGACATCTCTAATGCTCTCAGACAGATCTTTACTCCTCAACCTTTTTATCACCTCTGTGCTTTTGTTTTCATTTAAACATTTAGTTTTCTTAACAGTCCACACCAGTGTAGTTGCAGATGCTGGTGTTCAAAGACAAGTATCCATATAATAGTTTGAAAAAAGGGCCTTGTCTCACCCTGCCTCATCTTTTTCTCCACATGGAGAGATCTCGGACCCAGAGAGCATTTCTGGAGATGGCAGCTGACACATTTTTAAGGAAGGCAACATTTAGTCTGGTCCACAGCTCCTAACCCCCCGCGCTCTCTACTTTTATATATAGTTCTCTTTTTGTTACTCCTCTGGTGGTTCCCCAGAGTAAGATAACACAGTGTTTGTTGGTGTGGCACCCTGGACATTTTGGGGGCTATGATTATTTGCAGAATTCATATTATGTTAGTTTATGTTCTTACCTGACCCCCCATTATTATTTGTTCTGGTTATTATAATTCAAAACGCGTTGTGTCACTTTTCTATTCACCTGCTTTCACCTGAAGCACTTGCAGGGCGATATTCATTTTCGCCAGTAGGAGGCAGTAGCAGCTTAGGTATGTTAGTGACTGGCGCTGTGATACTTGTTTATGAGAAGCAAGTTAGCCCAGTCATAAGGAGGGACAGTCAGGATAGCTGCAAAGGAAGCAGATATTCATCCAACACTGTCTTTTTGTTGTATTCCCAGCAAATAAAATGCATCGTGCAACTGAATGGGAACTGTCATCCTTCAGTGTGTAACATTGAGCTTCTTCATCATTTGGTTGGGAGGAGGGAAAATGTTGGCCAGAAAGAATAGTTTGGATATGCTTTGATAATGTTAACTCTTAGTTTCTAATAAGTGTTTTTGTTTTGCCATTTTTCCACTTCTTCTTCACTTACACTCAGTTTTTGTCTCCATGTTTCTTTCTCCACGATCTTTATAACAATCAATCAAACCCAGAATTTTACTTTTGACCTCAGTGTTTATGTCACATCTGTCTCCCTCCTCACCGATCCAAACTGCCTCTGTTTGAGTGTGATTTAATTTAACTCCAGATGCTAACTCATATATTTCAATGGTTTGTGAGAACTTCCATCTCCAGCTGTTTTTTTATCATTGTTACATCATCAGCGTAAGCGATGGCTTTGACTGTTAGTCCGACCCACACGTATACCTGAGAGGAGACTGTCAGAGTTAATGGATTTGATTAAAGGACTCATTGCTAAAACATATAAAGCAGCACTGAGAGGACAGCCCTGCTTCACACCTCTTTCCACTTCAGAAGACTCAGTTAAAACACTGTTAACATTAACACAGACGTTTGATTTAGCATACAGACACTTGACCACATCAATAAAGGAGTCGGGGGAGCCAAACGCCTCCATCACCGACCACAGATAATCTCTGGAGATATAATCGAAAGCTTTGCTTTGATCGAGCCTGATAATATAAAAGTCTTTATTTCCTGGTTTGGGTACTATCTCTCTTAAAATATTCACATTATCCCACATCAGTTGACTTCACGTTTGTTTTTTATCTATAATATAATTTAATGTATCATTTAATTTGTTCATTATTATCTAGCTAGTATTTCATAGTTTGTATTCATAATAGTCAAATGTATAATTATCTAAATCAGATTAATCTACTTTTTTATATAATAAACATAAAACTCCTTGATAGAAGGAGACCCCCATACAGCCGCTGTGCAGACCTTCATTATACATCAGGGTGAGGAGGGTCAACACTTCATCTATAAATAACTGATAAAACTTTGGGACTTTTCCCAACATTTAGTTGTTGGATGGCCTGTATCACCTCCTCTTTCTTAATCTCTCCTGTCAGAGAATTGAAGTTTGCTGAGGTGTATATAGGAACTGTTTCTAAAAGGAGTTTCAAACAACCTGCGTCTGTTTCTATGTTTTCATATGAATCAGCACACAGTTCTCTGATGACTTCTCTCTTCTGCTTCTCACTGTGGACCACATCACCATCTTTACTCTTAATTTAATACATTTACTTTGGATCTGTTTATGTCAAGAATTATGTCTCTTCTCCTGATTATTTCAACAGCGTGTGTTTTAAAGAAGATCACGACACCATTGACGCTGTTTTCTCTTATTGAAATCACACTTTTTCCACATTTCAGGCACTTTCTCAACATCATCATTAGATTTGAGCCTCAGCTCTTGAATGCACAGGATGTCAAAGTCAGTGCTCAATAAAAAATCCATTTTCTGATCTCTGTTCACTCTCGACTGGACACCTCGAGCATTCCAGGTGGAGATTTTTAGGGAGCTCATGAGGAGGAGGAGAAAGAAGAGTCTAATTATCGATATCGGGGGGCTGAAGTCGGAGCTCAGGCTCTCGCTCTGCAGCTCTCCCTCATCATCATCATCATAACTATCGCTCTCAGCGCTAATGCGTTGTATGCTCTTCATTCTGTATCAGTGCACACACTTGAGCTTTCCTCACTTGACAGAGAGGATGAGTCGTGGAGCAGAGAAACTGCAGGCTGCAGCACTTGTAGGGAGGAAGACTCCTCAGATGACTGGATGCTCTGGTGTGAGACTCCGTGATGCTGCAGTACAGCTGGTGGAGCTGCAGGCTGCTGCTGGTGTCTTACCTTGTTGGAGTAGGGGGCAGGGCAGCTGAAGAAAGTGTGGCCTTTGTCGCCCGCAGGTTCTCAGTATATTATATATAATTATAGCGCAGTTAGCACAAATCACTATATGTCACAGTATACTATATTTTATATCCCATGCTATATTCTACCAAAGTATGTTTTACTATGTTTCCATATAGAGGCTGTTACAAACCTGCATCACATGGCAAGTGTTTTTATGCTACTTCTTACTTATGCTATTGTAGTTTTACTTTTATACTTTCCTGGGGATAAATAAAGGCTAATTTTATCATGAATTAGAAATATCCTGCTGTAGATAAGACCGTGTTCAGAAAAGAACTGAAATGACCACACAGCACAATCTTACATTTCTAATACAGTACACCACACTAAAGTTTACACTGTTTATTTACACAAGTGTATTTAGTCTATTTAACAGTGATGAGGTATCCACATATCAGCCGCCTGGTAATCACAAGTTGTAATAAATGTGCTGGTGCTCTTCTAGAGGACTCTGGACTCTCTCGGTTCATGTATGTGGCTCTTAAAAGAGCCGTTGTATTTACGGTGGGCTGATCTCAGGGCAGTTTAAGCCCTCTCTCCGCGGATGCGGCGGGCCAGCTGGATGTCTTTGGGCATGATGGTGACCCTCTTGGCGTGGATGGCGCACAGGTTGGTGTCCTCGAACAGGCCGACCAGGTAAGCCTCGCTGGCCTCCTGCAGAGCCATGACGGCGGAGCTCTGGAAGCGCAGGTCGGTCTTGAAGTCCTGAGCGATCTCCCTCACCAGGCGCTGGAAGGGCAGCTTGCGGATCAGCAGCTCGGTGGATTTCTGGTAGCGACGGATCTCCCTGAGAGCCACGGTACCGGGCCTGTAACGATGGGGCTTCTTCACTCCGCCGGTGGCCGGGGCGCTCTTACGGGCGGCCTTGGTGGCCAGCTGCTTCCTGGGAGCTTTTCCTCCGGTGGACTTACGGGCGGTCTGCTTGGTTCTGGCCATCTTACTTTTCTCGGTCTTCTCTGTCTACACAGTTCAAGAAGGAATGCTGGCTGGCTGCGAGCAGCGGCTTTATAAAGGAGCTGCCGGAGCCACGGCAGCGCTCATTGGTCCAGGCCGAGGAGCGCGCGCTCGAAAGCAGACTGACTACTGGACGAGAAGAATTGAAACCTTCAAAGTAAACCACTCCTCCACAGCAGCGGGTCTGTGGGCTTCTAAAAGAAGAAGAAACAAGTTGGTTTGGTTGATATTCAGAATTCAAACCTCGCTCTTCTTTTGTTTCTCACATAAAACACTAATCTTATTATTAATTATATATATAATTAGCCCATAGAATAATCAATTATTATTATTAAATTGATTAAAAAGACTCAGTTAGACTTTAGCTTTCAAAGAAAGAAATGTAAAGTGAGCATTGTACCTTTATGAAAATCAGATTTGTCACAGAGTAAAAGGATTTGTTCCCAAAATAAGTTTGGCACAGAATGTGTTTAAAGTGATGACTGTACTTCACTCTTCCCATCTCATCAAAAGATATAGATCTCTGATTATTAAAAAAATTAATGTATCCATTTAACAGAATAGCACTTTCTCACCAGGACTGGAAAGAAGATGAGGAGACACCTGTGAGCTGGGGGAAGAGGAAACTACTCACAAAATGCAGCATGGAGGAGCTGAGGAAGGAGATAACTGACTTCCGTCAAGTCTTTGCTCTAAAATTAGTATTTTTCTATGGTGTCCCAGTGAAAGACAAGAAATTAGCTTTCAGTTTTTGTAATTATGATTTATTTATTTTAGGTCTACTCTTTGTTGTGTTATGTTTAGTCTTTTAGTTTTATTTTCATAAATCCTTTTGTGTTGTCTTTGCAACTTTTTTCATCATTCCACATGAAAATAAATGTATAACTGTAATGACTGCCTTACTGGCTGTAATTTTTTTTTGAAATATTGCAATCTTTGCTCTAGAAAGTTAAACACATTTATAAAAAGTACAGCAGGAGTTGTTCCAAGAACCTGCTTGATGTCCTCAACTTTTGGGGGCAACAGTGCGCTGCTGGAAGTGTGTGTGGATGAATCTTTTCTTGTATCTTGTATTAATACAGCTGATGCACATGCATCATTAGGATGTATCTCTGTTGGACTCAACAGAGATCATACAAGCAGGAAGACACAGACACAGAGAGAGAGAGAGAGAGAGAGAGAGAGAGAGAGAGATCGATCTGATATATATGTAGTACTGTTTAAATTATATTATTTAAGTTACCCAATTGTAATATTAACTGAACTAAAAGCTTCTCATGCATCACTCTCCCTGTTGTTAAATGATAATTAAAGTCTTCCTCTAGTTATTCTCCTCCTGTCTGCAGTTCCTAACAATAAGAGTGATGAGGAATCCGCTCTGTAAGGATGATGTGTGGCTCTTAAAAGAGCCTTTTGTCGGGACGTTTCCTCTTCACACTGATGACAGCTCACTTCTTCTTGGGTGCTGCCTTCTTGACTTTGGGCTTGGCAGCCTTCTTTGCGGGAGCTTTCTTGGCTGCAGGGGCCTTCTTGGCCACCTTCTTGGGGCTCTTGGGGGCCTTCTTGGGGCTCTTTGCCGCTTTCTTGACCGCTGCGGGTTTCTTCGCCTTCTTCGGGGATTTCTTAGCGGCTGCCGGCTTCTTGGCTGTCGCTGCTTTGGGCTTCTTGGCCACTGTGGCTTTCTTGGCTGCGGGCTTCTTGGCCGCCGCGGGCTTCTTGGCTTTAGGAGCGGCCTTCTTCGCCGGCTTGGCGGCCTTGGTGTCGGCCTTCTTGCTCATCTTGAAGGAGCCGGAGGCCCCGGTCCCCTTGGTCTGGACCAGAGTCCCCTTAACCACCAGGCTCTTGATGGCTGTCTTGACGCGGGACTTGTTCTTCTCCACATCGTAGCCTCCGGCAGCCAGAGCCTTCTTGACGGCGGCCGCAGACACGCCGCTCCGCTCCTTGGATGCGGCCACAGCTTTAACGATGAGCTCGCTGACGCTGGGGCCGGCGGGCTTCTTCGGTTTGGAAACCTTCTTCTTGGCCGCTTTGGCCGGGGCGGCGGCTGGAGCTGGAGCTACTTCTGCCATTGTTTTCTCGACGCTTTGTTCCGCTACGGAGTGACGATCCGAGTCTGTGAGTGAACTGTTGCAGAGTCCGGAGCAGGAGGCTGCTCTTAAACACACCATGAGAACCGTGGAGACTCAACCCGGCCCGTGGCTCCTCTGTGCAGTCTGAACGCCGCCACTTGTGTTTTCTCTGCACCGATAAAAGGCTCCAAACTAAATGTGGGAGCAGGTCTGCAGGCTGACAGTGAAGGGAGCCGGTAGCGGACTTGTGTCTCTTCACATTGAAGTCATGTAGAGCTCTGATGCTCTCTGCATTTAGTTTGAGGAGCCTCCAAACCTCACCTATACACCGTCGTGGCCAGCTCTGCTCAGCGGCTTTTCCCACTCATTTGTCTCCTAAAAGGATTTAAAATGCTTCAGATCTCCATCAAAAGCCGTCTTCCAGCTGGCCCACATGTTTGTTCAGGGCCTCGGAGTAAAAACAACCAGCTGCTGATGATGACTTTGTAATAAACTCAAGTTATTCTGGTAGCAGCAAACACACTGACGATGGCCGAGGCTCATGGTGACTTTAGCCAGACTTCCTATCAGAGCTGCTGACTGCTGCAGCTTCTGCTCAGGATACTTTGATATAAATACCACCTGTGTGTGTACAACACTTTCTTATTCAAGCTTCTACTGTTATATTTAATATAGAACCATTAAATATATTCAGTCAGTGCCAGAAATAATGGATCTTAATGTGACTAATTACAATAACACTGATTAATATTATTGATGAATTGTAAATAACTTCATTAAGTGAGTGCTTTACTTTGTAATACAAATAAAAACCGCTTGATTAGAAAATATGTAGACTAAAAGTTGCTGCACCAAATTACATAGAGGGGCGTTGAATAAGTAGGGTTGGACACGAGGAACTGCCTCCACCTGAGTAAACTGGTGGCTTCATCTCTGGCTTCTCTCATCTCTTCAGACCTCCAACAGCAGATCTGGTTTTGTGTTTTGTTTCACACATGCCATTCATTATTTAACCTTCAGTTCACAGTAAATTTAGTTTGTTTAACTTTTTTTTCATGTTCAATTCTTTTTTTTGGTCACTTAAGGTCAGTTTATGTCATTACTCAAATCAATTTGAGTAATGGTGCTACTGGAGTTATTCTGTTTTGTCTGTAAATATGCATTTAATTTTGCAGCCAATTAAGGTTCAATAATGTATCTGTCTTATTCATTCCAATTATTTATATTACATATATTTTATAACTTTTGTAAAATATTTCTCTCATTTCTAGACTTACAAAATTACAGACTCTTCCCAAATATTCTGGAATCAACCCGATATCTTGATTTTGTCCAAAATTACGGTTTATTAAGAACATTTGTGTTGTCAGTTTTGGTGTCACTTTGGTTTATTTACTCTGTCGCCTGCAACTGTAAAAATGTGACATTTATTCATTAGTAACAAGGTTCAAATAGAAAGTTGAAATTAATGCAGATAGAAAGACACAAGATGTCCACTACTTTACTGAAAAGTCCAATTATCAGTGTTTGTTTCCTGGAGGCTTCAGATTTCTACATCACACTTGTCTAAATTTATTTGTTGCACACTGGACAAAAAATAGCCTCAAAAGTGGCCCAATGATCCCTGACTTTTTATTCATCTAATTTGTTTAAGGATAGAAAATGTTGACTATCTTAACCACAAATTCTATGAGTATAGGCGTAGACCTCTAATGCTGCTGGTTTATCCCTGCACACATTGCAGTTGTGAAGATTCTTTCTTCTTCCTAATCTTCTACAAGTTCTTCGTCTCCTCTTTTTTTTAGATATGTGAATTAATCCTTTAGGCTATTTATAAGAAGGGGAACACAGTGGGCCTACAGAGCAATTTATGGGCAGACTCATCATCGTAAATAATTGCACCTTTATGTAAATTACAAAGAGCTATCATTTGTTTGTGATTCTATCGGAACCTTTTAATTAATGGAGTGCCATCTAGTGGAGACAGTGTGTGGTAGAAACTGATATGTTGTGTATAGGCGTAACAGACAAATTTTAAAAATATAAGATGTGTACGTTATTGATCTCATTTAGTTTTCTGACCTCATCACAAATGGTAGCTTTATACTCGGATTTGTATAAAGCACTCTGGCGCATATTGTTCTGGAACCTCTCAGTTCATTTTGGATTTCCGAAGGGCGTTATCAACGAGCAGAGACAACCAATCACAGCACGGAAACATTGTCCGGTCAGACGAACATCATGGCAAAAGAGGACAGAGTTTCTCTCAATTTCAACCTGATGGAAAAATCCAAAACCAATGTCAATTTGTGGTTTACAGGAGATCTATCACTGACAGGTCATGCACTACTGCACAAAGCTGAAGAACTGGCGTGCCTTGTGTCTGTGGCCTCTTCAGTTCATTTAGATGAAAACACCAGACCAGCAGTTAAACTGAAAAAAAAAAAATATATATAAATAAAATTTAGATAAAAAACACTTTGACCACCCTGGGTAAAGCAACCTAGGCCACAATACACACACTGTTTGCAGTATTGATCAATATCCAGACATGCCTGGTTTACTATTTAGTATAAATAAGTAAACTATCACAAACAAAAGCTTTAATATAATAAACTCTTACTTCAAATGATCACATTAACTTGTCTTCCACTAAAGGTATTATATGTCTATATAATACTGTAGATCAACATTGTTGGTAGATAAACAAGAAGTTTGGATCAGGAGTAGGAATAGCTCTCAGTGAAGTGGTGGGCGGCCCTGAAAAGGACCTTTGTGTTGCTGGTTGACAGCGGGTTTACTTGGAGCTGGTGTACTTGGTCACGGCCTTGGTGCCCTCGGACACGGCGTGCTTGGCCAGCTCACCGGGCAGCAGGAGACGCACGGCGGTCTGGATCTCCCTGGAGGTGATGGTGGAGCGCTTGTTGTAGTGAGCCAGACGGGAGGCCTCACCGGCGATGCGCTCAAAGATGTCGCTCACGAAGGAGTTCATGATGCCCATGGCCTTGGAGGAGATGCCGGTGTCGGGGTGGACCTGCTTCATCACCTTGTACACGTAGATGGCGTAGCTCTCCTTCCTGGTCTTTCTCCTCTTCTTGCCGCTTTTGCTGACGGTCTTAGAAACGGCTTTCTTGGAGCCTTTCTTCGGTGCTTTCACTGGATCAGGCATGACTACTGACGGGGAAGAGTCCTAAGTCTGGTAATATCCGGAAGTCATGGTATATTTATAGCAACGAGATGCAAATACTCCTGTGCTGTTGCTCGCACAGGATTGGATGTTTCCTGGGCGAGACTGAGCATGCGCTGGACAAGTAACAGTTCAACATCCATAGATGTAGTAGACAGATACATATATAGAACTATATATAGATCTCTATCTATATTTCTATATCTATATCTCTATCTATCTATCTATATATATATATAGAGAGAGATCTATAGATATATATCTATATGATAATATATAAGACGATGAATGTGAAATGTCAACGCTATGGTTGGTTGTGACACTACTGACATCTGTACGTTCTGAAATGGGCATGATGTCAATACACGGCAATTTGCATTCTTGAAGCACACATTTTGTTATCGAAGTACACAAAGTATGGATAACCGTCAAGTACGCTACGTCGGTGTTCGTGACCCTCACCAATATCTGGAAACTTTCTTTCAGTAATACTTGTAGACGTTTCTAGCAACTGGACAGCAGGACTTTCTCTATAGAAGAAGTGAGCGGCTCTTAAAAGAGCCTTTGTGTTGTTGTGAGGACAGTAGACGAGTTTAACCCCCGAAGCCGTACAGAGTGCGGCCCTGCCTCTTCAGAGCATACACCACATCCATGGCGGTCACGGTCTTTCTCTTGGCGTGCTCGGTGTAGGTGACGGCATCACGGATCACGTTCTCCAGGAAGACCTTCAGCACACCGCGGGTCTCCTCGTAGATCAGACCGGAGATGCGCTTCACTCCCCCGCGGCGAGCCAGACGGCGGATGGCGGGCTTGGTGATTCCCTGGATGTTATCACGGAGAACTTTCCGGTGCCGCTTGGCGCCTCCTTTACCGAGCCCCTTTCCTCCTTTTCCTCTTCCACTCATTTTGTAGGTCTCTAGTTTGAAACGACTAAGACAAGTGTTCTATTTGTCTTCTTCTTCTTTGGGTTTTAACGGCAGCTTGCATCCATATCGTTGCACTACTGCCATCTTCTGGATTTAGTTAACTCCTACATTGTCCTCATCAGTTGTGTTGTCCTCAGGAATCTGACCAGGCATCTTCTGCTTGACCCACTTTCACCACACTGCAGTATGTTCCTTATTCCTGTTTCTTTCATCCCCGATCTTTTCAGTCCTTCCAACATGATCTTTCTATCCGACTTATATTTCCTGCAGTTAACCAGGACATGTTCCACAGTTTCTGGTACCTGACAGTGATCACATGAACCGGTTGGATGCTTCCCTATGATGTGGAGTGTTCGGCTCAGTTTACTGTGCCCTATTCTTAATCTTGTCATGACGGTTTCTTGTTTTCTGTTTCCTCCCCTACTTCTCATAGTACCAACTTTGTTTTGTATTGTATGTAACTGTCTTCCTTTTGTCTCCTGATCCCAATGCTGCTGCCACTCTTTATTGATTTCCTTGCGTACAATGTTCTTTCTTTCTGCTTTTGAGAGGTGAATATGTTTATCTATGATTCCTTTTTTAATAGCCTTTTTGGCTAATTTGTCTACCCTTTCGTTTCCCACAATGCCTGTATGAGCAGGAACCCAGATTAATACAACCTCAGCACTTAGTTTCTTTATTCTTGAGTGTATTAACATTATTTTACAGGTTAAATCCTGGTGATTACTAAGCGTACCTGGCATGAGACTGTACAGAGCAGAGACTGAATCACTACATACTATGACTTTCTTTGGTTTGTTTTGTTCAACCCACTCTAGAGCCTTGAGGATGGCGCACAGTTCAACTGTGTATACACTCAAGTAGTTTGATGTCCGTCTGTATCTCACCTCTATAGTGAGGAACTGCTACTGCAGAACCTGTGTGGTCTGTGATTGGATCCTTTGATCCATCTGTAAACACCTGCACATAGTCTTTATATTTATACTCCATATACCCATAAAACTCGCTCACCAGATCTGCTCTTTTATTGTTTCCCTTAATTTGAAGTAATTTCAAATCCACCACCAGAGTTTCTAGCACCCACACATGACTTAAAGGCCATAAAACAGTTGAGCAAAACTCCTTTTCATGCACTCCCAGGTCTTTTGCTGCTGCATATCCTGTCCATCCAAAACTCAATTTTTTTCCTCTCTCTCTCTTTCCCAGCTGGCCTGTAGAACTCTTTTGGTCGGATGACTATCCCCATGTCCCCTCAGATTTATCCAGTAATTAACCCCCAGCTGTTTCCGACGAAGCCTCAGCGGCATTTCTCCTGCCTCAACTTGAAGGACACACACTGGCGATGTTCTCACTGCTCCTAAACACACTCTCAAAGCCCGAGCCTGAATTACATCCAGTCCTGCAAGCACAGATTTAGCTGCTGATCCATACACCACACTCCCGTAGTCGAGCCTTGATTAAAGCTACATATATGTGTTTCAGTGATGCAGTATCAGCTCCCCATCCCCCATCCTGCTAGACATCTCATAACATTTATCACTTTTTTACATTTATCCTCCACATTTCTAACATGCTTTTTCCACGTTAATCTTGGATCCAAATATACTCCCAAAAAATGAAAAATTTTAACTCTCTCTAGTTCATTACCATATAATTTCAGATTATTGCCTTCCCTGAGCTTCCTTTTAGCGAAGAGCATAATTTTTGTCTTCTCCACTGAAAATTTAAATCCCCATTTCGTCCCCCACATTTCAACTTGATGGATTCCATCTTGTATTTTCTTAATTACATGTTTAATATTTCTCCCTCTTTTCCACAAAGCCCCATCATCTGCAAACAGTGATCTTCCCATACCCACCGGCATATTTCCAAATATATCATTTATCATGATAGAGAATAATGTGGGACTTATAACACTCCCCTGAGGTGTTCCATTCTCTACAACATGTTTACTTGACATTTCTGACCCTATTTTAACCTGGATGGTTCTTCCACTCAGAAAGTCCATAATCCAGTTGAACATGTTCCCTTTAATTCCCATAATGTGCAATTTGATCATCAGTCCCTCTCGCCATAACATGTCATATGCTTTTTCCACATCAAAAAACACTGCTGCCACGGTCTCTCTATTTACTTGCTTTTCTTATTTCATCCTCCAGACACACCACTGGGTCCATAGTGCCCCTTCCTCTCCTAAATCCACTTTCCAAGAAATACATTATCCTCTCATTCACCATCCGTTCCATCAGTTTACAAATATGTGATATCAAGGCAATAGGCCTATAGTTTGCTGGCTTACTGGCATCCTTCCCAGGTTTCCTTATTGGAATAATTATCGCTTCCTTCCAGCTTTCTGGGATTCTTCCTTCTTCCCACACTTTATTAAATAATGCAAGCAACTTCTTCAGTCCCTCCATACTTAAATGTTTCACCATGGTGTAGCATATCTCATCTTTTCCTGGTGCAGTCTTCCCAGTTTTAGCAAGTGCTTTACATAATTCTCCCATGTTAAATGGTACATTTTGATCGTCCTCAGTGCTTTCCTTCCTCCTTAGTGCCTCCATGTTTTCGGATTTGGTTTTCTTTTTGCCTCTTTTTCCCTCCTCAGACAAATTATTATACCCGTGTATTGTAACAAAAGTATTGACCATTATCTCAGCCTTTTCCTTATTGGTTACTGCAACATCATTTCCATTAGTCAAAACAGGATAGCTCCACTCTCTCCTGTCGCCACCCATCTTTTTAATCATCGCCCACACCTCTCCTACCTGAGTGGTGCTCCCGATTGAATCACAGTAGTTTCTCCAGTACATCCGTTTTGCCTATCTTATTGTTCTCCTTACTACTGCCTGAGCTTGTTTGTATTGTATCATTTGCTGGAAATTATGTGTTCTTTTCACAAGCTTAAATGCCTTATTTCTATTTCTGCTTCTTTACATTTGTGTTCTATTTGTTGGCAGACCATCGCCATTTATAACTTTTCTGCGGACGTAAAAGAGGACCAATAACGTGAGTGTCGCTGGGCGGAGCCAAACCCAGTCTCTCGTCCTTCTGCAGTTTTAGCCGCTGAAAGTGAAAATTCTCCCTTGGATTGTCTTTGTATGAAAAATGTTTAATACATTTTATAACAAAAGATTAAAAAATAATCAAATTTCTGTCTCTTTATTTATTAATTTAGTTTGTTTACTATGCTGCCAACATTTACCTTCAATAAACATCATTATTAATCATTATTTAAAGCAGATTTTGTATATTTCAACATAAGTCATGCAACCCCAAATAAATTAATTAAAAGTATCTGAGTTTGTAAACTGTCCTATTAATATGAATATTTTTCCATGTTGAAATAGAAATGTATCTTCCTTTACAGAAGCCCATTATTTGTAACTTAATATAAAATGCACCTCTGGGTCCTAAATTCTTGAATAAAATCCAGAGCAGAGGAAAAAACCTCTGTGAGCTCAGTGGGAACTTAAAGGCCTGACGACAATCCCTTAGAAACTATCTGATATCAGCTTAAATATCCAATAAAAATGTTTTTCTTCCACATTGTGGAACAGAGCTGATCAATACAGACAGACAGCAGCGATCAAGTCAAGTCTCTGTACAGCAGAACAAACACATCACTTTACTGACCACTTCAATCAAACAATTATGGACAAGTTAAACTGTGTTTTGAACCCAGTTGGTATAAAATCAAACATTAAGTGGAGACGGGAAGTCTCTTTCAGCGGATCTGGATGGTTTCTAATATTTTTATAGCCTCATATGTTGGTCATGCTTTAAATCATGCTAAAATTATGTCTAAAACCTTCTGGTAAATTTGCTTTTAGCCAAGTGGGGACGTTAATGTAACCTGGGAACCAAACAAATCTGTGAGCTTATGTTTCATTTGCTCTGGCAGACACCTCTGGCCCCTCTCCCATTCAAACTGACTTCTATTCTGATTTAATTTAACTTTTTATTATGATCACAACAATTTAATTAGAATTCAAATCAAACATTAGTCAGAGCCACTGAGAGCCAAAATGTTCTGCTTCTTTAAAGAGCCATGTTACTCACAATAAATTTCAATAAATTAAATCATATTTAACTCCAGATTTTTTTGAGGTATTACACCACTTTTCAGTAGATGTTTTTGATGCAAAATACCTTGTTTAGCTACCTTTTCTCAGTAGCTTTTGGGTGCAATTTTCAAAAGTGGAGTATGGCTTGTACCTCCACTTCCCCCAACACTCCAGAGAGATTAAAAGGTTAACCAATGGCCAGCGACAGAGGAATACACATGTCATCTGTTTGCACTAAAAACTACGTACTGAACATCGCACTAGTCTAGTTACGTTAGGGAGCTACTGTTTATTGTTATGCACTATTTAATGTCACTCAATCTGTATTACCTAATTTATCATATGCCCATTTGCTTTTTGTAAATTATGTTTAAAGTTCCTGCTTATAGTCTACTTACATTTAATGCACAAATCAACCTGTATAATATGTACATTATACTTCAATCAATCAATCTGGATATTTTTCACTTATATTGCTAATTTATTATCTGTAAAATACTTATTCATTATCTGTATATCGGTACTTACTACTTATTGCACTTCTGGTCGGATGCTAAACTGCATTTCGTTGCTCTGTACTTGTACATGTGTAATTACAATAAAGTTGAATCTAATCTAATCTAATCTAATCTAATCTTAGTCTTTCCTAATTGGATATAACATACTGGCTTTGAGAAGTTAGTAGCTCTGAAGCTCCAGGTGGAAAGGCCTCACGCCCATCGTCGGGTATAAAAAACAATCCCCCACTCTGCAACATCAGAGACCAACACAGATTGTCACAAATTGACACAGATTCACACCCCTCCCCCGCCCCAAGTCACTCACTTCTCAGAGGCATATCTGATGGAATGTAGGATCTGTGAAGCAAATGGGTTAAAGTCACTGCACTACTTCAATGTGGAGGACATTTCCACAGTTGTCCACATCATGAACTGAAGATCCATTAAAGAAATGTGCGACTTTTCACAAAGCTGTGTGAATGTAATAAAGTCACATTGCTTACCAGAGCATGCACAAGGTCATTGTATGTACTTGGATAATAAAGAATCTACATGTTTAGATGCATTGTATATAGCTGGGTGATGAAACATCAAAAATTCTCATCAGAAAGTTCAGGTTAGAGGACCACCATCAGTCAATGATCATATCTGATTATTTATATTGTCTTAAAGCTGGAATATCATTCTGAGCCTCCTGGAGATTAGGTTTAGGTTAATTGTTCAGAAAATGTTACAACAAGTGGGATAATTGGCATGCTTTTATTAGCCCTCTATATTCCCCTGAGGGCTGAAATATGTTATTTACCTCACTTTTTATCTGCCTAAGGAAGCAGACTGAATATCCTCTAGGTCTCAGGGTAGAAAAAAAAAGAGTCCACCAACGAGTGAGGCCAAAGGGGTCATCTACATACGTCAAATACAAGGAAGGCAAATCAGGACATTTAAGACAAGCAGAGGATTCTCAGCTGCTAAGATATTTGTCAGTGTAAAATTGGAAATATTTCCTTCCCATCACACAGCCTGAAATTTGTATGTAGCATTTTCCATTGAATTAAAAATCCATTTTTAACAAGAGTCTGACTCAGTAACTCCAGCATAATTATATATTATTATAAAGTCAATGTACACTGTTATACAGTTAGTCATGGAGTTATTGTCATCTCTATGGGGGTGTCGGGGGGTATACGGCAGTGGAGCTGTTGTATGCTCTTCAACTTGACATTAACCAAGTCAACATAACCTTTTATAAACAGCCATATCAGGCCTAATTATCAAACTTAAAAACACTATTTAAGTTTATGTGATAACATTACATTAAAATTTCATATGAGGTTGGTTTTGATATTGGCTGCCAGGAGACCATTATAATTGTGTCATGAATAAGTACAGAGGTAGAGTTTGGAATCGTCATTAAAACGACAGTAAGTGTTATTACACTGTCAAATGCTTTTATGACAGTGTCATGAATACTTTTCTTGACCTTAACTACAGTGGTAAAACTTTTCAGTAAGATATCATTTAATGTCGCTAGTGTCATGGCAGCCCAATAATTATACATTGATACATTTCTAACTACTTATTTATTGTTCATTGGTAGACAATATGATGTCTACCAATGAATCATAATTTAGTAACTCAGTTGGTCATATATGTACAATCCACATCTGGAAAGTAACTAGACCCATTTCTGCTGACTATCAGTGTGACATTAATGCAGCATTGGTTGTCTTCTCTCCACTCTTTGCAAGCTCTCAGATAGGATGTCATATTAAAAAGATGCTTGTGATTTGTGGCCACGCACTTGAGTGAATTCTGACACACGCTTTGCATCTAAAATCATTCATTTTCATTTTGATCATTTGGGCCACAGCAGGTTATAAGAATGTTCAAGTTCATAAAACTGTGATTATCGAGCCTGGTATTGTCAAAACTTCTGATTTCTATAAAGCACTCAAATGCATATTAGTCTGGAACAGTTAATTTTAGTTTTCCATGGGTGTTATCAACGGGTGGAGACAACCAAACAGAGCGATGAAACGCCGTCCTGTCGGACGTTACGTTCTGTCAAAACTGCGGCAAACACATATTTCTTATCAACATAAAGTTTAAGTGCAGTTTTTTTCTCCTTTAGAGAAAATTTACCATCCAGTCTGTTTAATACTGCCACTGTAGCTGGCCGGTGAACGTGGCAGCCATCTTGGATATTTACAATATCCAAGATGATACCTGAATGGCGCTCGTGTCTGTCAGTCATCATATTAAATCCACCCCATACTAGATAAACGCTTGTGAGTGATTAGCCCGATAAAAAGGCAGGGAAATCAGTTTGAATGGGAGAGGGGCCAGACATATCTACCAGAGCAAATGTATTATATACAAAGCCAGATATACCTGCAGTTCTACTTGCAAACAATGGTATATCCTCTAAAGGCTTTGTGGCAAAATATGTATTTCCCTCTGCAGAGACACAGAGCAGGAAACACTAACTTTACAATAGCAAAAACTGCTCAAAGATTAACAATGTTTTTTTTCTGTTTAACTTTAACAATTTATTGACAATGTTCACATATTTTTCTGTCCTAAACATACATGCAGGAGTGCGAGCGTTGCTCCATACCATTTAACTGGGGCCCAGTGTCATTTTCTTATGGCGAAGAGGGGATTTTAGTCATTCTTTATAATCCAAGTGGGGGTGATCTTTTTTGTTTTAAGGCACAAAGTTCAAAACAATGTTTGACACATAAAGCTCTCTGTACTGTTCTGAGAGAGACTGATGGATAGCATATTCGTAGTGTATGCAGACAACAGTGAATAATTACTAATAATGAAAATTACTAAGGGAGGAAAACTAATTTTCTCTGATCCAATTTACATAACCCATTACAACTGCACTCCTCAATAAAATCAACCCATTTCCCACAATCTGGGATTTTTAGCTTTTTGAGAACATTTGCATCAGTGTACCAGGATTAGTTAGCAATTGATGCTTTATCCAAAGGATCAATTGCTATTCAAATACCTGGTCAGGATTGTATATATATTCTGCGCTCCTCACAGAAGGTTCACAGGAGTCTTTGGTGCTTTTTGGAAGTGTTGCAATTTTTGAGACAGAAAACCTTTTCAACCAGATGAGGTAAGTCCTTTCAAATCAAGTTTGAAAATTTACACCACTGCATTGTGGGTGATAACTATGTCTGACATTGGGAAAGCAAGCAAGGGAGACCATAGGGAGCAATCTTGTTTTTTGGATGCCTTTGTCCAGTGGGAAGTGCTTTTTCCACCAATACCTTAAAGGAAGAACTGCTCCAGGTGTTTTGTTTAAGTTTTGATCATAAGCACTTGTGAGATGCATTATCTATAGATAACGTTACTCTAGATGGCATTGCCCTGGCCTCTAGCACCGCTGTGAGTCTAGGAGTAACCTTTGATCAGGACATGTCCTTTAATGACCATATAAAACAGACTTCAAGGACTGCCTTCTTCCATCTACATAATATTATAAATATCCGGCATATCCTGTCTCAAAAAGACACAGAAAAACTAGTCCATGCATTTGTTACTTCTAGGTTAGATTATTGTAATTCCTTATTGTCAAGCTGCTCCGATAAGTCTCTAAAGACTCTCCAGCTGATCCAGAATGTGGCTGCACGTGTACTGACAAGAACTAGCAAAAGAGAACATATTTCTCCAATATTAGCTTCTCTGCACTGGCTCCCTGTAAAATCAGAATAGAATTTAAAATCCTCCTCCTCACTTATAAAGCTCTTATTGGTCAGGCACCATCATATCTTAAAGAGCTGATAATACCGTATTACCCCACTAGAGCACTACGCTCACAGAATGCGGGGTTACTTGTGGTTCCTCTGGGAGCCAGAGCATTTAGTTATCAAGCTCCTCTTCTGTGGAACCAGCTCCCAATTTAGGTTCGGGAGGCAGACCTGAACCATCCCTTAGTTATGCTGTTATAGGCTTAGACTGCCGGGGGATTTTCCATGATGCACAGAGCTTTTCTCTCCTCCTCTCATTCTCCATCTGTACGCAATCTTATCACACTAATACATGTTTCTAACTCCACTTCTTCCCCTAGTTTTTGTGCTTTTTCGCTTTCTCACTTTCTGCAGGTATTTCCGCCTCTGGAGCTGTAGAGTCTGGATCTGTGATTGCCGGCCGTCTACTGCCCCCATGTTCCTGCTCCACACTCACTGCTGCAGTTGTTATTATTATTAGTCTGATTTGTTGTCTCTCCTCCTGTCTCCCTCTCCCCCTCTCTCCTCCCCTTTCAACCCAACTCGGTGGATGCAGATGGCCGCCCACCCAGAGCCTGGTTCTGCTCGAGGTTTCTACCTGTTAAAAGGGAGTTTTAACCTTGCTTGCTCATGATGGGAACTGTTGGGTCTCTGTAAATAATATTTTAAAGAGTATGGTCTAGACCTACTCTATGTGAAAGGCGTCTTGAGATAACTTTTGTTATGATTTGGCGCTATACAAATAAATTGACTTGACTCACTCAGTGCTCTGTTTCTGAAAGACTTAAAATTAAGTCTTTGAAATCTTAGTATA
The DNA here is from genome assembly GCA_031216445.1 of Lateolabrax maculatus. NCBI lineage: Eukaryota > Metazoa > Chordata > Actinopteri > Acropomatiformes > Lateolabracidae > Lateolabrax > Lateolabrax maculatus. The sequence continues at coordinate 27,273,433 of CM062204.1, forward strand.
ATATACCTAAATCTAAAAAAGCAACAACCTTATAAACAAAAGAAACAATTCATCTTTAGAAATGTGATCACTAACTCCCTTACTGCCATAAAACGTGTTTGTTGCATCTACTAATGGAGGAAATTCAGGACTGTTGTTACTCTCCTTTGCGTCCTGCAAAGATCTCACCAATAGCACAATTTGCAGTCCTGAAAGAGGCAAAGAGAAGCCAAGAGTAACAGCACAACAGCTGCAGACATCTCTACAACTTGCTGTAGTGGTGGTTCATGTGTCCACTATAAGAAAATAACTGAATTAGAATGCTGTTAATAGGACACCACAAAGGAAACCACTGCTCTAAAAGAACAAAAACAACAACAACAACAAAAAAAACATTAACCATCTAACAAATGACTAGAGTTGTTACCAGCTTTATTACTTCAGGATTACCTTACCATTCCTATTTTTTTTTCGTCACCGTCATAAAATAGTGCATCAACCTCCCCAAAAGATAAACAACCACTGAGTTGTTACTACTACTGCCTCATTACTTCATGAATGACAGATCAAGACAGGAATTCTTACATTTATTTATCAATCATCAAATTCAGAGCACATTCAGATTAATATTCACATACACACACTTTACATAACCTCTGCTGGAATGCATGACAGAGACTCACTTTCGACAAACTGTGAGAAGTATTAGGATTTGAGTTTTCTTTAAAAAAAAAATTTTAAAAAGTATCCTGAGGTCATTCATCTCCCCGATCCCTCTATGTGGGCTGTTGTCAAGATACATTCCTCTGAAACATTACTTTTGTAGTTAACACTGACCAGCAGAGGGTACAACAAAAATGCAAATCTGTACAAAACCAAAATATGGTGGTTTTCTGTGAAATTGAATCATTAATTGAAAGGGGCATGTTCAAAATAATAGCAGTGTGGAGTTGAATTAGTGAGGTCATTCATTCTGTGAACAAGCTGGTGTCAAACAGGTGGCCCTTATTTAAGGACAAAGGCAGGAGATGTTGTACATGCTGGTTATACTACAATGGGTTGTTCCAGACATTGTTCAGAAGAACAGCGTACTTTGATTAAAAAGTTGATTGGAGAGGGGAAAAAATATAAAGAAGTGCAGAAAATGATAGGCCGCTCAGCTAAAATGATCTCAAATGCTTTAAAATGGCAACCAAAACCAGAAAGACATGAAAGAAAACAGAAAACAACCATTTGAATCGATTGAAGAATAGCCAAAATGGCAAAGACTCAGCCAATGATCAGCTCCAGGGAGATCGAAGAAGGTCTAAAGTTACCTGTGAGTACTGTAACAATTAGAAGACGCCTATGTGAAGCTAAGCTATTGGCAAGAAGCCCCCGCAAAGTCCCATTGTTGCAAAAACGACACGTGCTAAAGAGGTTACATTGCCAAAACACATTGACTAGCCTAAAGAGAAATAGTGCAACATTTTGTGGACTGATGAAAGCAAGATTGTTCTTTTTGGGTCTAGGGGCCGCAGACAGTTTGTCAGACGACCCCAAACATGGAATTTAAGCCACAGTACACTGTGAAAACAGTGAAGCTGAATCATGATATGGGTGATGTTTCTCATACTATGGTGTTGGGCTTATTTATCGCATACCAGTGATTGTGGTTCAGTTTGAATACATCAAAATATTTGAAAATATCATGTTGCCTTATGCCGAAGAGGAAATGCCATTGAAATGGGTGTTTCAACAAGACAACGACCCCCAACACACCAGTAAGCAAGAAGCATCTTGGTTCCAGACAAACAGGATTAACGTTATGGAGTGGCCAGCCCAATCCCTGGACCTTAATCCAACAGAAAATTTGTGGGGTGACACAAATGCTGTTTCTGAGGAAAAACCAAAAGGAATTGTGGAATGTAGTTCAATCATCCTGGGCTGGAATACCTGTTCACAGGTGCCAGAAGTTGTTCGACTCCATGCAACACAGATGTAAAGCATTTCTCAGAAACAGTAGTTATACAACTAAATATTAGTTGTTTGTGATTCACAGGAAAGCAAAATCTTCAAGCAATTTTCAGTTTATACAGTCAATGTTTGAGTTTGTAAAGACAAATGCAGACACTGCTATTTTTTTTAACAGCCTCATATTCCTTTTTCTTAATTTTTTGTAAAGTAATAACACATTTGATAAATTTTTCTTCATGTCTTGATTTGGAATAGAATGTGCAGTGTTCCCAATGCAATTGATTGTATGGAAATAATAGCTGTTATAAGGATTTTGGGCTTTACTCACTTTTTTAAACACACTGCTAGTATTTTGAACACAACTGTATGTAGATATATCTACTAGCAGATATGGCCTAAGAAGACCTTTTTTTTAATCATCAATCATCAATCATGTATTAATTATTATAGTAGTAGGAAAAATATAAAAGTAGCTTCGATGTAGCAAACTACTTTTGAAATGTTGCTGTTGCTTAGCTTACTATATCTCTCTTCAGTGTAGTCAAGTCAAGTCAATTTTATTTGTATAGCGCCAAATCATAACAGAAGTTATCTCAAGACACTCTTTGCATAGAGCAGGTCTAGACCATACTCTTTAAAATATTGTTTACAGAGACCCAACAATTACCACCACGAGCAGAACTTGGCTAGCCTGGGAACCAGACGAATCTGCAAGCTTATGTTACATTTGCTCTGGCAGATATGTCTGGCCCCACTCCCATTCAAACTGATTACTCTGCCGATTTCTCAGGATAACCAATCACAAGCGTTCATCTAGTAGGAGGCGGGTTGAATACGATGACTGACAGAGAGGAGCGCCGTTCAGGTATCTTTGTAAATATCCAAGATGGCGGCTCTGGTTCAGCGGCTGGCTACAGCGGCAGTATTAAACGGACTGAATGGTAAATTTTCTCTAAAAGAACAAACAACTGCACTTAAACTTAATGTTGATAAGAAATGAATAACGCCCCAGTTGGCGACAGTGGCGAGGAAAAAACTCCCTTTTAACAAGTAGAAACCTCGAGCTGAACCGGACTCTGGGTGGGCGGCCATCTGCCTCGACCCAGTTAGACTCAAAGGGGAATAGAAGGGGAAGAGGGGAAAGAGAGCATCAGAAGAGACAACACCAATTATTTTAACTTTTGAGACTTATTGGGGGAGCAAGATAATAAGGAATTACAATAATCCAACCTAGAAGAATCAGATGCATGGACTACTTTTTCTTCATCTTTTTGAGATAGGATATGCCTGATTTGTACAATGTTACGTATATGGTAGAAGGCAGTCCTTGAAGTCTCTTTTATGTGGGAGTTAAAGGACATGTCCTGAGCAAAGGTTACTCCCCTCTGAGTTTAACAGCAGAAAATTGCAGGTCATTTAGGTTTTTTATGTCCTTAATACATGCCTGAAGTCTGGCTAACTGATCGGTTTCATCTGGCTTTATAGATGAATATAATTGACTATCATCTGCATAACAGTGTAAGTTTATGGAGTGTTTCCTAATAATATTGCCTAAAGGAAGCATATATAAGGTGGATAAAAATCGTCCAAGCACCGAACCTTGTGGAACTCCGTGACCAACTTCGGTGTGCACAGATGATTCATCATTAACATAAAAACTGAACTGTAAACTGAAATGGATCTGATAAATCAACTTAAACCAACTTAGTCCTTTAATGCCAATCAAATGTTCCAGTCTCTGTAATAGGATTTAATGGTCAATGGTGTCGAATGCAGCACTAAGATCTAACAAAACAAGTACAGAGACAAATCCTTTGAGACCATTTACACCTGGCATTAAAATGTGATCTGTATCCGGATAAATTATCTGGATATGGAAACACGCATGTTAATGCAAAGTGTAAATGTGTCATAATCTAAATGTGATGGATCTGCTTGATCACATCTGGAGGTAATCTGGCTTGCATTGTATAAACGCAATCCGTACAACGTGCTGGCATCCGTACCCATGTCACCATCCCTGTCTGAACTCTGACCTCTGACCACGAAAACCACTGAGTACTCTTTAAAGCTAACCTGGTAAAAATGAAATTTAAGTATGTAGAAATGGAAGATTCATGTCCCTGGAGCCACCAAGAAACAAGGTTTTTTAACAACTATTTACATTATACACGATTGATCACAATAGATCACAATCAGACACAGAGCACAAACTGGCACGGAACGGCCTGATTGGGAGTCAGGAAACAGGAAGAGAAAGAGCCGAGCTCACCAGGTGCCATTTTATATGTGTTATCAGTACACCGTCCAATCACCAGCCAGCATCCCATATCCTGAAGAAAACAAAAGGTTGGACAGCCCCACCCTCAGGCAGGGAGGAGAAACAGCACAGCAAATCACACTGGCATACAATTTATGACTTCAGGTCATAACAGCTCCTTACAGATAAATGTTGAAAATGACCCCTTCCTTGATGGAGAAAGAGTAAAAACAGGCCATAAATGAATAGCATCTCCGTCATGTTGACACTTCCGGTTTTGCCGCCACGTCAAATACATCACGCGTAGGTTTTACTCAGAGATCCAATCTCATTGTTGATACAGAGAATGCATTAATAATACCAGGTTTAAACGCAAAGGCCAGATTGGATCGTTTATTATCCGGATAATGTGTCTGCATACAGATCGCATTTTAATGCCAGGTGTAAATGGAGCGATGGTGTGATACAGTTAGGTCATTTGTCACTTTCACAAGTGCTGTCTCTAAATCCTGACTGAAAATCACATAACTGATTGGTGACCACTTTCTCAAGGATCTTAGAGACAACAGAAAGGTTAGATATATATTTAATTACAGCTACTTTAATGCATTTTTCCATTATCGGGTTGAAATTTAGAGTAGCTGTGTCCTCTTGATTTTTGGATAACTTGATCCCTATATGTGATTTTATCTTTAACAGGTATGTCTGTAAAGGATTCTCCCTCCCAACATTTTAAAGCAAGATTAAGTCACAAACCTAAAGCTTTGGAAAACATATTAAGAAGACTGACAAGGCATCATCAGCCAGCTGACATAGAACAACATCCCTACCAGCAACAGAGAAACCCTCCAGATTACCTGTTTTGATGAAGTGACAGAAAGCTTCAGAGACAGAACACCACAACTCTTGCCATCTGCACATCTTGTTTCCTACCATCTGTGATGAGGTCAGAAAACTAAATGAGATCAATAACGTACACATCTTATATTATTAAAATGTGTCTGTTAGGCCTATATACAACATATCACAGTTTCTACCACACACTATTGTCTCCACTAGATGGCACTCCATTATTTAAAAAAAGGTTCAGATAGAGTCAAACACAATCCAAATGATAGCCCTTTGTAATTTACCAAAAGATGCAATTCTTTACATTAATGAGTCTGCCCATAAATTGCTATTTAGGCCCACTGTGTTCCCCTTCTTATAAATAGCCTAAAGGATTAATTCACATATTTAAAATAACAAGGGGAAGTAGAAGTTGAAGTAGTAGAAGAAAAAGAAGAGGAAGAAGTGGAGAAGAAGAAAGTAAATCTTCACAACTGCGATGCGTGTGGGGATCAACCAACAGCCTTAGAGGGCTACGTCTATACTCATAGAATTTGTGGTTAAGATATGTAACTAACATTTTCTATCCTTAAACAAATACAATGAATAAATAAATAAACAGTCAGCGATCGTTGGGCCAGTTTTGAGGCTAATCCTGGTCCAGTGTGCAACTTAGACAAGTGTGATGTGGAAATCTGAAGCCTCCTGGAAACAAACACTGATAATTGGACTTGTCAGTAAAGTAGGAGACATCTTGTGTCCAGCAGTTAAAATTCCAAAAAAAAAAAGTATTTGTCCATTCATTTCAACATTTGACTTGAACCTTGTTACTAATGAATAAATGTCACATTTTGACACAACAGTTGCAGGCGACAGAGTAAAGAAACCAAAGTGACAGAAATATTTGTTATAAACAGTAAGTTTGGACAACATCAAGATATCGGGTTGATTCCAGAATATTTGGGAAGAAAGATTTTGTAATTTTGTAAGTCTAGGAATTAAGGAAATATTTTACACCAGTCATAAAATATGTTATATTAATAAATGGAATGAATAAGACAGATACATTATTGAACCTTAATTGGCTCTAAAATCAAATGAATATTTACAGACAAAACAGCTAGAATGACCCATGACATAAACTGACCTAAAGTGACTAAAAAAGGAATCACACATGAAAAAAAAAAATTAAACATATTAAATTTACTGTGAACTGAAGGTTAAATAAAGATGTTAATCAGGGGTCAGTAATGAATGTAATATATGTATGAGTGTCAAGTTTGAAACAAAACACAAAACCAGATCTGCTGTTGGAGGCCTGAAGAGATGAGAGAAGTCAGAGATGAAGCCACAAGTTTACTCAGGTGGAGACAGTTCCTCTTGTCCGTCCCTACTCTGCTCAGAGGCTCTTGAATACTCAAACAATCAACCAATATTTTAAACTAAATGTACTTTTGCATGTGAATGGTGCCTCTTAAAATACACTCTATTTAATTTGAATATAATTTCTTCAACGCCCCTTTATGTCATTTGGTGCAGCAGCTTTTAATCTTAGCGTCTACATATTTTTGAATCAAGCTGTTTTTATATTTATTACAAAGTAAAGCACTGACTGAATTTATTAAATGGTTCTATGTTAATATAATGTAATATAATATAAAGAAGTAAATCAACGCCAAGAGGGTCACCATCATGCCCAAAGACATCCAGCTGGCCCACCGCATCCGCGGAGAGAGGGCTTAAACTGACCTGAAATCAGCCCACCGTAAATTCAACAGCTCTTTTAAGAGTCGCCACACTCTTCACTGAAGAGCTTCTTCCTCTGCTGCTCCTTTTTAATTACTCATTTATTTCAATGATACTTTTTGTTCAACAAAAACACTGGTGAATTCTCTTGGCAGATAATATGGTCGGCCTCTTAACATTAAAAGTTAAACACAGTCTACCTCCCATGGTCATGGAGTCTTATGATCTGTCAGCATGTCTTCTTTATCTTTGTGAGACTAGCATAACCAGTTCCTGTTAGTTCAGGGTTGTATAAAAATCATCACATTAAATCAAAACTTCATTTTTTATATTGTTGATATTGTTAATTAAACATATTAATTAACATGTAGCATTGGTTTTCCCAAATATCCAGACAGGAGAATGATCAGGATCCTAACCCCGTCATTTATCAAATTATTTATCTAAACAAGTTGGAGAAATAGCCCTTGCTACAAGAAGTTTACTGGAGATCCGCCCACAGTGAACACAACAGCTCTTTTAAGAGCCACATACATGATCTGAGAGAGTCCAGAGTCATTTATTACAGTGGGTTACACTCATGGAGGATGACCACATCACTAATATAAACATGTGGATGTTTTGCTGTAAACACACCTGCTTTATTGTTATAAAACATCTAAATAAAATGCGAAATTTGTTGCAAATATATTCACTTCCGCTGTTTCCCGCCGAAAACCATTGAAACCGGTTGACAGCGCGGATGAGTTTGGAACTATTGACAGCTGCATGAACCACGTGATCACGGGGCGGTGACATCAGAGAGTGTCGTAACTCTCTTTCAACTGGTCGCTGGATGGAAGCTGGAATCTGACTGTTCTGATTGGACGATCATAGTAACGATCAATCTGACCAATGAGCGAGCAGCAGTGTATCCATATAAACCCGGTGTGCGTCTGTGTTCAGACACAAAGACAGAATTATCCGCTCTCTGTTTAGCCACCTTCCACGAAAACTATCAACGTAAAGATGTCTGGACGCGGTAAAGGAGCCGGTAAGGCCAGAGCGAAGGCCAAGACTCGTTCATCTCGTGCCGGGCTCCAGTTCCCCGTCGGCCGTGTTCACAGGCTGCTCAGGAAGGGGAACTATGCCCACCGTGTCGGTGCCGGAGCTCCGGTGTATCTGGCGGCGGTGCTGGAGTACCTGACCGCTGAGATCCTGGAGCTGGCAGGAAACGCTGCCCGCGACAACAAGAAGACCAGGATCATCCCCCGTCACCTGCAGCTGGCCGTCCGTAACGACGAGGAGCTCAACAAGCTGCTGGGCGGAGTGACCATCGCTCAGGGCGGCGTGCTGCCCAACATCCAGGCGGTCCTGCTGCCCAAGAAGACCGAGAAGGCCGCCAAGAAGTAAAGACCCGGATCGGGCTCGACAACTCAAAGGCTCTTTTAAGAGCCACACACTTTTCTTACAGAGCACCCATTCCTACCAAGTATTCATAACAGAAAAAAAACTAAACTGTCACTGTGTGGATTGATGAATACATGTGAAACTTAAACTTAAAACTTAAAAGAATATGATTATGAAGAACATTAATTATTTAAAGATACATTTTGCCATCAGATATCAAGTAAATCGATAAAGACGCAGAAATTCTTTTCATATTTGGTGTTATGAAATGTATTTTTAATAAATGCATTTTTCAACGAAAGAATTTTCACTTTCAGCGGCTAAAACTGCAGAAGGACGAGTGACGCTTGGTTTGGCTCCGCCAAGTGACACTCACGTCATCTGTCCTCTTTTACGTCCGCAAGAAACATATAAAGGGCGACGGTCTGCCGGTTGGCAGAACACTTGTCTTAGTCGTTTCAAACTACAGATCTGCAAAATGAGTGGAAGGGGAAAAGGAGGAAAGGGGCTCGGTAAAGGAGGCGCCAAGCGGCACCGGAAAGTTCTCCGTGATAATATCCAGGGAATCACCAAGCCCGCCATCCGCCGTCTGGCTCGCCGCGGGGGAGTGAAGCGCATCTCCGGTCTGATCTACGAGGAGACCCGCGGTGTGCTGAAGGTCTTCCTGGAGAACGTGATCCGTGATGCCGTCACCTACACCGAGCACGCCAAGAGAAAGACCGTGACCGCCATGGATGTGGTGTATGCTCTGAAGAGGCAGGGCCGCACTCTGTACGGCTTCGGGGGTTAAACTCTTCTACTGTCCTCACAACAACACAAAGGCTCTTTTAAGAGCCGCCCACAGAGTCCAGAAAGAGCGCATTTCCACGAGTGACAACCGGTAATACTGTTATTTAGTCAAATTGATATTTGTCTATCAGTTGTTTTCAGTAGTGATGACATAATTAAAGCTCAGGATCAGGGCTGTGTAAAGTGAGTTAACACATGTCGTGAACATGAATAAAATGTCCCAGGACATTAAGTTGATTGTTTCAGATCTCAGGAGGAAAAGTCTTTTTGAAAAGAAAGAAATTCTCATGTATCATTGATTGTTTTCTAGGTGTGGGAGGTGGTGAAACAGAACCAACCAGAACAAGTCTTCTCTGTCTGAAAGGTCCAAACATGACTGACTGATCCCACTCTTGCCATTTTATTTCTGATCCCTGTAATACAGCAAAGTAGAAATCCCTTGATAAATTTTTCCAGCCCCACATAAATATATCATGACACTTATATAGGGAGAGGGCAACATGAAAATAATGAAATAATGTACAGGCCATTGAAGACGGGAGGTAAAGCTGTCCCAGACATTAAAGTCAGACCCATTTTGCCCTATTTTGCTAGTGTGCTCAGAGCGTGGGGGAAAAGTCCACTATAAAACATCCCATATGCCCAAACCTGACCAAAAATGTATGATGTGTTTTCATACCTGGGGAAAAAAAAGGAGTAGCACAACTCTCTTATGACAAATCATTAAGACTGACATAGAACACGTTCTTTCCCCTCCCCACCCAAGGTTAACTCCTGTGGGCACATTAATTGAAGAGGAACTAGAATTTGTATGGTCCTATGTCACTAATCCTATCCTAACCAACAAACATAAGATCTAGCTTGGCAGGTTGTTCATCAGTGTTTGCCCACAAGGGAATTCCTTGAGAGGAGGAAATGCACTCACAGCCCTTAGTGCCTGTGGCCTTCGTGTGGTGAAAGTGAAACTGTAAAACATCTCTTCTGGTCATGCCCTGGCGCAAGAAATGTTTGGTTACTTGTGTCACCATGGCTGCAAGGTTTGTACAGAGTTCCAGTTTGTTATGAGGACATAGCCTATGGCTGTATGCAAAGAAATACAACAGTTAAGGTAAATAAAAGGTGGGCTGTTATTACCCTGTGTAAACAAAAGCTTATGGAAAGCAAGAAATGTATGGGTCATAAAGTATTGTGCCCAACAAGAAATTGTTATAAGATCCATGTTAAACATCTTTAATGACTACATGTTAAAAGACAGGTCAGAAACAGAAATGAAAATAAAACTGTTACTGTGAAGAGTTCCTAAAATTCCATTGTTTGATTATGTATAGTCTGTTCTAGTGGGAATTGATAACCTGAAATTTAAATGAAATTATGTGTAAGTATTGTGTGTGTCATAGATGTATATATATAGAGAGAGAGAACAAATATATGATCAGTTGTTGCTACAAAAGGATAAATGAAAATAAAAAATAAAACTAAAAGACTAAACATAACACAACAAAGGGTAGACCTAAAATAAATAAATCATAATTACAAAGACTGAAGGCTAATTTCTTGTCTTTCACTGGGACACCATAGAAAAATTCTAATTTTAGAGCAAAGACTTGACAGAAGTCAGTTATCTCCTTCCTCAGCTCCTCCATGCTGGTTTTTGTTAGTTTCCTCTTCCCCCAGCTCACAGGTGTCTCCTCATCTTCTTTCCAGTCCTGGTGAGAAAGTGCTATTCTGTTAAATGGATACATTAATTTTTTTAATAATCAGAGCTCTATATCTTTTGATGAGATGGGAAGAGTGAAGTACAGTCATCACTTTAAACACATTCTGTGCCAAACTTATTTTGGGAACAAATCCTTTTACTCTGTGACAAATCTGATTTTCATAAAGGTACAATGCTCACTTTACATTTCTTTCTTTGAAAGCTAAAGTTTAACTGAGTCTTTTTAATCAATTTAATAATCATAATTCATTATTCTATAGACTAATTATATATATAATTAATAATAAGATTAGTGTTTTATATGAGAAATACTCAATACTAACTCCACTTCTTCCTGGTAGTTCCTGTGCTTTCTGTGCTTTTTCTCCTTCTCACTTTCTGCAGGTATTTCTGCCTCTGGAGCTGTAGATTCTGGATCTGTGATTGCCGGCCGTCTACTGCCCCCATGTTCCTGCTCCACACTCACTGCTGCAGTTGTTGTTGTTATTATTATTATTATTATAATTAGTCTGATTTGTTGTCTCTCCTCCTGTCTCCCCTCTCCCCCTCTCTCCTCCCCTTTCAACCCAACTCCATCGATGCAGATGGCCGCCCACCCAGAGCCTGGTTCTGCTCGAGGTTTCTACCTGTTAAAAGGGAGTTTTTCCTCGCCACTGTCACCAAGTGCTGCTCATGGTGGGAACTGTTGGGTCTCTGTAAATAATATTTTAAAGAGTATGGTTTAGACATACTCTATGTTAAAAGCGTCTTGTAATAACTTTTGTTATGATTTGGCGCTATACAAACTGACTTGACTACACTGAAGAGAGATGTAGTAACATTTCAGAAGTAGTTTGCTACATCAAAGCTACTTTTATATTCTATTATTATTAATATTATATGATTGACAGGGCATAATCAAAATTCCCTTTTTCTTTACCTATCTGCTATTAGATATAGTTACATGCATTTCAAGCTAATCATTTTGACGAACCACCATACTTTGGTTTTGTACAGATTTGCATTTTTGTGTTTTGTTGTACCCTCTACTGGTCAATGTTGACTAAAAAAGTAATGTTTCAGAGGAATCTATCCGGCTCTGAATATTGCTATGAAGCAGTAAATATATTGACAACAGCTCACATAGATATTAACCTGGCATCTGAATCGCATTTGCAAATTAGTCTGGAACCTCTCTTTTGATTTCCAAGGGCCGTAATCGACAAGTGGAGACAACCAATCAGAGCAACATAGCACCGTCCTGTCGGATGGTACGTCCTGTCAGAAGTTCAGCAAAGACATATTTCTTATCAACATAAAGTTTAAGTGCAGTTGTTTTTTTTGTCTCTCTCTCTCTCAGCTTAATTGGCATGGGAAACAGACTTTAACATTGCCAAACAAGTGTAACAACAATTTACAAAGAATTCTGACTACTGTTAAAAAATATATGCATGTAAGTAAAAAATAAAATAACTTAAAACAAAAAATGCAGATTTGAAGTTTAAAATATAAATACAATGTATGTAAACAGTACAAATTATGTATGTATAACTAAAAATATTTACTGTTTGTACAGCGACTGTGTCTATGTACAGAGATCAACACAGTGCAGATGGTTGGTGCAGGAATACTGGTGGTTGACGGTCTTCATGGTGCTTGTTTTCCATTTGACGCCCCTTTTTGGTCACAACAGCTCACAAATCCTGCTGCTGTGTTTGCACATTGTTTTATTTCGGAGTTTTTTGGAGTTTTTCATGATCGGCCATGTTTATCAAAGTCATTTGTTAGGCTGTAAACTGTGTTTAGTGTCTCTCTTTGTGTATTGGTGGCCTTTTTTCCTACTTGTATGATCTCTGTAGAGTCCAACAGATAAAGAAACAGGATGGTGGATTAATCTCACATGGTAATGTTTGATCTCCTTCTTGTTCTTTGATACCAGTTTGATCTCCAACTGTGTCAGTGTCTTTGAGCAAGACACTGAACCCCTAACTGCTCCTGATGAGCAGGTCGGCACTTTGCATGGCAGCCTCTGCCATGGGAGAATGTTGACATGTGTTGTAAAGTGCCTTGAGTGGTCAGTAGACTAGAAAAGCGGTATACAAATGCAGTCCCTGTACCATGTTAATCTGATTTTCAGCACTTCTTCTTTTAAAATAGTTGTTTGGAGCTGTCAATGGTTGTCCATTCACCATATCTATTGACAACTTCCTTTAAGGCATTTATAACCAAGTCAGTGCCATGTTTGGCTTTAAAACCAAACTTGTTATCTGTGGAGTTAATAAACTCATATAATCTATCTAGCAGGATTCTTTCTAAGACTTCTGACAGTATGCTGGCCAAAGTAATGGGCCTGTAGTTATCTAGGCTGCATACTTTACTAGCTCTGTCCTTAATGACTGGCACTAATGGAACAGACAGCATTAAGGCTGGTAACAAGCCATGAATCATGAGCTCAGTAAAAGAAATGGCAAGGAGAGGAGCTAATTTGGACAAGCATTTGTGAGGTGTTCAGCAGTAATATGGTCTAAACCACTGGCTTTGCTGTCAAACAGCTTGTTTTTATCTTGGTACACCTCATCTGACAGAATTACTATTGAATCATTACTCTCAATATTGTTCTTACACATCACTTTTTATGCAGTTGAATAAGTTGGTATAATGCGGTCATCATAAATCAGCAATATTGTGTGTTCCTGAAATTCCATCAACAGTGCATGATAAAGATGTTTTATAGTTGTTAAAAACTCTTCAAAAAATCAACGACACCGTTACTTATCAGCTTCCTGGCCATGGAATCAGCCCTGACGGCTTGCTCTGTTTTCTAAATGAAACGAATGGCATATTACTATCTTGGTAATATATATTAGATATGTGTCATATTTTTATGCTTATAGTAGGGCTTACTGCCATTATAAAAAATACTTATTATATCATTATACACGGAGCAGAGATCTCTCCTATGCTAGACATCCTTACAATTAATGTGAGTACACATTGTGGCCTCTCTAGATACATGAATATTACTTAAGGATTTGTCTGTATGAGCATAAAAGGCTAAGATGTCCTCCTTTGTGAGGGTTGACCAGTTGAGTTTTTCTGTTAGCACTATTTCCATTTCTAGATTGTACAGATTGTACATGTACAAAAAATAAATACAGACAGTAAGGCAGCCATTACAATTATGCATTTTTCATCATGTGGACCAAGTGTTTTAATCAATTTAATATTCATACCTAATGATAATTGATTATTCTATGGGCTAATTGTGTATATATAATTAATAATAAGATTAGTGTTTTATGTGAGAAACAAAAGAAGAGCGAGGTTTGAATTCTGAATATCAACCAAACCAACTTGTTTCTTCTTCTTTTAGAAGCCCACAGACCCGCTGCTGTGGAGGAGTGGTTTACTTTGAAGGTTTCAATTCTTCTCGTCCAGTAGTCAGTCTGCTTTCGAGCGCGCGCTCCTCGGCCTGGACCAATGAGCGCTGCCGTGGCTCCGGCAGCTCCTTTATAAAGCCGCTGCTCGCAGCCAGCCAGCATTCCTTCTTGAACTGTGTAGACAGAGAAGACCGAGAAAAGTAAGATGGCCAGAACCAAGCAGACCGCCCGTAAGTCCACCGGAGGAAAAGCTCCCAGGAAGCAGCTGGCCACCAAGGCCGCCCGTAAGAGCGCCCCGGCCACCGGCGGAGTGAAGAAGCCCCATCGTTACAGGCCCGGTACCGTGGCTCTCAGGGAGATCCGTCGCTACCAGAAATCCACCGAGCTGCTGATCCGCAAGCTGCCCTTCCAGCGCCTGGTGAGGGAGATCGCTCAGGACTTCAAGACCGACCTGCGCTTCCAGAGCTCCGCCGTCATGGCTCTGCAGGAGGCCAGCGAGGCTTACCTGGTCGGCCTGTTCGAGGACACCAACCTGTGCGCCATCCACGCCAAGAGGGTCACCATCATGCCCAAAGACATCCAGCTGGCCCGCCGCATCCGCGGAGAGAGGGCTTAAACTGACCTGAGATCAGCCCACCGTAAATACAACGGCTCTTTTAAGAGCCACATACATGAACCGAGAGAGTCCAGAGTCCTCTAGAAGAGCACCAGCACATTTATTACAACTTGTGATTACCAGATCACTGATGGACATGTGTGGACGGTTTTATTGTCGACACAGCTGCTTCATCACTATAATAAAATCATGGCTGGTTTACTATTGCGTAAACTAAAATTTCAGTATGTTTAGTGCAGAGGAAAGTTGGCTATTAAATACAGGACATAATAATCATGAAGCTTTATTGCTTGCAGCCAAGAGCAGTGTCTCATCAGTTCCTATGCTATAAGAGTCACAAGAATAATCTGTCCAGAGACACATGGTCTCACCAAAGAAAGTTTCCTGGCCTCCATATTCCACTATCTGGGGCTTAGGTTTTTCATGTTAAAAAACAATCATGTTCTTTGTTTACTAGTTATTCTGACACAAAAAGAGGACCTTCCAGGTTTAACTCATTTATGGTGAGTTTTCTTGTCTTTCGTTTCACAACAACTTATAATATCACGGTGGACAAATGTAACCTTATTGTAAAATACGTCATAACTAGCATCGCTGTAACACTGCAAGTTCCCTTTAGGGAAAGGTACGCTATCATTTTCAGAGCTGTACTACTTAACGAGGGTTCTTTGATTGAAAGAAAATATAAATATATGTAAAGATCAATAAAGTCACAGACATATAATGATGGAACACAACAGTAATAAATGGGCATTATACATATAATATTCACCGCAAACTGTTGCAAATATATTCACTTCCGCTGTTTCCCGCCGAACCGGTTTCCGCCGAACCATTGAAACCGGTTGACAGCGCGGATGAGTTTGGAACTATTGACAGCTGCATGAACCACGTGATCACGGGGCGGTGACATCAGAGAGTGTCGTAACTCTCTTTCAACTGGTCGCTGGATGGAAGCTGGAATCTGACTGTTCTGATTGGACGATCATAGTAACGATCAATCTGACCAATGAGCGAGCAGCAGTGTATCCATATAAACCCGGTGTGCGTCTGTACTTAGACATTAGAGAAAAATATCCGCTTTTTGTTTATCCACCTTCCGCTAAAACAAACAACGTAAAGATGTCTGGACGCGGTAAAGGAGCCGGTAAGGCTAGAGCGAAGGCCAAGACTCGTTCATCTCGTGCCGGGCTCCAGTTCCCCGTCGGCCGTGTCCACAGACACCTCAGGAAGGGGAACTACGCCCAGCGTGTCGGTGCCGGAGCTCCGGTGTATCTGGCGGCGGTGCTGGAGTACCTGACCGCTGAGATCCTGGAGCTGGCAGGAAACGCTGCCCGCGACAACAAGAAGACCAGGATCATCCCCCGTCACCTGCAGCTGGCCGTCCGTAACGACGAGGAGCTCAACAAGCTGCTGGGCGGAGTGACCATCGCTCAGGGCGGCGTGCTGCCCAACATCCAGGCGGTCCTGCTGCCCAAGAAGACCGAGAAGGCCGCCAAGAAGTAAAGACCCGGATCGGACTCCGACAACTCAAAGGCTCTTTTAAGAGCCACATACTTTTTCTTACAGAGCACCCATTCCTACCAAGTATTCATAATAGATAATAGATTTACTGATGGCATATATGTAAATTACAGATGAATCGTTGAAACAAACACTCACTGTCTCAAGACAAATATGTAATTACCTGTATATCTAATCTAGACAAAATGGAAACTCCAGTGGGATTTGTTTCCATTATACAATGTCTCGACAGAACTGTTCCTGTGTTTAGAGAAAGTGGTTGTCACATTAACCACAAATGAGTTTGCATTCAGACCACTAAATAAGCATGTACAGCGACGAACCAAATCCGTGTTAAGACACCGTACCCACGCAGATGATGCCGTATATATGCACAAACCATAATGGAATATTATAGCTTACACTTCATTCTTCGTCGTAATGCACATTTTGACTACAACTTGACTGTCTTGATGGTTATAAATCGAGGACACCAGGACTGTGCTCTGTAGAAGAAGTGAGCGGCTCTTAAAAGAGCCTTTGTGTTGTTGTGAGGACAGTAGAAGAGTTTAACCCCCGAAGCCGTACAGAGTGCGGCCCTGCCTCTTCAGAGCATACACCACATCCATGGCGGTCACGGTCTTTCTCTTGGCGTGCTCGGTGTAGGTGACGGCATCACGGATCACGTTCTCCAGGAAGACCTTCAGCACACCGCGGGTCTCCTCGTAGATCAGACCGGAGATGCGCTTCACTCCCCCGCGGCGAGCCAGACGGCGGATGGCGGGCTTGGTGATTCCCTGGATGTTATCACGGAGAACTTTCCGGTGCCGCTTGGCGCCTCCTTTACCGAGCCCCTTTCCTCCTTTTCCTCTTCCACTCATCTTCACTGAGAGACTGTTTGAAACTCAATACTGTTCCACTTTTGGCTCCTCCGGTATTTATTGACTGTCTGAGGACGTGATGGAAGACAGAGGCGGGTCCTGTTCTTCTTCTTTGGCTTTAATGGCCGCTAATAATGAACTCTTCGGAGCATTAGCGCCACCTACTGAACAGCATGTCTCCTGAAGACTTCTGCTTTCAGGAAAAAATACAAATATTGAACTCAATAAAAACCTTAATTTTGTACTAATACACTCAACGAACTGCTGTGTTAAAAAATAACCCAACCATAACCCAGCCGCTGGTTAACTTTTGGCTGGGTTGGTTTGACCCCAGAGCTGGATTTGACCACTTAACCCAGAATGCTGGGCTGTTGATTTGACCCAACCTAGTGGATGAAATTAATTAGGTTAAATATTACCCATACTCTAGCTTTTTTCTTCTCCCTTTGAATTTCAACTTTTATACTAAATATCAATATATATAATATAGACAGACAGTAATAATATCATTAATAATATGGGTAACAATATAAGTACATATAGAACCATTATTATTGGAAATTGTTATAATTTCCCATAGTCATAAAAACACAACATAAAAAAAGAGATGACTGTAAATGTGAATTCAAAGAAATTTTACATTTTTTGTAAATAAAGAAGGGAAAAAGACTAAAATGTTAAAGATCTGGTCCTGACCTACACGGAGAGAAGGAGACTCATCAAAATACTTTCATGACAAGAAGAACAAGTCATTTAACAGATTTAAAATGCAACTTTTTTCCACATTAAAGCATTACGGCAATGTAAAATGTAAGATTGAGTACTGACAAAGTTGACCAGGCTGCACAGGCTGTCTTGGAGGTAGAAGAGCTGCTGCACAGGTCTGAAGAAGAAAAATGTTGCAGTATAAAAACGACAACGTGATGCCAGATTGTATTTTCAAAGAGAGGAGCAGAGGAAGAAGCTCTTCAGTGAAGAGTGAGGTGGCTCTTAAAGAGCTCTTGTGTTTACTGTAGTTGTTTGTTTCTGTGAATATAAAGTTAAGAATTCCGTCTTACATGAACGCCACAGTGACCAAATAGGAGAAAATACTAGGAGATACTATAATAGAGAAATTACCTATTGAAGAAAATATGTGGCTATTAAGTAAATTCACTTTTCTTTGAGTCTTTAAATTGTTATTTATAATACCCAATTGTAATATTAACTGAACAATACACCTCTTATTTCCTCTAATTATTCTCCTCCTGTCTGCCTGTACATTATAACATTTTGTATCTGATATTCTATACTGCTGACACAAATATTGCTGTTTTATATGGCCTACTAATGTATATAGCCTGTGTTGTCAGTTTACTTTATTACTACAGCTCACCTTATATCTCATATCCCATACTATATTGTAGTGTGCCTTGTTATACTATATTATGTCAATATATTACATTGAATTTGCCTTATATTTTATTTTGGAAAAAAACACACTATAGTTAAGGCACTTTCCAAACTCAATACAGCAACACATCTACATCACACAATTGGTAAATTGGTTTGCATTTCAACACCCAAGTCAAGTTTTCAAGTCACCCACATTCTGTTAAAACATGTAGTCAATCAGCAAAACCACAGGTTACGGACCATTATTTCCTTTTACAGTAAGCTACTCCACATGGCCATTTTAAGCGCCACACTATCTCCAACTTAGTCATCTTTAAGTCAAAAAAAAAAAAAAACAAGTAAGTGAAAGCTTGGTTGCAAGAAATTGCTGCCAGTGACCAAAAAGTCAATGAACATGTGGTTCTAAAAAAAAGGTGTAAAACTGAACTGCAGGTGTAGTAGTCACCAAGCAACACTTGTCAAATAATTACATGGACGGAGAGATTTTGTCTCACCACATTGAGCAGAACTATGACATAGTATATAGTACTTTAGCCAAATATTTGAGTCTGTTTGGTGAGACGGAACATTTTAGTAAAGTTAATGTTTGTTTGAAATAAAATTATAGTGAAGATTCTTTGAGATGTGGAACATTTACTCTTCAGAGGGAGTGTGTGGCTCTTAAAAGAGCCGTTGGGGTAAAGAGCAGCAGCGGGTTTACTTGGAGCTGGTGTACTTGGTCACGGCCTTGGTGCCCTCGGACACGGCGTGCTTGGCCAGCTCACCGGGCAGCAGGAGACGCACGGCGGTCTGGATCTCCCTGGAGGTGATGGTGGAGCGCTTGTTGTAGTGAGCCAGACGGGAGGCCTCACCGGCGATGCGCTCAAAGATGTCGCTCACGAAGGAGTTCATGATGCCCATGGCCTTGGAGGAGATGCCGGTGTCGGGGTGGACCTGCTTCATCACCTTGTACACGTAGATGGCGTAGCTCTCCTTCCTGGTCTTTCTCCTCTTCTTGCCTCCCTTGCCGGCGGTCTTGTTCACGGCTTTCTTGGAGCCCTTCTTGGGCGCGGACTTTGCTGGTTCAGGCATTTTCAGTCTCTCTGTACTTTGCAGCAGTGGATGAGTCTGTCAGTCGGGAGCGACTGGTCTTATAGAGACTCAATGCAAATAATGCTGTGTGGTCCCCCTCCTGTGATTGGCTGAGCTGCTCACTGTGTTGGAGGCTGTCTCGTCTGTGTGAAATCTGCCGCGCAGCTCGAGACAAATTGTGCACAAAGAAAGAAATGAAGAAAAATATGTGGTTAAACTAACTGTGACCAACAAAAACATTGATCCAAAGTGGAGTTCCTTCAGATTGAGTGAAGTGGCTCTAAATGTCTGTCATTATTCCTATGTTTACTTATTTCTGATGTTATTGTCACTGATTATGCTTTTTTCTTTTATGTGGGGAGCCAAATGTAAAATTTCGGTTCCAATTTTCTAGCTGAAATATTTGATGTATTATTTAACTCATTAACATTTTGGACAGAAACTTGTGTGATACAAAAAGTTATATGTAATTGTTTATAGCAATATGTTTATATGTAAAACAAATCTAAATGATAAATCTGAATATTTAATCAATGTTACATGTGAAATGTTAAATCTAAATGGGTCGCTAAATGTAAAACTAAATGTTTAGAAAATGTGCAAAAGCACACTGTTCCCAGTAGCCTCAAACAGAGTGCACGCCCCCGTCCACACCACTGACCTTGGATCAGTAGGTGAAGCAAGGTGAAAGGACCCAAACATGGCCGCTTCTCTCCTATCGGGACAGATTGAACGGGCCTTCATGGCAGGTGTGCAGGCTGCACTCCACACTCACATATGCAGATTTGATCACGGAACACCAGCAGCTACACACAGATACTGTGATGAAGAAGAGACACAGCAGCACCTCCTGATGAACTTTTAGAACTCAGGGGTCTGGACCATGATGAAGGGTTTGGAGTTGTAACAGTGTGATGTCCAGACTCCTGCAATACAACATGTGGTCTAATCAAAAAGAGCTGCTCCGACTTATAATCAGTATCGTGTGCATCAAACTATGGAAAACCAGATGTGCCATAACTATAGACCGTAATCGACAGCAACACAGTGATAAAACAACTACTGTCTGACCTCTGGATAAGAAGCTCTTTAGATAAATCTCAGCTCCTCCCTTAGAACATCCTGGACATCTGAAAGAAAAAGGACTTCAAAAGACACAAATGCACTTTATCACTTTGTTTTTAGATGGTTTTCTGTCATCCTCATGTCTGTTTTCAACCTTGTTAAATGTATACTTACTAAAGCTCAAAGTATTTTAAAATAAAAAAAGATAAGGTTATGCCGATGACGTCACTGTCATATTCATGACCCAGCACGAGATGATGCTTTAACACATCACCTGTTTCAGTACGAGCAGGCGTCAGGGGCCAAACTGAACCATGATAAGACTGAAGGGGTCTGGATCGGTCCAGAGCTGAACCAAACTGATATTAATAGTCAGGTAAAAAGGGAAATTAAAATCCTTGGTGTCTGGATTGATGGTAAAGACTGCTGCCAATTAAACTGGTCCAAAAAAGAAAGCAAGATTAAAGAAGAGGTTGAGAGAACAAAATACTAATTACAAATACCTTGTAAATAAAGTTAAATTAAGGGTTAGGGCTAAATTATTATTTTTATATACTGTATTTCCACCACCATAGGTTTCTTGGAGCCCTTCTTCGGTGCTTTCACTGCATCAGGCATATCTAGTTCTAAGGTTCCCGACTGGATGGCCCAAGCGGTTAATATGTGTCGAGAATATAAAATATAAATATTTCTGTGCTGTTACTCATACAGGATTGGATGTCTACTGAGCAAGACTTTATTATTATTTACATATATTTACATTAATTACTGTAAATTAAAATATTTACAGTATGCATTAATATTTTACTCATGTTTATATGGTCATAATTAGTCACATTATAATTTTAATACATTCACATAAACATGCACACAATGTGAACATCAGTCATGCCAGTAACTGCTCAATTTAAGCCAAAAAATAAGTTTGGTTAATAGTACAAAATATTCAAGGCAACCAACTGTCTACAACAAAACAATTTGATATAATATGTCCAGGGAAAGGTTAAAGGTCCAGTCTGTTCCCCCACCCATGGTCTTCGACTCCTGTGGGTAGCAGTGCTAAATCCCAGCTTTGATGTCACAACTGTCGCTCACAATCCTGAGACTGGACACACACACACACTAACACACAATAAAAGTGGTTGAAATATAAAATATTCAGCTCCTGCACTTCATAATTTTATTTGATCTAACTACTAGATTCTGTTTCTATTCTATTGTTAGATTCACCTTTATTATATTGGATTTATATAATTGCTAGCTTTGTGTTTGTGACAATAAAACTTTATATGATTTTAACATTTTAGGGGATTTAGAGTTCACCCATCAGTTTCAAAAAATTATGTGGGAAACTTGATGTTTTAGTATTAATATTTGCAAGCTAGTTTAAGTGATGATTAAATTATTTTGTAAGTAATTTCAGATTTATACACTACAAAAATGGTAAAATGCAATATCATATATTTTACTGGGATTATATAAACAGACGTCTCAGCGTCTCTTTATCTTCAAACATCTTCAATTAAGTGGCATTGGGATTTACTTTTTGGTGTTACAGATATAACTTATCTCTGTAAATAATCTTTATTGTGTTGTCTAAAGACCTACTGTATGAAAAGTGTTTTGAGATAAGTTTTGTTAAAATGTGGCGCTATATAAACAAAACTGACTTAAATAAAATGGACTACCTGCAGTTATATTTTGTTTTTATTGTGATCATCCACATTTATCCTTCTGATGTCTTGATCATCTGTCATTGATGCACTGCCTAACAAACGATGTGTGTCATGTTAATGAACTACCCATGTAATGTGGTTTAGCTAGCTACTATTCTTTGTAATTAGATGTTGGTCGAAATTAAGAGTTGCCAACTTTAACAATAAATCTAATGCACAAAGACAAAGTTTGTATGCCAAAGAACACCAATAACTGCAACTGGTTTTTGAATCACAAAATACCGACAGATATCACAGTGATGTCAAAATATTAGTAAAATAAACTTTCTAAATACAGTTTGTGACAACCTGCAAATTCTTGCGGGTTGCACCACCTGAGCACACCCTCCGGTAACACCCATTATTACGGTCGGCTCACAGATTCGTTCCCGGTTTGCGCGGGAATCTTAATTACTTCCATATAAAGTCAGTTGATTCGCGTTAGGTGGTGTGCGAGAGCGAGAGCGAGAGCGAACGCAGCAAACGAGGACGAGAGCAGAGAAGGAAATAAGGAAAGAAGGAAAGAAGGAGACAGGCGTAGGAGAACCGACACAATGTACCTGATTATCTGCCACTGACATCAACCGCTGAGCACTTCATCACTTCCGCCTCACCTCTGAACCGTGTGTCACCGGCCACTCACCCTCTACCCAGCAGCTTCGTCAATACCCGGACTGGATTTTTCTGACAGCTGGACTGGGGAGTAAACGCTTTTGTTTTTCTTTAAGTGGGGTTTTTTTGAATTATATGTAGTTTGTTTGGGTGATTTTGTGTGCAACCACTTATAATACATGTATGGTAATTTAAGACTTTGTGTTGGTGTGGTTTGTTTTTTGAAAAAGGTCATTCAATGTGTAGGGTGCACATTATGGGTATGTGCATCTTAGTGTGACGTAAAAGTCTGCAAATAACTCTTCAATGCCAGGAGAGAAACCTGGCTGGCACCCCAAATAATCAAGAACCGTCACATAAAAAAGTGGCACCCCAGATGGGACTTAATAAACATTGAATGACAAAGAGTTGTGGAGAAAAAAACTATTTCATTTTGAAACAAAGGAATACAAAATGGCTGCTAACTCAGAGTCC
Source organism: Lateolabrax maculatus (assembly GCA_031216445.1). Classification (NCBI taxonomy): domain Eukaryota; kingdom Metazoa; phylum Chordata; class Actinopteri; order Acropomatiformes; family Lateolabracidae; genus Lateolabrax; species Lateolabrax maculatus. The sequence continues at coordinate 27,296,788 of CM062204.1, forward strand.
TTGTGGGGTGGAGGGAGGATCAGAAGGATCTCCACAGTCTAACCAAATGCCTGCCCATGAGTTACCTCCCACCACATACACTCTGTTGGACATGGACCTTTCTGGATTGTCTGAGCTGGTTAGTCCATTAATTCCTCAAGGAAATGGAGGGCCTCAGCCTGCAACGTGTGCATCTGATGAGAATGCTTCTGGTTCTGGGATTCAACAGCAGCTTCAGAAAGTGGTGGAAGACCAACATTACCACCGGTAGGAACTGAGGAAAAACATGGAACAAATGACAAAAGAAATCACAACTCATACTGAACAAGTAGCTCAAGCACTAACAGACGTATTCAATGAACAACAAAAAGAAGTTGTCAAACATATGGATAAGCAGCTTGAATATCTGCGAACACAAGTCAATGCATCCCTTGGTTGGAGGTTAAATCACCACCATACTGACCTGCTGAAAGATCTTCACTCTGTTCTTACACCAATGTCTGATGCCGTAACCCACCTGCAGGAGGAGCTTTCCCACTGCAAAATCACACTACACACGCTGTCAGAGGAAATAACAACAACAAAAATGGCCTTTGGCAATGCAAGTGTTCAAACCCATCCTGAGGTTTTACAGGGGGAACAACCTCTACTCATTCCAAACCGTCCCAGATTACAATCCACCATACAGCCTGGCATACCCGAAGACCATTTTGGGTCACCTAAGTGTACCATACAGGGGGAATTGAAGAACAGATTCATGGGAAAGAGTCTGGTTAAACTTCAGTTTCTGACATTTGGGAGAGTGAATGATACCTCTGACCCACTACAATACCTAGAAAGGTGTGAGGATTTCCTGGCCCTCAATCCGCTCACAGATGAAAAGCTCATTGCCACCCTACGTAATGTGCTTCACGGGACTGCAAGAGATTGGTGGGATGTGGGCCGACATAAAATCCATACCTGGAAGGAATTCTATGACCAGTTCCATACGGCTTTCTTATCAGAGGACTACGAAGATGAACTGGCAGAGAGGGTGCGCAGTAGAGTTCAAGGGGAGGGTGAAAGTGTCAGAGACTTTGCCTACATGTACCAGTCACTATGCAAATGCTGGAAACCAAATATAGAAGAAGAGGCGATCATAAAGTTGATTTTGAAAAACATTAACCCCAAACTGGCCAGTCAGCTGAGAAGTAGCAGAGTTACCTCTGTTGATGGACTTGTCCGTCTTGGACAGCAACTGGAAAAGGACCGGGAGAACCAGCTGCAGTATGAGCAGAGAAAGAATTTACTCAGGAAAACATCCAACCCTGTTGCTTCTGACTCTGCTGCTCTGCCTTCTAACAGAGAAATCCCTGTCTGGCCAAATCAACCTAATTATAACCGTTCCCCCCAAGTGTACTGTTGGCGCTGCAAGGGAAATCATGCACCAGCTTCTTGTCCACAGTGGAACTCTAATAGAGCATCTTCTCCTAGACCCTCACATCAGCAAGCTAGCAAAAATGCCCACATCCCAGAAGGTCACGCGACCCTTGGTTCCCTCACTCACGCAAGTTATCAGGGAGAAACCAACTCGGTCAACTCGTCTTCCTTCCCTTTTGAAAGCCCGCTTCCATGCCAGTTGTTGGTACCACTGAACATCGGTCCATGGAAGGGAACTGCCATCCTGGACACTGCATCATCATACATAAATGAGAAGGTGTGGACTGGAATGAAAAGACAGCAGGATGTGCTGAAGCCTTGGACAAGGGGACCCTTGTACCTAGCAGATGGAGAAGGAAGACAACCGTTAGGTTGGAGTGAAATGAACCTCACATTACATTCCCAATCAGTGACATTACCTTGTGTCATCTTGCCCTCACACAGTCTTGCTTTCCCTGCAGTAATGGGACTTGACTTTGTCTTTTTTTCTGGCCTACAGTTTGATGTCTCTGAGGGCCGTTACTGGTAAAAGGCGAACAAGAAGCATCAACATCAGTTCTTGAGAGACTCTACAGCCAGGCCGGATGCTGGTCTCTCACCCCAGCTTGCCTTTTTCTCTGCTGTAGCTCCTTTGAGCTTCGTTCGTCTGCCACCATGTCATGACCTTCTACATGCTGCCACCTGCAATGCTCACCTAGATGATTTTGGAAAAAATCAGTTGTTATGTCAACTCCAGGAAAATTCAGATATCTGCACGTCAACCCTGGGATGCACTAGTGTTCTCACACACAAAATTTTCCTCACCCACGAAGTGCCCCTCAAACAGAAGCCCTATCGTGTGTCACCACCTAAGCTTCAGGTAATCAAAGAGCACGTGGAGGAAATGTTGGAACAAGACATCATAGAACCATCCACCTCTCCGTATGCTGCTCCAGTTGTCTTGGTGCCTAAAAAACACAATTCGAAACCAAGGTTTTGTGTGGACTACAGGAAAATGAATGCAGCTACTCACACAGATGCCTATCCCATACCAAACATCCAGGAAATATTGGAATCGTTGGCTGGAGCGGTAGTGTTCACTACCTTGGACCTCAACAGTGGGTACTGGCAAGTCCGGATGGATAAAGCCAGCAGAGAAAAAACTGCCTTCATCTGTCCCCTTGGCCTGTACCAGTTCAAGGTAATGCCATTTGGACTTAAGAATGCCCCAGCTACTTTCCAGCGGCTGATGGAACTAGTCCTTGGGGACCTGCGGAGAAAAACTTGTTTTGTTTATTTGGATGACATCATCATCTACTCAGAGACATTTGAACAGCACAGTTTTGACATTCAAGAAGTTCTTGACAAGCTACAGGAGGCTAACCTTATGGTGAACATGAAAAAGTCAAGTCAAGTCAAGTCAATTTTATTTGTATAGCGCCAAATCATAACAAAAGTTATCTCAAGACGCTTTCACATAGAGTAGGTCTAGACCATACTCTTTAAAATATTATTTACAGAGACCCAACAGTTCCCACCATGAGCAAGCACTTGGCGACAGTGGCGAGGAAAAACTCCCTTTTAACAGGTAGAAACCTCGAGCAGAACCAGGCTCTGGGTGGGCGGCCATCTGCATCGACCGAGTTGGGTTGAAAGGGGAGGAGAGAGGGGGAGAGGGGAGACAGAACAGGAGGAGAGACAACAAATCAGACTAATAATAATAAAAACTGCAGCAGTGAGTGTGGAGCAGGAACATGGGGGCAGTAGACGGCCGGCAGTCACAGATCCAGAATCTATAGCTCCAGGGGCGGAAATACCTGCAGAAAGTGAGAAGGTGAAAAAACACAGAAAGCACAAGGACTACCAGGAAGAAATGGAGTTGGTAGCCTGTATTAGTGGGATAGGAATGCATACAGATAGAGAGGGAGAGGAGGAGAGAGAAGCTCAGTGCGTCCTAGGAAGTCCCCCAGCAGTCTTAAGCCTATAACAGCATAACTAAGGGATGGTTCAGGACTCACCTGAGCCAGCCCTAACTATAGGCTTATCAAAAAGGAACGTTTTTAGCATACTCTTAAACGAAGAGAGGGTGTCTGCCTCCCGAACCCAAATTGGGAGCTGATTCCACAGAAGAGGAGCTTGATAACTAAAGGCTCTGGCTCCCATTCTACTTTTAGAGACTTTAGGTACCACAAGTAACCCTGCATTCTGTGAGCGTAGTGCTCTAGTGGGGTAATACGGTACTATCAGCTCTTTAAGATATGATGGTGCCTGACCAATAAGAGCTTTGTAAGTGAGGAGGACGACCTTAAATTCTATTCTAGATTTCACAGGGAGCCAGTGCAGAGAAGCTAATATCGGAGAAATATGTTCTCTTTTGGTAGTTCCTGTCAGTTCACGTGCAGCCGCATTCTGGATCAGCTGGAGAGTCTTTAGAGACTTATCGGGGCAACCCGATAATAAGGAATTACAGTAATCTAACCTAGAAGTAACAAATGCATGAACTAGTTTTTCTGCATCTTTTTGAGACAGGATATGCCTGATTTTTATAATGTTACGTAAGTGGAAGAAGGCAGTCCTTGAAGTCTGTTTTATATGGGTATTAAAGGACATGTCCTGATCAAAGATTACTCCTAGACTCCTTACAGCGGTGCTAGAGGCCAGGGCAATGCCATCTAGAGTAACTATATCTATACATAGTGCGTCTCGCAGATGTTTAGGACCCAGAACAATAACTTCAGTTTTGTCTGAGTTTAACAGCAAGAAATTGCAGGTCATCCAGTCTTTTATGTCCTTAATACATCCCTGAAGCTTGGCTAACTTACCGGTTTCATCTGGCTTTATCGATAAGTATAACTGAGTATCATCTGCATAGCAGTTAAAGTTTATGGAGTGTTTCCTGATAATATTGCCTAAAGGAAGCATATACAAGGTAAATAAAAGTGGTCCGAGCACTGAACCTTGTGGAACTCCATGACTAACTTGTGCACATGTGTGCACGGAGGATTCATCATTTACATGGACAAACTGAAATCTATCTGATAAATACGACTGAAACCAGCTTAGTGCAGGTCCTTTGACGCCAATCAAATGCTCCAGTCTCTGTAATAGGATACAATGGTCAATGGTATCGAAAGCGGCACTGAGATCTAACAGAACAAGTACAGAGACAAATCCTTTATCTGACGCAATCAAAAGGTTGTTTGTCACTCTCACCAGTGCTGTCTCTGTGCTGTGAAATTCCCTAAATCCTGACTGAAAATCCTCAAATAAACTATTGCTGTTTAGAAAGTCACATAACTGATTAACGACCACTTTCTCAAAGATTTTGGAGAGAAAGGGAAGGTTAGATATAGGTCTATAATTGGCTAAAACCCCTGGATCAAGCGTAGGCTTTTTAAGAAGTGGTTTAATTACAGCTACTTTGAAGGACTGTGGTACATAGCCTGTTAATAAAGACAGATTGATCATGTCTAGTAAAGAAGTGCTAACTAAGGGTAAAACTTCTTTAAGCAGCCTGGTTGGGATGGGGTCTAAGAGGCAGGTTGTTGGTTTAGACGAAAAAATCATTGAAGTTAGTTGGTGAAGGTCAATTGGAGAAAAACAGTCTAAATATAAATCTGGTTCTACAGCTGCTTCTGAGGTTCCTGAAATTCCTGTACTCGAAGATGTATCTGAACTAGATGAGAGCACAAGATGATGAATTTTTTCTCTAATAGTTAGAATTTTATCATCAAAGAAGCTCATGAAGTTATTACTGCTGAGAGCTCTGGGAATACATGGCTCAACAGAGCTCTGACTCTGTGTCAGCCTGGCTACAGTGCTGAAAAGAAACCTAGGGTTGTTCTTATGTTCCTCTATTAGTGAGGAGTAATAGGCTCTTCTGGCATTACGGAGAGCCTTCCTGTATGTTCTAAGACTATCTTGCCAAACTAAATGAGTTTCCTCCAGTTTGGTGGAATGCCATTTCCTTTCAAATTTTCGCGATGTTTCTTTTAACTTGCGGGTTAAGGAGTTATACCATGGAGCTAACCTCTTTTGTTTTATTATTTTCTTTTTGATAGGAGCAATACAATCAAGAGTCGTTCGCAGCGAGCCTGCAGCACTATCAACCAGATGATCAATTTGGGAGGGACTAAAGTTAGCACAGGAGTCCTCCGTTACATTGAGACATGGCATTGAATTAAATGACGATGGAATCACTTCTTTAAATTTAGCTACAGCACTATCAGACAGGCATCTACTAAAGGAATGTTTGCCTAATGGCCTATAGTCCAGTAATATAAATTCAAAAGTTATTAAATAATGGTCTGATAAGACAAAGTTTTGTGGGAAGACTTTTAAATCTTCAATTTCGATTCCATATGACAGAACAAGATCGAGGGTATGGTTAAAACAATGAGTGGGTTTGTTTACACTCTGACAGAAACCAATCGAATCTAATAGTGAGATAAACACAGAACTAAGGCTATCATTATCTACGTCCACGTGAATATTGAAATCACCTACAATAATGACTTTATCTGTTTTGAGGACTAAACTTGTTAAAAACTGAGAATTCTGCTAAAAATTCAGAATACGGACCAGGAGCATGGTACACTATGACAAATAGAATTGGCTGTACAGTTTTCCACATTGAGTGTGAAAGACTAAGAACAAGACTTTCGAATGAGTTAAAACTAAGTTTAGGTTTAGGGTTTATTAATAAGCTAGAGTCGAAGATGGCTGCAACTCCACCTCCTCGGCCAGTGCCTCGAGGAATGTGAGTATTACTATGACTAGGAGGAGTGGACTCATTCAGACTAACATATTCTTCCTGACACAGCCAAGTTTCAGTTAGGCAAAATATATCCATATGATAGTCAGATATTAAATCATTGACTAACACAGCTTTAGACGACAGAGATCTAATGTTTAAGAGTCCACATTTAATCCTCTTATTTGATTGTACCACTACACTGGTAGTTTTAATTTTTATTAAGTTTTTACGAGTAACTCCTCTTCTGTTTGAATTTGAATTAATTAAATGAAGTGGTCGGGGGACAGACACAGTCTCTATGGGATTTTTTACGGGGTTTTGGGTGGGTAACCGCTCTAATGGAAGCGCAGAGAAGCGTGTAGGACTGCAGCTCTGCTTCCTGGTCTGAACCCTGTATTGTCACGGTGTGGGTCCACTAATAAACTTGGTCAGATTTCTGGCTATGAGAGCTGCACCATCCAAAGTAGGATGAATGTCGTCTCTCCTCATCAGACCAGGTCTCCCCCAGAATGTGGTCCAATTATCTACGAAACCCACATTGTTTGCTGGACACCACCTTGACAACCAGCGGTTGAATGACGACATGCGGCTATACATGTCATCACTGGTCAGATTTGGCAGGGGTCCAGAGAAAACTATGGAGTCCGACATTGTCTTTGCGTAGTTACACACCGACTCCACATTAATTTTGGTGACTTCAGATTGGCGTAATCGGGAGTCATTACCGCCGACGTGAATTACGATCTTACAGTATTTACGTTTACTTTTAGCCAGCAGTTTTAGGTTTGACTCAACGTCGCCCGCTCTGGCCCCGGGGATACACCTAACTATGGCCGCTGGTGTCGCTAATTTCACGTTTCTGAGGATTGAGCTGCCAATTACCAGAGTGTGTTTCTCAGCGGGTGAGTCGCTGAGGGGGCAGAATCTATTTGAAACGTGAAGGGGTTGGTGGTGAACCGTGGGTCTCTGCCTGGGACTATGCCTCCTTCGGACAGTCACCCAGCCGCCTTGACTTCCCGGCTGCTCGGGAGCTGCCGGGGGACGGCAAACAGGAGCTGCACTGGGTCGGTCCGCACCGACTACAGGGGACTGGCTATCTACAGCTAAAGGCTGGCTATCTATGGTGCGGAGCCGGGCTTCTAGTCTGCTAAGCCTCTCCTCCAATGCTACAAATAAACTACATTTAATACACAAACCTTTATCGCTAAAGGAGGCAGAGGAGTAGCTAAACATGTGACACACCGAGCAGGACAGAGCAGGAGAGGAAGAGGGAAAGAGAGAAGCCATCGCTAGCAGAGGAGCTACAAGAGGCTACAGAAGCTAACAAAACTGAGCAGCGAACAGAAACTGTGAAATTAACGAAAAGTCGCTAAAAAAGGGAGAAAGCTGTGTGTGTTTTAAGACTATTTGTTTAAATAAACAGCGGGTAATTAGTCGCTGTGGTGAAGAATATAACCAGGTTAACTCTTTTGAGTGAGAGCAGCAAAAACACGCAATACAGAGACACCGGCAACCGGAAATGATACGATACGCTTACCGCAGCACGTCAGCACGTCCTGCAACCAACTGCAACCAACGAGAGACGCTCCTTCCTATTGTCTGACTGTGGGTAGTGTCTGATCACAGAGGCTGATCAAAGAGCCAGTTCTTCTGTACCTCCCTGAAGTTCTTGGGCCATGTCGTTTCCTCTGCTGGAGTAGAAGTCGACGCTGAAAAAACAAAGGCGGTACAGGACTTCCCTGTCCCTCGGAACATCAAAGAACTTCAACGATTTCTTGGGATGGCTGGATGGTACCATCGCTTTGTGCCCCGATTCTCACAGCTGACTGAACCACTCAATGCCCTCAAACGGAAAGGAGCTCCAAAGTTCATTTGGACTTCGGCATGTCAGGTAGCCTTTCAGGCCCTGAAACAACATCTGGTTTCGCCACCAATTCTGGGTCATCCCGATTTTAACCTCCCCTTCATTGTTTACACTGATGCCAGTGATGTTGGCTTGGGGGCTGTCTTGGCTCAACAGACTGGATTGGGTACAGAACAGGTCCTCGCTTTTGCAAGCCGCACCTTAAATCAGGCAGAGCGGAACTACTCAACCACAGAACAAGAATGCCTTGCTGTGGTCTGGTCCCTAGAGAAATGGAGGTACTACTTAGAAGGCAGAAATTTTACCGTGGTGACAGACCATGCATCGCTTGTCTGGGTTTTTAAAACACAGAAACCCAGCACACGACTGATCCGGTGGGCACTACGCCTCCAGGAGTTCACCTTTTCGGTAGATTATCGTAAAGGGAAATACAATACAGTGCCGGATGCGCTGTCAAGGGCTCCTGTGTATGAACCCCACCACCAACCTGCCACTTGTGCTGCTGTGCTACGCTCAAAAAGGGACACCAATAAAACTCTTCAAATAACAGATGAGGACATTTGGAAAGCCCAGCAGGAGGATTCCATTATCCAGAGCCTGTATGATACAATCATGGAAACAGGAGAAATAATCAAAAATCCTACTACCAAGCTCACTGTTCTAGAGGACAAAATATACAGAGTGGTGCAATTACCTCACAAGACCTTATATCAGGTATACATCCCTTCTGCACTTCGTCAACAACTTCTCCACCATTATCATGATGATCCGTTGTCTGGCCACCTTGGGAGATACAAAACATATAAAAGGTTACAAGCACTTGTCTATTGGCCTAAGATGAGCATGGAGGTGAAAGAACATGTACGATGTTGCCAAGTTTGCCAGCTCTACAAACCTGAGACCAGGAAACCTCCTGGGAGACTTCAACAAACTGTGGTACATGAACCTTGGGAGATGCTAGGAATTGACCTCATGGGACCCTTCCCACGAAGCTCCAACGGCAACCTCTATCTTATGGTCATTGTTGACTACTACACCAGATGGGTTGAAATGTTTCCCCTTCGCAAAGCAACAGCTGTGACAGTATCCCAGATTCTAACCAAGGAAATTCTGACTCGATGGGGAGTACCAACTTTTATTCTCTCAGACCAAGGTTCACAGTTTGTTTCATCTATCTTTGAGGAGACATGCAAGCAGTGGAATCTTAAACAGAAAAGGACCTCGCCGTACCATCCTCAAACAAACCTGACGGAGAGGATTAACCGGAATGTGAAAGCCATGATTGCTTCATATGTGGAGGAAAATCACAAAAGTTGGGACAAATACTTACCAGAGTTTCGTTTTGCATTGAACTCAGCAGTGCACGAATCCACAGGAGTCACACCCGCAGAGCTCAACCTCAGTCGTCCACTGAAAGGCCCTTTGGATGCTGAACTAAAGCCAAAGCCATGTGATCCTGACGCACCTGCATATGCTACAGCTAATCAGATAGCGGAGTTCAAGAAACTTGTAAGCAGTAACCTAGAAAAAGCAAAACGAAGACAAAAACAATATTATGACAAAGGGAGAAGAGACAGGACCTTTGCAGAAAAAGATCGCGTCTGGATTCGTACTCACCCATACTCAAAAGCTGACAAATTCTTTTCGGCCAAACTTTCACCATGTTGGAAAGGTCCATATCGGGTTATCAGGAAGGTGGGTCCTCTAAACGTTGAAGTGGTCCTGGAAGACACTGGAGATGACCTCCGCATTGTAAACATAACCCAACTGAAGCCATGCTATCCCACAGCTGAGGAGGTGGAAAGGGAACAGTGTCTACAACTCCTCAAAATCAAAAGAGGAAAGTGACGAGGAAGTTTTCCCTGGATTCTCTGCCTCATGTATAGATTAAAAAAAAAAAAAAAGTGTATACATAAATATAAGCCTTCCTACGTTCGGGCTTCTCTCAGGGGGAAAGGAGTGTGACAACCTGCAAATTCTTGCGGGTTGCACCACCTGAGCACACCCCCCGGTAACACCCATTATTACGGTCGGCTCACAGATTCGTTCCCGGTTTGCGCGGGAATCTTAATTACTTCCATATAAAGTCAGTTGATTCGCGTTAGGTGGTGTGGGTGAGCGACGAGGAGAGAACGAGAACGAGAGAAAACGGAGCAAACGGAGCGAATGAGGACGAGAGCAGAGTAGGAAATAAGGAAAGAAGGAGACAGGCGTAGGAGAACCGACAAAATGTACCGGATTATCTGCCACTGACAGCAACCACTGAGCACTTTATCACTTCTGCCTAACCTCTGAACCGTGTGTCACCGGCCGCTCACCCTCTACCCAGCAGCTTCGTCAAAACCCGGACTGGATTTTTCTGACAGCTGGACTGGGGAGTAAACACTTTTGTTTTTCTTTAAGTGGGGTTTTTTTGAATTATATGTAGTTTGTTTGGGTGATTTTGTGTGCAACCACTTATAATACATGTATGGTAATTTAAGACTTTGTGTTGGTGTGGTTTGTTTTTTGAAAAAGGTCATTCAATGTGTAGGGTGCACATTATGGGTATGTGCATCCTAGTGTGACGTAAAAGTCTGCAAATCACTCTTCAATGCCAGGAGAGAAACCTGGCTGGCACCCCAAATAATCAAGAACCGTCACATAATGATGATTATAGTTTGATACGTGATGATGTAATCCATTTTATTCAGACTTTGACATAAAGCATCTAATTATAATTTTTTAGTTTGTGTGGTTTTGGTCTTTCAGGTTCAAATATGTAAACATGTTGGGAACAAGTGAGAAAACTGTTAGTGGTTTTATCTGAGATCCGTTTCAGCAACCCATCTGATCCAGCTCAACAGCAGAAACACTTCTGAGGGTTTATGATCATCCTGCCTCAACAATTTATACAATATGATGGAGACTTGTTTCTATCTGTTATGAATGTTTGGTTACAGGAATGGGTGCTCTGAAAGAAAGAGTGTGTGGCTCTTAAAAGAGCCTTTGAGTTGTCGGAGCCCGATCCGGGTCTTTACTTCTTGGCGGCCTTCTCGGTCTTCTTGGGCAGCAGGACCGCCTGGATGTTGGGCAGCACGCCGCCCTGAGCGATGGTCACTCCGCCCAGCAGCTTGTTGAGCTCCTCCTTTTTTCTGTTTCCACTTAAGTTTCACACTGGTTTATAAGGATACACCGCTGTTTGCTCATTGGTCAGATTGATTGTAACTATGATCGCCCAATCAGAAAACAGCTCAGTCAAGTTCTTGCATTAATCATGGATGTGTAAAGAGAACAGGGCTTCCGCTATATACTGTCTGGTATTTCAAAATAAAACGTGCCACAATAGACCAGATATCGTTTTAATTCAACCGGTATTATAGACCTGCTCCCAGAACAGGGACAGGGTCAGTAAATGAAAGACAAAAATACATATTGTAGCGCTGGCCCCCATGTCCCATCATGCTTTGTGTTGGACTGTGTACTTAGTTTCTGAAGTTTGTTGTTTATGTTCGAAAGTGCAGATGTTACATTTTGTTAGTGTTTGTAATATGTCTGCTCAACCTGGTGGTTTATGTTGATAATTGTCATTTTTGTGATGGCTTATAGTTTTGACCAGTGGTGAGAGTGCTGTTGCCTTTCTTGACTCCAGGTGTTTCCTAACTGTGTTGTTGTTGTTCATGTCCCCTTTAAGACCTGGTAATAAAGGGTTGACATTGTTGAAAGAATTCTTCTTCTTCTTCTTCTTCTTCTTCTGCCGCCACATGTTACATTGGTGTCAGAAGTGGGATATTCAGAACCACACTGAGTTGGCACAGACAAGATGTCAACAGTGGTAGAAATTGAAGAGGAACTCCGGGGGATGGAAGATTTTGTCCGTAAGGCCCATGAGGATATACCTTACAATGACCACTGTACCATCCCTGCACCTAAAGAGCAAACCCGCAGGGAATTAGCAACTCTGGGATTTGGAATAGCACCACCAGATGGTGCCAGTGTTCCACGGCTTCCCTACCCGGGCCTGGTGGTACGGGAGGATATTCCCTTTCATCGGCTTAGAGGCTCATTAAGAGTGGAGACGAGCCATGTCGCCCAATCTACTGTGGGCGGAGAGGCCCAGCTTGGAGCTAGGATTAGACAAGAGGCTGAAGCAGAGCAGATGATTCAGGAGATGCTCGCTGCAGGAGTGATTAAACTATCCAGCAGTCCTTGGGCTGCACCTGTCGTCTTGGTGAGGAAGTGGGATAGCACCTGGCGCCTCTGTGTGGACTACCGACGGCTGAACACTGTGACCCGCAAAGACTCTTACCCTTTTCCCCGCATCGATGATGCCCTGGAAGACATCACAGGGTCACAGTGGTTCAGCTCCCTTGATCTGAGCAGTGGCTACTGGCAGGTGGAGTTGTCAACCTGAGGCCAGGCCGAAGACAGCCTTCGCTATTGGCCAAGGACTCTGGCAGTTCTGTGTGATGCCCCTCGGACTCTGCAATGCCCCTGCCACCTTTGAGAGGCTGATGGAGAGGGTGCTGGCCCAGATCCCTCGAAGCCAGTGTGTGGTGTACCTTGACGACTTGCTGGTCCATGCCAGGAAGCAGAGCTGCAGTCCTACACGCTTCTCTGCGCTTCCATTAGAGCGGTTACCCACCCAAAACCCCGTAAAAAATCCCATAGAGACTGTGTCTGTCCCCCGACCACTTCATTTAATTAATTCAAATTCAAACAGAAGAGGGGTTACTCGTAAAAACTTAATAAAAATTAAAACTACCAGTGTAGTGGTACAACCAAATAAGAGGATTAAATGTGGACTCTTAAACATTAGATCTCTGTCGTCTAAAGCTGTGTTAGTCAATGATTTAATATCTGACTATCATATGGATATATTTTGCCTAACTGAAACTTGGCTGTGTCAGGAAGAATATGTTAGCCTGAATGAGTCCACTCCTCCTAGTCATAGTAATACTCACATTCCTCGAGGCACTGGCCGAGGAGGTGGAGTTGCAGCCATCTTCGACTCTAGCTTATTAATCAATCCTAAACCTAAACTTAGTTTTAACTCATTCGAAAGTCTTGTTCTTAGTCTTTCACACTCAATGTGGAAAACTATACAGCCAATTCTATTTGTCATAGTGTACCGTGCTCCTGGTCCGTATTCTGAATTTTTAGCAGAATTCTCAGAGTTTTTAACAAGTTTAGTCCTCAAAACAGATAAAGTCATTATTGTAGGTGATTTCAATATTCACGTGGACGTAGATAATGATAGCCTTAGTTCTGCGTTTATCTCACTATTAGATTCGATTGGTTTCTGTCAGAGTGTAAACAAACCCACTCATTGTTTTAACCATACCCTCGATCTTGTTCTGTCATATGGAATCGAAATTGAAGATTTAAAAGTCTTCCCACAAAATTCTGTCTTATCAGACCATTATTTAATAACTTTTGAATTTATATTACTGGACTATAGGCCATTAGGCAAACATTCCTTTAGTAGATGCCTGTCTGATAGTGCTGTAGCTAAATTTAAAGAAGTGATTCCATCGGCATTTAATTCAATGCCATGTCTCAATGTAACGGAGGACTCCTGTGCTAACTTTAGTCCCTCCCAAATTGATCATCTGGTTGATAGTGCTGCAGGCTCGCTGCGAACGACTCTTGATTGTATTGCTCCTATTAAAAAGAAAATAATAAAACAAAAGAGGTTAGCTCCATGGTATAACTCCTTAACCCGCAAGTTAAAAGAAACATCGCGAAAATTAGAAAGGAAATGGCGTTCCACCAAACTGGAGGAAACTCATTTAGTTTGGCAAGATAGTCTTAGAACATACAGGAAGGCCCTCCGTAATGCCAGAGGAGCCTATTACTCCTCACTAATAGAGGAACATAGGAATAACCCTAGGTTTCTTTTCAGCACTGTAGCCAGGCTGACACAGAGTCAGAGCTCTGTTGAGCCATGTATTCCCAGAGCTCTCAGTAGTAATAACTTCATGAGCTTCTTTGATGATAAAATTCTAACTATTAGAGAAAAAATTCATCATCTTGTGCTCTCAGCTAGTTCAGATATATCTTCGAGTACAGGAATTTCAGGAACCTCAGAAGCAGCTGTAGAACCAGATTTATATTTAGACTGTTTTTCTCCAATTGACCTTCACCAACTAACTTCAATGATTTCTTCGTCTAAACCAACAACCTGCCTCTTAGACCCCATCCCAACCAGGCTGCTTAAAGAAGTTTTACCCTTAGTTAGCACTTCTTTACTAGACATGATCAATCTGTCTTTATTAACAGGCTATGTACCACAGTCCTTCAAAGTAGCTGTAATTAAACCTCTTCTTAAAAAGCCTACGCTTGATCCAGGGGTTTTAGCCAATTATAGACCTATATCTAACCTTCCCTTTCTCTCCAAAATCCTTGAGAAAGTGGTCGTTAATCAGTTATGTGACTTTCTAAACAGCAATAGTTTATTTGAGGATTTTCAGTCAGGATTTACGGAATTTCACAGCACAGAGACAGCACTGGTGAGAGTGACAAACGACCTTTTGATTGCATCAGATAAAGGATTTGTCTCTGTACTTGTTCTGTTAGATCTCAGTGCCGCTTTCGATACCATTGACCATTGTATCCTATTACAGAGACTGGAGCATTTGATTGGCGTCAAAGGACCCGCACTAAGCTGGTTTCAGTCGTATTTATCGGATAGATTTCAGTTTGTCCACGTAAATGATGAATCCTCCGTGCACACGGAAGTTAGTCATGGAGTTCCACAAGGTTCAGTGCTCGGACCACTTTTATTTACCTTGTATATGCTTCCTTTAGGCAATATTATCAGGAAACACTCCATAAACTTTCACTGCTATGCAGATGATACTCAGTTATACTTATCGATAAAGCCAGATGAAACCGGTAAGTTAGCCAAGCTTCAGGCATGTATTAAGGACATAAAAGACTGGATGACCTGCAATTTCTTGCTGTTAAACTCAGACAAAACTGAAGTTATTGTTCTGGGTCCTAAACACCTGCGAGACGCACTATGTATAGATATAGTTACTCTAGATGGCATTGCCCTGGCCTCTAGCACCGCTGTAAGGAGTCTAGGAGTAATCTTTGATCAGGACATGTCCTTTAATACCCATATAAAACAGACTTCAAGGACTGCCTTCTTCCACTTACGTAACATTATAAAAATCAGGCATATCCTGTCTCAAAAAGATGCAGAAAAACTAGTTCATGCATTTGTTACTTCTAGGTTAGATTACTGTAATTCTTTATTATCGGGTTGCCCCGATAAGTCTCTAAAGACTCTTCAGCTGATCCAGAATGCGGCTGCACGTGTACTGACAGGAACTAGCAAAAGAGAACATATTTCTCCGATATTAGCTTCTCTGCACTGGCTCCCTGTGAAATCTAGAATAGAATTTAAGGTCGTCCTCCTCACTTACAAAGCTCTTATTGGTCAGGCACCATCATATCTTAAAGAGCTGATAGTACCGTATTACCCCACTAGAGCACTACGCTCACAGAATGCAGGGTTACTTGTGGTACCTAAAGTTTCTAAAAGTAGAATGGGAGCCAGAGCCTTTAGTTATCAAGCTCCTCTTCTGTGGAATCAGCTCCCAATTTGGGTTCGGGAGGCAGACACCCTCTCTTCGTTTAAGAGTATGCTAAAAACGTTCCTTTTTGATAAAGCCTATAGTTAGGGCTGGCTCAGGTGAGTCCTGAACCATCCCTTAGTTATGCTGTTATAGGCTTAAGACTGCTGGGGGACTTCCTAGGACGCACTGAGCTTCTCTCTCCTCCTCTCCCTCTCTATCTGTATGCATTCCTATCCCACTAATACAGGCTACCAACTCCATTTCTTCCTGGTAGTCCTTGTGCTTTCTGTGTTTTTTCGCCTTCTCACTTTCTGCAGGTATTTCTGCCTCTGGAGCTGTAGAGTCTGGATCTGTGATTGCCGGCCGTCTACTGCCCCCATGTTCCTGCTCCACACTCACTGCTGCAGTTGTTCTTATTATTAGTCTGATTTGTTGTCTCTCCTCCTGTTCTGTCTCCCCTCTCCCCCTCTCTCTTCCCCTTTCAACCCAACTCGGTCGATGCAGATGGCCGCCCACCCAGAGCCTGGTTCTGCTCGAGGTTTCTACCTGTTAAAAGGGAGTTTTTCCTCGCCACTGTCGCCAAGTGCTTGCTCATGGTGGGAACTGTTGGGTCTCTGTAAATAATATTTTAAAGAGTATGGTCTAGACCTACTCTATGTGAAAGCGTCTTGAGATAACTTTTGTTATGATTTGGCGCTATACAAATAAAATTGACTTGACTTGACTTGACTTATTTCCAACAAGCCCTTGACAACCTTCGCCAAGTCTTCCTTGCCATCCGAGGGGCAGGCTTGCGCCTCAGCCCCAAGAAGTGTGACCTCCTGCAGCGTGAGACCAAGTTCCTAGGCCATGTGGTAGGATCTGAGGGCATCTCCACTGATCCTGCCAAGGTGGAGGCAGTGAAAAACTGGCCGGTACCCCATAACATCAAGGAGGTGTGCAGTTTCCTGGGATTTGCCTCCTACTACCAGCGCTTTGTTAGAAGCTTTGCCTCCATTGCCAGCCCCCTTCATTGCCTCACTGACAAGGGTCAAGAGTTCAACTGGGATGACACATGTGCAGCTGCTTTCGCTCAACTCCGTACTGCCCTGACTGATGCCCCTGTGCTGGCACTTCCAGATCCTGAACGCCCCTTTCTTGTGGACACTGATGCCAGTGACGTGGGGGTGGGTGCAGTCCTGTCTCAGTTTGGAGCACATGGAGAGAGAGTGGTGGCCTACTTCAGCCGGGCATTGAGTAGTCCTGAGCGTAACTACTGTGTGACTCAGTGCGAGCTGTTGGCAGTGGTCCTGATACTCCACCACTTCCGCCCTTATCTCTACGGCCACTAGTTTCTCTTCAGAACTGACCACGCCTCCCTCACCTGGATGCTCAGCTTTAAGGAGCCTGAAGGCCAGGTGCCAAGGTAGATTGAAGCCCTGCAGAGCTATGATTTCAAAATCCAGCACCGCACAGGGTGACTGCACACCAATGTTGATGCCCTCTCTTGACGCTGACTCTGGGAATCGTTACGTCCTTGTGGCCATGGACTACTTCACACTACACTCGCCAGCTGGCCATTATTACCTCAAAACACCAGCACGACTGGGACCATCACTTGTCCATGGTCCCCTGTGCGTACCGGTCAGCAGTGCAGGAGAGTACTGGATATACACCAGCTGTCCTTTTGTTTAGATGGGAGCTGCGGACACCTGTGGACATGGCTTCTGGAGTGCCCCCCAGCACCGAATTGGCCCAGGAGCCGGGTTTGAGTACCTGCAGGACTTGCGACAGCGCCTGGCTGAGGCACATGACTTTGCTTGGCGACATCAGGCATCTGCCTGATGGGGGGACGGTAGAAAAGGGCGTATGATACCCGCTGCCAAGGGCAGACTTTTTCAGCAGGAGAGAATGTGTGGGTCTAGTGTCCAGCCAGAAAAAAGGGTGTCTCACCTAAACTCACTAGCCAGTGGATGGGCCCTTGTGAGGTGTTGGAACAGTTGTCGGACGTTGTATACCGGGTGAGACTGTGTGTCCGGGGACAGACAGTGGTTCTCCACTGGGACCGTTTGGCACCCTACCATCCGCTGGCCGAACGGGAGGGTCCAGCAGATCAGCCCAGCTTGCCCAGTACCACGCAGCCACGGACTCTGGGACTGGCATAGATGGGAATGGGCAGACATCCGAAACCCCGCAGCCTCCCTGTCGCTATGCAGACTTTGTGCTGAGCGGGTGAGTCACCAAGGATGGGTGACCCGCTGGTGGGGGCAGTGTTGCGCCGGCCCCCATGTCCCATCATGCTTTGTGTTGGACTGTGTACTTAGTTTCTTAAGTTTGTTGTTTATGTTCGAAAGTGCAGATGTTACATTTTGTTAGTGTTTGTAATATGTCTGCTCAACCTGGTGGTTTATGTTGATAATTGTCATTTTTGTGATGGCTTACAGTTTTGACCAGTGGTGAGAGTGCTGTTGCCTTTCTTGACTCCAGCTGTGTTTTCTAACTGTGTTGTTGGTGGTGGTGTACCCATTAATACTTGGCAATAAAGGGTTGACATTGTTGAAAGTAGTCTTCTGCTTCTTCTTCCTGTGCCACATGCTACAATATATAAAAGTGAAGAAAATAAATAATTTGACATCCTGAATTAAATGTGATGATGTTTTTGAAATGTTTGTATCTAAACGGCATGAGATCTGAGGAAAGGCCTTTGCTGCAAAACTCAGGCAACTCTGTCAGGCCAAGGATAAGGCCTACAGAAGTGGGGGCAGGTTTCTGTACAACTAGGCCAGAAACACACAGACAAATAAGATCAGGGTAGCAAAGAGGAGCTACTCTGAATAGTTGGAGAACCAACAAGTTTGAGCAATATTAGGATTCAAAGGAGGGTGGAATTCTCAAGGACAGAGCAGAGTGGTGTGGCTATGACTAATGCTGAATAAATGCTACTAATCCTAAAACAAAGCCTGCAACATAGAGAAAATTGCAAAAACTATAACGTGTAGCACCTGTTGGTAGGGGGAGGCTATCTACTCACAAACACACACACACTAGCTGGCCTTGAAGCTTTAGCAAGTCTTGAAGCTTGACATTTTAAGGAGTAGTCCTGCAGACCACTATCTGTATGAAATAATTTGCCTATCTGTTACAATATGCTTACATCCACACAATGGAACAGAAACGTCAGAAAAGAACATCATGTACTATTGTCATGATAAGAAGAAGTAGCAGTTAGAAGGTGAGGAGCAGAGTTAGCAAAGCAACATGCAAACAGAGGAAGTGTAGGGTTTTCTTTTCTTTAGGGCTCTATCTCCTCGGATTGGTGGATTTGTGTGCCAAGAGACTGGGACCAGCCTAGTGCACCAACAAGGAAGAACTAAGTTTAAACCGTGGTATCTTACCACCTTTTATTTTGACCAATCAGTTGCACATTTAAATTTAAAACTTTGTGTAATATTAAGGTGAGCACTCTCTTCTAGGAGGAAGACACAGGACAGCTCCATGCTGTCTATGACATTCTGAATAGAGGAGATCCTTGTACAAGACGTTTTTGACTCTCCAATTGCTGTAATAAATGTTAAACTGAGAATTGGATATCTCTGAGACTCTTCTTTCTCAAATCAATGCACATGCTGACACAAGCCAACAACCCTGCATCAGTATGGAGAGGCCTGCAGGACCTCACCAACTACAGGAGACAACGCACCTGTCCACTCTCTGAAGAATCATCAACTGGCTGATGACCTGAATTTGTTTTACTGCAGGTTATATCTGCCCACTTTTCACACACCCCAACTGCTCTGACATGAGGAACTGTGAGGAGGACCTGAATCTGCTCTTGCTTTGCTCAGACAGAAGATCAGGAAGGCACCAGGCCCAGACGGTGTGTTTCTGACCCACCTGAAGGACAGCACAGGCTCTCTGCTGGACCCCCTGCAGGCTAACATGTCAGTGGATGATGCAGTCAACAGAAGACTGCACCACCTGGTGCTACACATCGACTCCCCAGGGACCAACGCAAGGGTCCTGTTTGTCCTGTCTGCGTTCAACACCATCATCTTGGAAAGCCTTCACCCCAAACTCTCCCAGCTCACTGTGCCAGCCTCCCATCTGTCAGTGGATGACAAAATTCCTGACAGACAGGAGGCAGCAGAGGAGGCTGGGGAACATCACATCCAGCACACGGACCATCAGCACCAACGCCCCCCCAGGGATGTGTGCCTCACTACTGCTCTTCTCCCTCTACACCAACGACAGCACCTCAGGAGACTCGTCTGTTAAACCACTGAAGACTACATAACAGTCATGGGCCTTGTACATCACATTATTGTAATTTTTTTTTTATATTGACCCCTGAGAACCGTCATGATGGCCCAGACCTCCTGAGCTCTGTAACAGTCCATCAGGAGTCGCTGCTGCATCTCGTCATGGTCACTATAAATCATTTATTGTGGCTACAGAATAATGCATCATCTGTTGTTTCCGCTTTGGTCATTATTAAATGTTTAATAACCACAAATATGTGTTGATAAAACACATAATCAATCACTCCTTGGTCTCCTGAGAGAAAGTGTGTGGTTGCAGTAGTAGTTCATGGTGCAAAAAAGATCTGCTCCAATTAAGGAAAAATGTGTATCATTGCATTAGTAGTTATTTACATATTACAGTCTCAGTTTCCCCTGCGCACCTGTCTTGTATTTAGGTCTCATTTGACCTGATTTTGTCTTTCTCTGATTAGTTGTCTGTGCATATATGATCCTGGTTTTCCTTTGTTCTCTGTCTGGTCCTCATCGTTCATGGTGTGTTTCCCCATTCCTGAGTGTTTTTCTGTGAACCTCTTTGGATTTGGGGATTTTTATTTATAAGTCATTTCGATGGCAGTTTTGTGTTTGTGATTCGTTTTTATCCCTGTGGTCCTTGTGTCTTATGCTCAGATTGTGATAAAACTGAGAAAACAAACTAATTTGGAGCATTTGTGGCTTCTAATGGCTTCAGTATCGTTCTGTTCAGAATGTGTTTTCAAATAAAACATGTGAAGAAGAATAAAAAATTAATATTAGCTAAAATTAATTGAAAAAAACAATAAAATTGAGAATGAGATTATACTATATTATATGTAATCTGATCAGGACTATATTAGTGATATTAAAGTGCAGCTTCTCTGCTGGATTCTATTGAACAGTAACTCGCTGCAGGTCCACTTTATGTTTATTCTTACCACTACAACATCTGCATTCCTACACAACTTCCTGGTGCCTCAGTGGCTCTGTATAAAGCAACATAATACATGTAAATATAACTCATATGAACATGCAAGCAATAAGAGCAGCATCAACAGGAATCAGTGGAGTTTTTACAGCAGAGCAGTAGGTTAATGCAGGCTATTCTGAACCCCAGACCTCTCGCACCTGAAGCAAGAATCATACCTAGACCAACAAGCCACATGCATAGCATCTTCTGACACACTTTTGTTGTTTTCTACCCAGATATTTTATTACCATCATCATCATTATCAGTATGTGAGGCGTGAATGTGACCAGAATAAATTGCATCAGTGTCACAGTGAACACCTGATGGAGATTTTGCTGCACAACATTTCCTTTGAGTTGTGTCTACCAAAGAGACTTTGAAGTACTTGTACTTTGCTTGAGTCTTTCCATTTCACACTATTATACTTCTACTATACTATTCTATTATACTCCACTACATATCAGAGCAGAATATTGCACTTCTTATTGCACTACTTTCATTTTACAGATATAGTTTCTTTTCGGATTAAGTTTAAAAAATAAATAAATAAATGTTTATAAGATTTTAAAATCAAAGATGAGAGAAAAGTCCAGAAGCTGAGAACACGTTCTACACACTTTCTACACTTTCTACACAACAGTAGTTTATTTGAGGATTTTTCAGTCAGGATTTAGAGTGCATCATAGCACTGGTGAAAGTGACAAATGACCTTATGATTGCAGCAGACAAAGGCTTTCGATACCATTGACCATCAGATCCTATTACAGAGACTGGAGCATTTGATTGGCATTAAACCCGCACTAGACTGGTTTAAGTCCTATTTATCAAACAAATTTCAGATTGTACATGTAACTAACCACTAATACATGTTACTTACTCCAGGGTTTACTCACAGCAGTTTACCCGCACTCTGGATCTCTGCATGCACCCTAACAGACTTATGGGCCAATTTTGTCATTCTCCACTATCTCCTTGATGAGGTCATCTAATGCAACATCTGAGAAGGATGACAACGTTCCAGAGTGCATCAGGTGGAACTGCCTGAAACATCAACACATCATGAATATCTTAAACCTACTGTATTTAGATTTATTTCCCACCATCCACAATGTAACAAACCCTTTTCCAGGATGGTTACAATAAGGCCAGCAGGACCCTGAGATGAAGGTGGGATTGTTCCCCCCTATCTGTGGTGCTGTGAAACCACAGGTCCTCAGAAAACAGAGTTGCTCTCTGGAAATTCTGTACTGAAGGGGACCTCGACCTCCAGTCAAATAGAGTGGGGCCTGGTAGCTTGAATCACCCGCAACAATAGCAAAAGGAAAAAGTTTAGATTAGATTCAACTTTATTGTCACTGCAAAGGTACAACAGAATGCAGTTTGGCATCTAGCCAGAGGTGGAAATAGCAGTAAAGTGCTGAGAAATATGCTTATATGTATATAAGGTAAATAGATACATACAGTATGGACCATACTGATGATATTAACAGTTTGAAATTAATATGGCTGATATAGACAGTATGAACAATAATTGAAGTATAAACTATATGAACAGTGTGAAATAAATATGCTAGAATATATACTGAAAGGGAATGTCGGGTCAAAAAGGTCCAGATGTGGGCCAGAGAGTGTCTGGTCTTCTTGCCGACTGTTAATCAAAACATCACGTCTATCTAGCCTACTGGAGTCTCAAAAATACTCAGAAGAATGCAGCCGAGTCAGACAGAATCTGATGTGAAGAGTTTATTGAGTACAGGCATGTAACAGCAATAAACTTGAATGAGGTCCCAGAACCTGATTGATTTCAGCTCAAAAAGCTGCTCTTTATATACCCTGTGGCTCGGGTGTAAACTACCTCCTCCTTTTTTAAAAACCTGTCAAAAATATGCCCAGAGACAGTGGTGTAAACCCCCAAGAAGTTCAATTTCCTTCAAACCGTTGCTGTTGCACAGAGTCTGCTTCCTCTGGCCACACTTTAACCAGTCTCACTGAAGGTTTCATAGTGTGAGGTGGTCAGACTGGATGGGGGAGGGGAATGGCTTTTGGAGTTTCAGTGGACAAGGCCAGGCCAGGTGTCTCTCCAGATTTTGTGAATTATTAGTTATCTACCAACAAGTGATTAATGAATGACCAATCATTAAAACAAATCATTACTTGAGAATGTCTTGGCCACTTGGTGTTCAGCAGTGCACACATGCATTTTCTGTCGGAAATGCACGTTATGGTTTGAATAGAGTTTCAAATAACTCTCAAATAAACTAGAAACAAATATGCTATCCTAATATGATAAATAATCCTATCAGCAGCCCCATGCTAGGCCTACCTTGTAGTGTAGATGTGGTAGGCCAAGATCTCCAGACTTCTCTCATTCAAGGCTCCTCTCCATGGTTTCTAACCTGCCAGTAGACGGTTTGGTGAAATTAGGGATGAAAACAGAATTGGTAAATGTGACAGAGAATCTCACACAACCTCAGTTTAGGTTACATGCAAAAACAAACTACATAGGCTAGACCTTTCTGTTGGATTTTAGCTATAGGCTCATCAATATGGATTGAACCACAGCAGGATCAGCAAAAGCAGTCTTGTGCAGTCGTTAAATGTCCTCTTGCAATGCACAATAAAACTTTTTATGGTCATTTTGCTGGATAACCACCACTTCCTCTTCCTCTTCCTCTTCTTCTTCCTCTTCTTCCTGTTCTCTTCATGGATGTATAAAAAGAACCGGATACAGCGTTGGAGGCGGGACCTTGTTCATTCCTATGGAAGTTGCTCAGTGGCGCATGAGGCAAACATCCAGGTATTCAGTATGCGGAAGTTTTTAGATTTTCACACTCTGTTGGGCCCATAGAGCATGCCTTTAGCCGGGCGCACTTCCGGGGGGCTTGGTTCTCTTTCTACAACCTCTTGTTCTCTTTGTTTTATGGTGCTTGGCATCCAGTTTATTGGTGCATTACTGCCACCTTCTGGTCCAGAGAAACTATGTGAATAAAATGCTCGGGCCTTCACAGCCATCAGATTTCAACCCAGTTGAACACCTGAAGATTTTGGACAAACGTGTAAGACAATGCCCTCCACCACCATCTCCATAACACCACATTATATAATATAAACCTTTATCTTCAAATCTATTTAGTGATTCTGTGATTGTCTCTGATGCTATTATGTCCTAGTGTTTTGTATGCCTATGTTCTTTTTCTATTTGTGTACTACTTAAATAAAGGTTGTATACATATAAATGAAGGAATATCTTGTGGAGGAACGGTGTTCATCCCTTCAATAGAGTTCCACAGACTGGGCAAGGAGCACTGAAGCTGTTCTGGAGGCTCGTGGCAGCCTGACTCCATACTAAGACACTTTATGTTGGTTTTTCCTTTAATTTGTCACCAGTCTGTATGTAGAATGCCATTTTCTCATGTAGTTTTTATGGTGGAATGCCACTTAACATAATTGAAGCAGAAGAATCCTAGACTAAACAGTTAATCACAGATTCCAATATTAATCCTTTAGGCTATTTATAAGACGGAAAATGCAGTGAGCCTATAGAGCAAATAATGGGCTAGACTCATTACTGTAAAGTATTGTAGGTTGAATTACCAAGGATGATCATTTGTATTCAATTGTGGACAATCTGAACCTTTCTTTTAAATAATAAAGTGTCATCTAGTGGACATACTATAATGTGGTAGAAACTGTGATCTGTTGCTTGTTAATTGTTTGTAGCACAGGCTTAATGATCACCATTAATGTGACTATAAAATGCTGAACAGCATTCAGGGAGAATGTCCAAAAGAGGATTCTTTGCTGTCTATAATCCTCTGAATCGAGTAGGCTACTGTACAATTCATGCCTTCAAGGGCTTCAAGGGGTCGTTTCCGTTATAAACGGCGTTTTAATTGTAATCGCGTGGAAAGAGAGGCGATAAAGATATAGAGGCACATGCACACTTACTCCCCATCAGAGAAATGTAGCCTATATTCCTATACTCCTATATTAAACAGGAGGAGCAGACATTTTGTCAAGAGAAGGGTCGGAACAGAAACACAGAGGTGTCTCGAGGCTGCGCGGCAGATTTCACACAGACGAGACAGCCTCCAACACAGTGAGCAGCTCAGCCAATCACAGGAGGGGGACCACACAGCATTATTTGCATTGAGTCTCTATAAGACCAGTCGCTCTCGGATAACAAACTCATCTACTACTGCAGAGTACGGAGAGACCGAAAATGCCTGAGCCAGCAAAGTCCGCGCCCAAGAAGGGCTCCAAGAAAGCCGTGAACAAGACCGCCGGCAAGGGAGGCAAGAAGAGGAGAAAGACCAGGAAGGAGAGCTACGCCATCTACGTGTACAAGGTGATGAAGCAGGTCCACCCCGACACCGGCATCTCCTCCAAGGCCATGGGCATCATGAACTCCTTCGTGAGCGACATCTTTGAGCGCATCGCCGGTGAGGCCTCCCGCCTGGCTCACTACAACAAGCGCTCCACCATCACCTCCAGGGAGATCCAGACCGCCGTGCGTCTCCTGCTGCCCGGTGAGCTGGCCAAGCACGCCGTGTCCGAGGGCACCAAGGCCGTGACCAAGTACACCAGCTCCAAGTAAACCCGCTGTCAACCAGCAACACAAAGGTCCTTTTCAGGGCCGCCCACCACTTCACTGAGAGCTATTCCTACTCCTGATCCAAACTTCTTGTTTATCAACTAATGTTGATCTACAGTATTATATAGCCATATAATACCTTTAGTGGAAGACAAGTTAATTTGATCATTTGAAGTAAGAGTTTATTATATTAAAGCTTTTGTTTGTGATAGTTTACTTATTTATACTAAATAGTAAACCAGGCATGTCTGGATATTGATCAATACTGCAAACAGTGTGTGTATTGTGGCCTAGGTTGCTTTACCCAGGGTGGTCAAAGTGTTTTTAATCTAAATTTTATTTATATATTTTTTTTTTTTCAGTTTAACTGCTGGTCTGGTGTTTTCATCTAAATGAACTGAAGAGGCCACAGACACAAGGCACGCCAGTTCTTCAGCTTTGTGCAGTATTGCATGACCTGTCAGTGATAGATCTCCTGTAAGCCACAAATTGACATTGGTTTTGGATTTTTCCATCAGGTTGAAATTTAGAGAAACTCTGTCCTCTTTTGCCATGATGTTCGTCTGACGGGACAATGTTTCCGTGCTGTGATTGGTTGTCTCTGCTCGTTGATAACGCCCTTCGGAAATCCAAAATGAACTGAGAGGTTCCAGAATAATATGCGCCAGAGTGCTTTATACAAATCCGAGTATAAAGCTACCATTTGTGATGTCAGAAAACTAAATGAGATCAATAACGTACACATCTTATATTTTTAAAATTTGTCTGTTACGCCTATACACAACATATCCGTTTCTACCACACACTAGTGTCTCCACTAGATGGCACTCCATTAATTAAAAGGTTCTGATAGAATCACAAACAAATGATAGCTCTTTGTAATTTACATAAAGGTGCAATTATTTATGTTGATGAGTCTGCCCATAAATTGCTCTGTAGGCCCACTGTGTTCCCCTTCTTATAAATAGCCTAAAGGATTAATTCACATATCTAAAAAAAAGAGGAGACGAAGAACTTGTAGAAGATTAGGAAGAAGAAAGAATCTTCACAACTGCAATGTGTGCAGGGATAAACCAGCAGCATTAGAGGTCTACGCCTATACTCATAGAATTTGTGGTTAAGATAGTCAACATTTTCTATCCTTAAACAAATTAGATGAATAAAAAGTCAGGGATCATTGGGCCACTTTTGAGGCTAATTTTTGTCCAGTGTGCAACAAATAAATTTAGACAAGTGTGATGTAGAAATCTGAAGCCTCCAGGAAACAAACTGATAATTGGACTTTTCAGTAAAGTAGTACACATCTTGTGTGTCTTTCTATCTGCATTAATTTCAACTTTCTATTTGAACCTTGTTACTAATGAATAAATGTCACATTTTTACAGTTGCAGGCGACAGAGTAAATAAACCAAAGTGACACCAAAACTGACAACACAAATGTTCTTAATAAACCGTACTTTTGGACAAAATCAAGATATCGGGTTGATTCCAGAATATTTGGGAAGAGTCTGTAATTTTGTAAGTCTAGAAATGAGAGAAATATTTTACAAAAGTTATAAAATATATGTAATATAAATAATTGGAATGAATAAGACAGATACATTATTGAACCTTAATTGGCTGCAAAATTAAATGCATATTTACAGACAAAACAGAATAACTCCAGTAGCACCATTACTCAAATTGATTTGAGTAATGACATAAACTGACCTTAAGTGACCAAAAAAAAAGAATTGAACATGAAAAAAAAGTTAAACTAAATTTACTGTGAACTGAAGGTTAAATAATGAATGGCATGTGTGAAACAAAACACAAAACCAGATCTGCTGTTGGAGGTCTGAAGAGATGAGAGAAGCCAGAGATGAAGCCACAAGTTTACTCAGGTGGAGGCAGTTCCTCGTGTCCAACCCTACTTATTCAACGCCCCTCTATGTAATTTGGTGCAGCAACTTTTAGTCTACATATTTTCTAATCAAGCAGTTTTTATTTGTATTACAAAGTAAAGCACTCACTTAATGAAGTTATTTACAATTCATCAATAATATTAATCAGTGTTATTGTAATTAGTCACATTAAGATCCATTATTTCCGGCACTGACTGAATGTATTTAATGGTTCTATATTAAATATAACAGTAGAAGCTTGAATAAGAAAGTGTTGTACAACAAGTGCAGCTGCAACTGCAGAGATCAGTGCTGCACTTTATTTCTATTCAAAGTAGCCCTCAGCAGGAGAAATGTTGACAGCAGCAGTGAGCAGCTCTGATAGGAAGTCTGGCTAAAGTCACCATGAGCCTCGGCCATCGTCAGTGTGTTTGCTGCTACCAGAATAACTTGAGTTTATTACAAGGTCATCATCAGCAGCTGGTTGTTTTTACTCCGAGGCCCTGAACAAACATGTGGGCCAGCTGGAAGACGGCTTTTGATGGAGATCTGAAGCATTTTAAATCCTTTTAGGAGACAAATGAGTGGGAAAAGCCGCTGAGCAGAGCTGGCCACGACGGTGTATAGGTGAGGTTTGGAGGCTCCTCAAACTAAATGCAGAGAGCATCAGAGCTCTACATGACTTCAATGTGAAGAGACACAAGTCCGCTACCGGCTCCCTTCACTGTCAGCCTGCAGACCTGCTCCCACATTTAGTTTGGAGCCTTTTATCGGTGCAGAGAAAACACAAGTGGCGGCGTTCAGACTGCACAGAGGAGCCACGGGCCGGGTTGAGTCTCCACGGTTCTCATGGTGTGTTTAAGAGCAGCCTCCTGCTCCGGACTCTGCAACAGTTCACTCACAGACTCGGATCGTCACTCCGTAGCGGAACAAAGCGTCGAGAAAACAATGGCAGAAGTAGCTCCAGCTCCAGCCGCCGCCCCGGCCAAAGCGGCCAAGAAGAAGGTTTCCAAACCGAAGAAGCCCGCCGGCCCCAGCGTCAGCGAGCTCATCGTTAAAGCTGTGGCCGCATCCAAGGAGCGGAGCGGCGTGTCTGCGGCCGCCGTCAAGAAGGCTCTGGCTGCCGGAGGCTACGATGTGGAGAAGAACAAGTCCCGCGTCAAGACCGCCATCAAGAGCCTGGTGGTTAAAGGGACTCTGGTCCAGACCAAGGGGACCGGGGCCTCCGGCTCCTTCAAGATGAGCAAGAAGGCCGACACCAAGGCCGCCAAGCCGGCGAAGAAGGCCGCTCCTAAAGCCAAGAAGCCCGCGGCGGCCAAGAAGCCCGCAGCCAAGAAAGCCACAGTGGCCAAGAAGCCCAAAGCAGCGACAGCCAAGAAGCCGGCAGCCGCTAAGAAATCCCCGAAGAAGGCGAAGAAACCCGCAGCGGTCAAGAAAGCGGCAAAGAGCCCCAAGAAGGCCCCCAAGAGCCCCAAGAAGGCTCCCGCAAAGAAGGCTGCCAAGCCCAAAGTCAAGAAGGCAGCACCCAAGAAGAAGTGAGCTGTCATCAGTGTGAAGAGGAAACGTCCCGACAAAAGGCTCTTTTAAGAGCCACACATCATCCTTACAGAGCGGATTCCTCATCACTCTTATTGTTAGGAACTGCAGACAGGAGGAGAATAACTAGAGGAAGACTTTAATTATCATTTAACAACAGTGAGAGTGATGCATGAGAAGCTTTTAGTTCAGTTAATATTACAATTGGGTAACTTAAATAATGAATTTAAACAGTGCTACATCTCTTTGTCTCTGTCTCTCTCAGCTTAATTGGCATGGGAAACAGACTTTAACATTGCCAAACAAGTGTAACAACAATTTACAAAGAATTCTGACTATATATACATGTAAGTAAAAAATAAAATAACTTAAAATAGAAAAATGTAGATTTGAAGTTTAAAATATAAATACAATTGAGAGCTATATAAACATTTACTGTTTGTACAGCGACTGTGTCTATGTACAGAGATCAACACAGTGCTGATGGTTGGTGCAGGAATACTGGTGGTTGACGGTCTTCATGGTGCTTGTTTTCCATTTGACGCCCCTTTTTGGTCACAACAGCTCACAAATCCTGCTGCTGTGTTTGCACATTGTTTTATTTCGCCCAGCAGATAAAGGAGATTTTCATGATCGGCCATGTTTATCCAAGTCATTTGTTAGGCTGTAAACTGTGTTTAGTGTCTCTCTTTGTGTATTGGTGGCCTTTTTTTCCTACTTGTATGATCTCTGTAGAGTCCAACAGATAAAGAAACAGGAAGGTGGATTAATCTCACATGGTAACGTTTGATCTCCTTCTTGTTCTTTGATACCAGTTTGATCTCTGGCTGTGTCAAAGTGTCTTTGAGCAAGACACTGAACCCCTAACTGCTCCCGATGAGCAGGTCGGCACTTTTTAAAATAGTTGTTTGGAACCTTCAATGGTTGTCCATTCACCATATCTATTGACAACTTCCTTTAAGGCATTTATAACCAAGTCAGTGCCATGTTTGGCTTTAAAACCAAACTTGTTATCTGTGGAGTTAATAAACTCATAATCTATCTAGCAGGATTCTTTCTAGGACTTCTGACAGTATGCTGGCCAAAGTAATGGGCCTGTAGTTATCTAGGCTGCGTACTTTACTAGCTCTGTCCCACTGGCTTTGCTGTTAAACAGCTTCTTTTTAGCCTGGTACACCTCATGTGACATAATTACCATTGAATGATTACTCTCAATATTGTCACTTTTGATACAGTTGATTAAGTTGCTATAATGCTGTCGTCATAACTCTGCAATATTGTGTGTTCCTGAAATTCCATCAACAGTGCATGGTAAAGATGTTTTACAGTTGTTAAGAACTCTTCCTAAAATTTACAACATTGTTACTTATCAGCTTCCTGGCCATGGAATCAGCCCTCACATTTTCCAAATGAAGCAAAAGGCATACTTTTATCTTGCAATAGTGAGCTTCTTGTACTCAAGCACAGGCTCTTGTCTGGGTCTACCTGCGATACCATGATTTAAAAGCGCCACAGGCTTCACCATGATACTCAGCAACACACTCGTTCCACTGTTACATCTCTAGATAGTTGCATATTACTTAAGGATTTGTCTGTATGAGCATAAAAGGCTAAGATACCAGTCGAGTTTTTCTGTGTTGGCACTATTTCCATTTCGATAAAACAACATATATATATTCCATATATACATATATACATATACCCATACATCCTAATGATGCATGTGAATCAGCTGTATTAATACAAGATACAAAACAAGATTCATCCACACCCACTCCAGCAGCACATTGTTGCCCCCCGAAAGTTGAGGACATCCAGCAGGTTCTTGGAACAACTGCTGCTCCCTTTACTTTTTATAAACATGTTTTACTTTCTAGAGCAAAGACTTGTTTAATATTTCAAAAAAATAAATACAGACAGTAAGGCAGCCATTACAATTATGCATTTTTCATCATGTGGACCAAGTGTTTTAATCAATTTAATATTCATACCTAATGATAATAATTGATTATTCTATGGGCTAATTATATATATAATTAATAATAAGATTAGTGTTTTATGTGAGAAACAAAAGAAGAGCGAGGTTTGAATTCTGAATATCAACCAAACCAACTTGTTTCTTCTTCTTTTAGAAGCCCACAGACCCGCTGCTGTGGAGGAGTGGTTTACTTTGAAGGTTTCAATTCTTCTCGTCCAGTAGTCAGTCTGCTTTCGAGCGCGCGCTCCTCGGCCTGGACCAATGAGCGCTGCCGTGGCTCCGGCAGCTCCTTTATAAAGCCGCTGCTCGCAGCCAGCCAGCATTCCTTCTTGAACTGTGTAGACAGAGAAGACCGAGAAAAGTAAAATGGCCAGAACCAAGCAGACCGCCCGTAAGTCCACCGGAGGAAAAGCTCCCAGGAAGCAGCTGGCCACCAAGGCCGCCCGTAAGAGCGCCCCGGCCACCGGCGGAGTGAAGAAGCCCCATCGTTACAGGCCCGGTACCGTGGCTCTCAGGGAGATCCGTCGCTACCAGAAATCCACCGAGCTGCTGATCCGCAAGCTGCCCTTCCAGCGCCTGGTGAGGGAGATCGCTCAGGACTTCAAGACCGACCTGCGCTTCCAGAGCTCCGCCGTCATGGCTCTGCAGGAGGCCAGCGAGGCTTACCTGGTCGGCCTGTTCGAGGACACCAACCTGTGCGCCATCCACGCCAAGAGGGTCACCATCATGCCCAAAGACATCCAGCTGGCCCGCCGCATCCGCGGAGAGAGGGCTTAAACTGACCTGAGATCAGCCCACCGTAAATACAACGGCTCTTTTAAGAGCCACATACATGAACCGAGAGAGTCCAGAGTCCTCTAGAGGAGCACCAGCACATTTATTACAACTTGTGATTACCAGGCGGCTACCATCTGGATACCTCATCACTGTTAAATAGACTAAATACACTTGTGTAAATAAACAGTGTAAACTTTAGTGTGGTGTACTGTATTAGAAATGTAAGATTGTGCTGTGTGGTCATTTCAGTTCTTTTCTGAACACGGTCTTATCTACAGCAGGATATTTCTAATTCATGATAAAATTAGCCTTTATTTATCCCCAGGAAAGTATAAAAGTAAAACTACAATAGCATAAGTAAGAAGTAGCATAAAAACACTTGCCATGTGATGCAGGTTTGTAACAGCCTCTATATGGAAACATAGTAAAACATACTTTGGTAGAATATAGCATGGGATATAAAATATAGTATACTGTGACATATAGTGATTTGTGCTAACTGCGCTATAATTATATATAATATACTGAGAACCTGCGGGCGACAAAGGCCACACTTTCTTCAGCTGCCCTGCCCCCTACTCCAACAAGGTAAGACACCAGCAGCAGCCTGCAGCTCCACCAGCTGTACTGCAGCATCACGGAGTCTCACACCAGAGCATCCAGTCATCTGAGGAGTCTTCCTCCCTACAAGTGCTGCAGCCTGCAGTTTCTCTGCTCCACGACTCATCCTCTCTGTCAAGTGAGGAAAGCTCAAGTGTGTGCACTGATACAGAATGAAGAGCATACAACGCATTAGCGCTGAGAGCGATAGTTATGATGATGATGATGAGGGAGAGCTGCAGAGCGAGAGCCTGAGCTCCGACTTCAGCCCCCCGATATCGATAATTAGACTCTTCTTTCTCCTCCTCCTCATGAGCTCCCTAAAAATCTCCACCTGGAATGCTCGAGGTGTCCAGTCGAGAGTGAACAGAGATCAGAAAATGGATTTTTTATTGAGCACTGACTTTGACATCCTGTGCATTCAAGAGCTGAGGCTCAAATCTAATGATGATGTTGAGAAAGTGCCTGAAATGTGGAAAAAGTGTGATTTCAATAAGAGAAAACAGCGTCAATGGTGTCGTGATCTTCTTTAAAACACACGCTGTTGAAATAATCAGGAGAAGAGACATAATTCTTGACATAAACAGATCCAAAGTAAATGTATTAAATTAAGAGTAAAGATGGTGATGTGGTCCACAGTGAGAAGCAGAAGAGAGAAGTCATCAGAGAACTGTGTGCTGATTCATATGAAAACATAGAAACAGACGCAGGTTGTTTGAAACTCCTTTTAGAAACAGTTCCTATATACACCTCAGCAAACTTCAATTCTCTGACAGGAGAGATTAAGAAAGAGGAGGTGATACAGGCCATCCAACAACTAAATGTTGGGAAAAGTCCCAAAGTTTTATCAGTTATTTATAGATGAAGTGTTGACCCTCCTCACCCTGATGTATAATGAAGGTCTGCACAGCGGCTGTATGGGGGTCTCCTTCTATCAAGGAGTTTTATGTTTATTATATAAAAAAGTAGATTAATCTGATTTAGATAATTATACATTTGACTATTATGAATACAAACTATGAAATACTAGCTAGATAATAATGAACAAATTAAATGATACATTAAATTATATTATAGATAAAAAACAAACGTGAAGTCAACTGATGTGGGATAATGTGAATATTTTAAGAGAGATAGTACCCAAACCAGGAAATAAAGACTTTTATATTATCAGGCTCGATCAAAGCAAAGCTTTCGATTATATCTCCAGAGATTATCTGTGGTCGGTGATGGAGGCGTTTGGCTCCCCCGACTCCTTTATTGATGTGGTCAAGTGTCTGTATGCTAAATCAAACGTCTGTGTTAATGTTAACAGTGTTTTAACTGAGTCTTCTGAAGTGGAAAGAGGTGTGAAGCAGGGCTGTCCTCTCAGTGCTGCTTTATATGTTTTAGCAATGAGTCCTTTAATCAAATCCATTAACTCCGACAGTCTCCTCTCAGGTATACGTGTGGGTCGGACTAACAGTCAAAGCCATCGCTTACGCTGATGATGTAACAATGATAAAAAAACAGCTGGAGATGGAAGTTCTCACAAACCATTGAAATATATGAGTTAGCATCTGGAGTTAAATTAAATCACACTCAAACAGAGGCAGTTTGGATCGGTGAGGAGGGAGACAGATGTGACATAAACACTGAGGTCAAAAGTAAAATTCTGGGTTTGATTGATTGTTATAAAGATCGTGGAGAAAGAAACATGGAGACAAAAACTGAGTGTAAGTGAAGAAGAAGTGGAAAAATGGCAAAACAAAAACACTTATTAGAAACTAAGAGTTAACATTATCAAAGCATATCCAAACTATTCTTTCTTTGTCTTGCAGATGAATAGAAAAGTGACACAACGCATTTTGAATTATAATAACCAGAACAAATAATAATGGAGGGTCAGGTAAGAACATAAACTAACATAATATGAATTCTGCAAATAATCATAGCCCCCAAAATGTCCAGGGTGCCACACCAACAAACACTGTGTTATCTTACTCTGGGGAACCACCAGAGGAGTAACAAAAAGAGAACTATATATAAAAGTAGAGAGCGCGGGGGGTTAGGAACTGTGGACCAGACCAAATGTTGCCTTCCTTAAAAATGTGTCAGCTGCCATCTCCAGAAATGCTCTCTGGGTCGGAGATCTCTCCATGTGGAGAAAAAGACGAGGCAGGGTGAGACAAGGCCCTTTTTTCAAACTATTATATGGATACTTGTCTTTGAACACCAGCATCTGCAACTACACTGGTGTGGACTGTTAAGAAAACTAAATGTTTAAATGAAAACAAAAGCACAGAGGTGATAAAAAGGTTGAGGAGTAAAGATCTGTCTGAGAGCATTAGAGATGTCTGCTGGCTTATTTCTGTCAATAGACTTCCAGTGGGAGCTGTGGTGTCCTGGAGCTGTTATGTTAAAACTAAGAAATGCCCAATCTAACAATGAAGCAGTGTTTAATTTACAGTAATATTTTGTAAAATAATTAACCAACAAATGTTAATTTTAAATTAATAAATGTGTTAATATAATCATATTTCTAAGTAGAATGTACATATTACTGTTTATCTTACAAATAAAGACTAATACCAAAAAAGCAATACAGTGCAGTCAAATTTACAACATAAAAGTGTAAAAAAATGTTTTATACAGAAGAAAACTGTATTACATTTTACAAATTCATATGTTATACTTTACAGATAAGAAAATGTACAAATACAGTAAAATTATGTTAAATTTAAGGATTTAAAAAACAGGTGATGTGTCTGTTTAGACACATCACTTTAAAAAACAGGTTTAAAAAACAGGCAGGTTTTGTTAGTCTTCTAAAAATGATTGTCTGTCGTTTTTGCAGCAAAGCACTAGAGACATTGAGGGGTTATGTGCTGCATTGTAAAGTTCACAGGAACGAACCCCGTTGTTTTTTTAATGTGTTGACGCCGACTGCAAGCGGACATTTTGTACTTACGCAGCTTTTAAAGCTCATTTCTATCTAATTCACAATGAACCTGCACATACTGTTACTTCTACAGCCATGTGCCATTCCGCTGTGTTTCACACAGTGAAAGAACTTATATCCCGCTTAAAAGAGCATATAGTTCAGGGGCAGCCCATGGTATGACCAGTAACTGGTTGCAAAAATACATTCACTGTGAAATCATCATTTACTGCTCATATTTCCAGGAAACATAGAGCATGTTCGGTGGATAGCATAAGTGACATGTACAGGGAAACCATTTCTCAGTCTTTTGCCGACATTGCATGTGAAGATGCTTCCCAGAGCTCAAATGATGCAGCAACAAATGAAAGAATTGAATTACCACACAATTTCAATGAGACCTTTCTTAGGAATGAATGTTTCCTTCTTCCAGCAGATGATTGTTAAATGTCCCAACTCATGAAAATGTGCATGAGTTGGGACAGGATTACACTTTAAGTAAGCTACATTCACTTTTAAAAGATGACATGTGTCTAACAGATGATGCTTTTGCTAAAATCTGTGATTGTGTGAAGGATTCAGATCTGTTCTCTGTCTGTCATCTGGAACCACTGAGAACAACATATTCAAGAGCTCAGACGTACAAAAAGATGTTCAAATACCTGGAGCTTAAACAAGTAACATTAGGAAATGATGAAAATATGACAGAAAGGTTTGCTTACTACATGCCAGTAAAACAAACAGTAAAAAGCTTATTAGAATCAGAAATCTGGAAGAATTCAGTGTCACAACAGTCTTGTGAAACAGACTCAGATGATTTTGGTGACTTAAGTGATGGACAAAACTGTAAGTCCAACCAGTTCTTCATTGAAAATCCAGGATACCTGATGCTAAATTTGTACCAGGATGCTTTTGAAATTGTCAATCTCCTCGGCTCTGCTAAGAAAAAACACAAAGTTGGTGCAGTCTTTTCTTTCTCTTTCTGTGGCAAATTTACCTGCTCATGTGCGGTCCAATACTGATCACATGTCCCTTGTATTATTGTGTGGAGAGAATGACTTAAAACAGTTTGGAAGTGTTAAGAGTTTCTCAGATGTTAGTGGATTTAAAAGATTTAGAGGAAAATGGAATAACAATAGGTGATGAAACGGTCAAAAGGGCTCTGTATTGTATTGCTGGGGATAATTTGGGTTCACACAGCAGCGATGGGTTTACTGAAAACTTAAGTCGTTGTCAGTACTTTTGCAGGTACTGTGAGATCACACAGAGTGAGTTTCAGAGTGATGAAACTTTTCATGTTTGCCGGCTTGGTCTCCCACCTTGTTTAGGCCATGACATATTTAAGGGTGTCTTATCCTATGAAGTTGCTCTGTACTTGAAGTATTTCATTAAGAAAAATAAATGGCTTACATATTCATTTTGAACCTGCGCATCAAGCAGTTCAAGTACAAAAGATCAGATGCTCTCACAAAGACATGTGCTGTCAACTCTGAGGTTGACGAGCTTTCAGGTCAAGCAATTCAAAAGTGGAATTTGTTATGTTTGCTGATGGTATAAATTGGTGACAAAGTGCAAAATCCACAAGAGGATGTCTGGCAGATAACTCTCCAGCTTAAAGATATTGTTGATATGATTTGTGCTCAAAAGATTTCATTGTCACAGACAGCCTTTCTTGACATTAAAATCCAAGAATATTGGAATCAAGAAAGTGTTTAATTCCCAAGAGTCAGCTAAAACCAAAACACCATGTCTTGCGGCACTATCCAATTCTAATATTGAAATTTGGCCTGTTGATGAGAATATGATCTAAAATATTTGTACTTGACTTGCACTGATGTTTATTCTACATTTTAAAGTACTACTGACACACTGAATAAGAGTATTTACAGTTTACATTGTCTATAATAATTTTTACTTGTTTCTCACCTATTTCCGATTTGTGTTAGGTAGCTGCTGTAATTTACCTTTGTAATTTGCTTTGTACTACCTAATGAGGGTTCTTTGATCGAAATGCTCTGCAGTATATGTAAATAATAAAGTAGCATATAAGAATCAGCTTTATTGGCCATGTATGCATACACATACAAGGAATTTGACTGAGTTTTTTCTGTTGCTTAGTACATACACATATATAGATAAGTAAACAAAAGAAAAGAAGGACAACAAAGGTGAGCATAAACATTTAACTTCTATGTACAAATATAAAAATAAATATATATACAAATTATATATATGAACATAAAGACAATGGCAATGGAATGAAATGCAGTGATGTAGAGTGCAAAGATGCCTGGATAAATATGGAGAGATTGTCACAGGATACTTTATATACATGACATAGGTGGAATATATATATATGTGTATGCTAATAATTTCACAGACATATAATGATGGAACACAACGGTCATCAATGGGCATTATACATATAATATTCACCGCAAACTGTTGCAAATATATTCACTTCCGCTGTTTCCCGCCGAAAACCATTGAAACCGGTTGACAGCGCGGATGAGTTTGGAACTATTGACAGCTGCATGAACCACGTGATCACGGGGCGGTGACATCAGAGAGTGTCGTAACTCTCTTTCAACTGGTCGCTGGATGGAAGCTGGAATCTGACTGTTCTGATTGGACGATCATAGTAACGATCAATCTGACCAATGAGCGAGCAGCAGTGTATCCATATAAACCCGGTGTGCGTCTGTGTTCAGACACAAAGACAGAATTATCCGCTCTCTGTTTAGCCACCTTCCACAAAAACTATCAACGTAAAGATGTCTGGACGCGGTAAAGGAGCCGGTAAGGCCAGAGCGAAGGCCAAGACTCGTTCATCTCGTGCCGGGCTCCAGTTCCCCGTCGGCCGTGTTCACAGGCTGCTCAGGAAGGGGAACTATGCCCACCGTGTCGGTGCCGGAGCTCCGGTGTATCTGGCGGCGGTGCTGGAGTACCTGACCGCTGAGATCCTGGAGCTGGCAGGAAACGCTGCCCGCGACAACAAGAAGACCAGGATCATCCCCCGTCACCTGCA
The DNA here is from genome assembly GCA_031216445.1 of Lateolabrax maculatus. Classification (NCBI taxonomy): domain Eukaryota; kingdom Metazoa; phylum Chordata; class Actinopteri; order Acropomatiformes; family Lateolabracidae; genus Lateolabrax; species Lateolabrax maculatus. Next base: position 27,334,889 of record CM062204.1, read on the forward strand.
GCTGGCCGTCCGTAACGACGAGGAGCTCAACAAGCTGCTGGGCGGAGTGACCATCGCTCAGGGCGGCGTGCTGCCCAACATCCAGGCGGTCCTGCTGCCCAAGAAGACCGAGAAGGCCGCCAAGAAGTAAAGACCCGGATCGGACTCCGACAACTCAAAGGCTCTTTTAAGAGCCACACACCTCCAACTATTGAGGCATTCCTGCAATAACCCAAATTATTCTGTTACAATTACTAAATGTCTAAAATTCAGATTTGATTAAGTATCATCTATAAACATATTAAGTTAAATTATCTATCAGGAGTACTGATTGATAGCATAACATACATTGACTTTTGTAAAACCTAGGCAGAATCTAGGTACATTACTTAATCATGTCTATTCACTGTTAATAATCTTATATTAATACTTTAATTCTATTCTTATTTTTTATAGGATTATTTATTCTTGTACTTGCAATACTTATATGTACTCACTGCTATTCTTATGCTACTGCAACAACCACATGTTTTTAGACCAGATTTACAAAATAAATAATCAATAAATAAAGCCAATAAGATCACAACAAAGTCCCAAAACTTTACTTATTTTAATGTTGGTATGTTTTCTATGTTTGATGGGGAAAATCTGTTACCTGTGTGTTTATTAGAAATATCAGCCAATTATACCAGAGCCTGGTTCTGCTCGAGGTTTCTACACTGTCACCAAGTGCTGCTCATGGTGGGAACTGTTGGGTCTCTGTAAATATTTTAGAGTATGGTCTAGACCTACTTTATGGGAAAAGCGTCTTGAGATAACTTTTGTTATGATTTGGTGCTATACAAATAAAACTGAAGAGAAGAAAAAAAAAATTGAAGAAGATAGTTACAAACAACTAAAAACTAATACAGTCTTAATCCTGTTCCATTAGTGCCAGTCATTAAGGACAGCTAGTAAAGTATGCAGCCTAGATAACTACAGGCCCATTACTCTGTCAGAAGTCCTAGAAAGAATCCTGCTGGATGAATTATATGAGTTTATTAACTCCACAGATAACCAGTTTGGTTTTAAAGCCAAACATGGCACTGACTTGTGTATATATGTCTCAAAGGAAGTTGTCAACAAATATAGAAGCCAAAATCATCAGTTATGTGTTATATTGATGCAGTTGAAAGCCTGTAATACTAGGTGCATGATTGGTAATACTCTAGTGAACCATATTATGTATGCAGATGATCTTGTAACTCTCAGTTCATGTAGCGCTGGTTTCAGCTCCTCCTAACTATATGTACTGTCTATGATGTGGAACATGATATCAAATACAGTGCTAGTAAGTTTACTTTTTCCATCTGTAGAGCCAAAGAGGACGAATGTCTACAATTTCCTGACTTCAAATTGTCTGATAACACTCTTGGTGTCTGTGATGAGGTAAGATATCTTGGACATTTTATTACTGAACAGATGATGATATGTACAGACAATGCCGTAGGATGTATGCAAAAGCAAACATTTTCTCACACAAGTTTAGTATGTGTACAGATGGAGTGAAGATGTCTCTGGTTAGAGCATATTGTACACCACTCTATACTGCACACTTACAGAAACTTCAAGTAGCTTATAATGATGCCATGAAAGTATTACTACAGGAGTCAATACTTTCCAAACTGTTTTAAGAAATCTCATGTGTAAATTGATTTGCCGGCTTAGTGACTCTGAAAATGAAATCATCTTGGTTTTATCAAACATAAGGTTTAGTACTTCATGCTACCAATCACAGCTGTGGAGACATTGGTACAGCTGTCTCCTTGTACGGCATCGGTGAGCCTATGTATGTGTGTATGCATGTTTTTGTTTTTTTTTTTCCTTTTTTGTAAAACCATGAACTCTTTTTGATGCTTTTGTATGTAATTAATTGGATGCAATGTCCTGTCTTATCTGGACCCTGAGTCTCAAATAAAAGTTTTGATTGGATTGATTGTCTCACACACACACACACACACACTATTTAATTAGATTTTCATATCAAGACTCTGAAATTGAATTTAGTTTTGTTAAAATACATTTGAGACTTAACTGGTGAAACTGAACTAATGGTTTGTGTTTTTTATCTTGTGCCTTTTTGTAGCCAGGGCTATCTCTCCAACTTGTTTTGATCAATATATTGATAAGTGACGGGGTTAAGATCCGGATTGTTCACCTGTCTGGATTCATATAACCAACGCTAAAAACTAATTCATATATTATACATATTTCCTGTGTTGAAATGTGTTAAGTTGTTGCATTTCAACGAAATTCAACTTTTTAAATTTATTTCTAAGGCTTCCTCCATTTTCATTTGCCTCCATTAAAATGACATATAGGGACATCCAACCCCACGACGGGGTCATTTATTGTCACAAATGCAGAAGGCGTATTTTATAGTCCACATCTTTTCAGCAGAATAAGCTTGAAGGGAGTGCGGTCACTACATTACTATCTGACCCTTTAGGCTTCCATTACACATGGAAAGGAAATCTATTAAGGATACAGTTTGTGAGGGATTCAAATAAAGGTAATTACTGACTACCAACCCAGTTCCTCCTTATTCTGGAGACACTCAGCCACTATCCTTCTGCTGGACTGATACTATCTGCTATATTTACTGATACATATTGTTATATATTTTTCTGTAACCATACTATAACATATTATCTTTGATATTCTATGTCATACTATTGCTACTATGTCAACTTGCTGTACTATGCCTACTATATATTAGACCTATGTTATAGGCTTACTTTACTACTACAGCTCACCTTATATCTCATATCCCATACTATATTGCAATGTATCTTGTACTATATTATGTCATTATATTACGTTGAATTTTGTGTTATCTATTATCAAAACAGACAATAGTTCCCATTACTTAATCTTATCATGTCTGGTGTTCACTGATACTTGCTGTTGTGAATCACACCCGTCACTTTACCCTGGCATTTTGTCTCCCGTCTCAAAAATCAAAGCATTCTTTCAAAACACGTTTTCAATCCAAGAGAAACATATAGTCAATCATAGCATAATGTTTCTGAAAATACTAACATCCGATGGACTGCATTACTTTTAATGTTTCAGTTCTACCTGCACACGACAGAAAATAGCAAATCCATTTATTTCATTTTACTGTAAACTCATCCACATGTCTAATGTGTCCATTTTTGGGAACATACTATCTAAAAGTGGTTAAGTCATCTTTACTTTAAACAGAAGGGGAAAACCAGAAAAATGCTAAGCCCTATTTTTTAGTATTTGGCGCATGATATACAGCTCCAGAGGCAGAAATACCTGCAGAAAATAAGGAGAAAAAACACAAAAACTACCAGGAAGAAGTGGAGTTAGTAACATGTATTAGTGGAATAAGAGTGCCTATTTATAGAGAATGAGAGGAGGAGAGAGAAGCTCAGTGCATCATGGGAAATCCCCCGGCAGTCTAAGCCTATAACAGCATAACTAAGGGATGGTTCAGGACTCACCTGAGCCAGCCCTAACTATAAGCTTTATCAGAAAGGAACGTTTTTAGCATACTCTTAAATGAAGAGAGGGTGTCTGCCTCCCGAACCCAAATTGGGAGCTGTTTAGAGGGGCTGGTCTGTGCTCCGCTGCAGATGTGTCGGAGTGGTTCAGGGGAACAGTGCCAGTGTGACTTTAATGGTCACCGCTGTTACTAGTTCTGCTTGTTCCTGTTCAGCAGTAGCGGCTGGAGCTCCGGGTCTCACACACACCCGGGGACACAGAGCCGGTCCTCCAGCCCGTCTGTGCTGTCTGTTTGGTGGGCTACAGGACTACGTGCGCTCGGAGGAGCCGGGCAGCGGGGGAGAGAGCACGATACTGATGACGCTGATGTTGTTACTGTGTTGGACCGACAGTAAAGAGTGGTTGTGTGAACGTTTCCTGTCTGGGTCTGTGTTTGTGTGGAGCAGCAGCGGAGAGACGGCGACATGCGTCCGTCACCTCCGCAGGTAACACGGTTATTTATCAAGACGGCACAAACATGGCAACAGTGTGTCAGCTCAGCTGTTACCTAACCAGCGCACTGTGCTTGTGTTAAACATATTGAGAGACTGCGGTCGAAGCAGGGGAAATATCACGTTTCTACTGTTGAACAGACGTTTAGATAAATCGCTCTACTCTTTTACTGAGCGAAGTTTCATTAACTCAGTAAATCTTTACTGCTTCACTGTCTCTCCATCATAGCTGGCCTGCCTGGCTTTAGTGTCACTTCAGCTGGAATCTGCTTATCTTGTAAAATTAAAGCAATGGGCAAGTGAATTAAAAAAAAAAATTATAAGTTCACTGTAATTGCAATTATTTGCCAGAAAATTTGTTTATCATTATATTTGTTGCTGCCTTGCTGGATAATATTGTTGCTGCTGACACTGGAGTTTCTGACTAAGGTACAGTTGAAATACAGCAATCCCAGCTATATCTATGAAATACGTGACAGAATGAATTAGATTCACTCGTTTGAAATCAAAAAACACATTAAAATATATATTCCATTTAAGATAACATGGGTATATAAAACATGGTAGATAATTGGACACGTTATGTCAATAAACAGAACTTGGGAGTTCATGAGTAGGAATAGCTCTCAGTGAAGTGGTGGGCGGCCCTGAAAAGGACCTTTGTGTTGCTGGTTGACAGCGGGTTTACTTGGAGCTGGTGTACTTGGTCACGGCCTTGGTGCCCTCGGACACGGCGTGCTTGGCCAGCTCACCGGGCAGCAGGAGACGCACGGCGGTCTGGATCTCCCTGGAGGTGATGGTGGAGCGCTTGTTGTAGTGAGCCAGACGGGAGGCCTCACCGGCGATGCGCTCAAAGATGTCGCTCACGAAGGAGTTCATGATGCCCATGGCCTTGGAGGAGATGCCGGTGTCGGGGTGGACCTGCTTCATCACCTTGTACACGTAGATGGCGTAGCTCTCCTTCCTGGTCTTTCTCCTCTTCTTGCCTCCCTTGCCGGCGGTCTTGTTCACGGCTTTCTTGGAGCCCTTCTTGGGCGCGGACTTTGCTGGCTCAGGCATTTTCAGTCTCTCTGTACTTTGCAGCAGTATATGAGTTTGTTAGCCGAGAGCGACTGGTCTTATAGAGACTCAATGCAAATAATGCTGTGTGGTCCCCCTCCTGTGATTGGCTGAGCTGCTCACTGTGTTGGAGGCTGTCTCGTCTGTGTGAAATCTGCCGCGCAGCATCGAGACAAATTGTGCACAAAGAAAGAAATGAGGAAAAAGATGTGGTTAACCTAACTGTGACCAACAAAAACATTGATCCAAAGTGGAGTTCCTTCCGATTTGAGTGAAGTGGCTCTAAATGTCTGTCTTTATTCCTATGTTTACTTATTTCTGATGTTATTGTCACTGATTATGCTTTTTTCTTTTATGTGGGGAGCCAAATGTAAAATTTCGGTTCCAATTTTCTAGCTGAAATATTTGATGTATTATTTAACTCATTAACATTTTGGACAGAAACTTGTGTGATACAAAAAGTTATATGTAATTGTTTATAGCAATATGTTTATATGTAAAACAAATCTAAATGATAAATCTGAATATTTAATCAATGTTACATGTGAAATGTTAAATCTAAATGGGTCGCTAAATGTAAAACTAAATGTTTAGAAAATGTGCAAAAGCACACTGTTTCCAGTAGCCTCAAACAGAGTGCACGCCCTCGTCCACACCACTGACCTTGGATCAGTAGGTGAAGCAAGGTGAAAGGACCCAAACATGGCCGCTTCTCTCCTATCGGGACAGATTGAACGGGCCTTTATGGCAGGTGTGCAGGCTGCACTCCACACTCACATATGCAGATTTGATCACGGAACACCAGCAGCTACACACAGATACTGTGATGAAGAAGAGACACAGCAGCACCTCCTGATGAACTTTTAGAACTCAGGGGTCTGGACCATGATGAAAGGTTTGGAGTTGTAACAGTGTGATGTCCAGACTCCTGCAATACAACATGTGGTCTAATCAAAAAGAGCTGCTTCAACTTATAATCAGTATCGTGTGCATCAAACTATGGAGAACCAGATGTGCCATAACTATAGACCGTAATCGACAGCGATACGGTGATAAAACAACTACTGTCTGACCTCTAGATAAGAAGCTCTTTAGATAAATCTCAGCTCCTCCCTTAGAACATCCTGGACATCTAAAAGAAAAAGGACTTCAAAAGACACAAATGCACTTTATCACTTTGTTTTTAGATGGTTTTCTGTTATCTTCATGTCTGTTTTCAACCTTGTTAAATGTATACTTATTAAAGCTCAAAGTATTTTAAAATAAAAAAGATAAGGTTATGCCGATGACGTCACTGTCATAATCAGGACCCAGCACGAGATGATGCTTTAACACATCACCTGTTTCAGTACGAGCAGGCGTCAGGGGCCGAACTGAACCATGATAAGACTGAAGGGGTCTGGATCGGTCCAGAGCTGAACCAAACTGATATTAATAGTCAGGTAAAAAGGGAAATTAAAATCCTTGGTGTCTGGATTGATGGTAAAGACTGCTGCCAGTTAAGACTCTCTGCTGCTCGACTGCTCCGGATTAGAGAACAGAAATAAAATGGCCAGTGTGGGTTTCAACATTTAATCTGTCATGTACGGTCTTTTCAAAGAAGCTCTGCCAGACAAACAGAGAAGACTGTTCTGGTTAGTTCATCAACTCCCACATCTGGAAAACAAGAGCCAAAGTCATCATCGAACAATCAATGATCACCAGTGAGTCTGTTTTCAAAAACATTGTTTTAGATCTCAGGAGGAAAACAATCAACTTAAACAATTCTCTGACCTGGGACACTTTAAATATTTCATGTTTTTAATTGATAACTCACTTTACAAAGCTGCTATGTGCATGGGATCCTGATATATAGCCTATAATAAAAGGTATGTACTATTATTTTATTTATTTTAATCATCACAAAACAGGGAGGGAAAAAAAGATTAAAGCGGTTATGAAAGTAGCCCCACAGGGTTTGAACCAGCAAATTAACATGGGCATCTCCCAACTTGGAATGGATATATCAGTGAAGAAATGAGAACACAGAAATTAGAGATTCAATCTTGCCCAAAATTCAACACTAATATCCAGAATTTGAAACAATCAGAAAGAGACAAACTCAAATACTTACTAGGTGAAAAACTGCTGCATACTGGCAGCTAAATATCTGACCTGTTGCCACCACCTGATGAAACCTGTATTTCTTTAGACAAAAGAAGTACAGTTAGTTTGTACACTAGAGTCAGGATGTCAAATCTTTTAGGGTGGGTTACTCTATATTTTATTATATAGTGTTATATACACATAACTGTTGTGATTAGTTAACATGGTTATTACTATTTGTTTACTTTGCCAATATTAGGTGTCATTGTATGCCAATAAAGCTCATTAAATTGAGACATTTCTTGAAGACAGGGAGTGAATGAGAGCCAAGTTGCTGAGCTGAGATTTTGTCACAGCTGTATGTGTCAATTAATGTCAGAAGCCATCTGCAGTACCATCTCATCACCCGTTTATATCTTGAAATTATATTAACAGGTGTCACTCGTGGAAATGCGCTCTTTCTGGACTCTGTGAGCGGCTGTGAAGCTTTATAGACCATAAACATGTACTCAATGATGATCGACCCCAGATAATAAAGAACGTTAGTGACGGAATAATATCTGAAAACCTCTGTGACAGTGTGGTTGAGCAACAGACTCCTTTTCAGGGTGGTGGCTCAGTGGAGCTGCTGTCACTACAAAGAAATGTCCGATGACTCTGTGACGAGGACGAGACTCTCCATCATCTGCTGCTCGACTGCTCCGAGTTAGAGATCAGAAATAAAATGGCCAGTGTGGGTTTCAACATCCAATCTGTCATGTACGGCCTTTTCAAAGAAGCTCTACCAGACAAACAGAGAAGACTGTTCTGGTTGGTTCTATATCATCAACTCCCACATCTGGAAAACAAGAGCCAAAGTCATCATCGAACAATCAATGATCACCAGTGAGTCTGTTTTCAAAAACATTGTTTTAGATCTCAAGAGGAAAACAATCAACTTAAACAATTCTCTGACCTGGGACACTTTAAATATTTCATGTTTTTAATTGATAACTCACTTTACAAAGCTGCTATGTGCATGGGATCCTGATATACAGTGGGTACAGAAAGTATTCAGACCCCTTCAAATTTTTCACTGTTTCATTGCAGCCATTTGCTAAAATCAAAAAAGTTCATTTTATTTCTCATTAATGTACACTCAGCACCCCATCTTGACAAAAAAAAAAAAAAAACAAATGTAGAAATTTTTGCAAATTAAAAAAGAAAAACTGAAATATCACATGGTCATAAGTATTCAGACCCTTTGCTCAGTATTGAGTAGAAGCACCCTTTTGAGCTAGTATAGCCATGAGTCTTCTTGGGAATGATGCAACAAGTTTTTCACACCTGGATTTGGGGATCCTCTGCCATTCTTCCTTGCAGATCCTCTCCAGTTCTGTCAGGTTGGATGGTGAGCGTTGGTGGACAGCCATTTTCAGGTCTCTCCAGAGATGCTCAGTTGGGTTTAGGTCAGGGCTCTGGCTGGGCCGGTCAAGAATGGTCACAGAGTTGTTCCGAAGCCACTCCTTTGTTATTTTAGCTGTGTGCTTAGGGTCATTGTCTTGTTGGAAGGTGAACCTTCGGCCCAGTCTGAGGTCCTGAGCACTCTGGAAGAGGTTTTCTTCCAGGATCTCTCTGTACTTGGCCGCATTCATTTTTCCTTCAATTGCAACCAGTCGTCCTGTCCCTGTAGCTGAAAAAACACCCCCATAGCACGATGCTGCCACCACCATGTTTCACTGTTGGGATTGTATTGGGCAGGTGATGAGCAGTGCCTGGTTTTCTCCACACATACCGCTTAGAATTAACGTCAAAAAGTTCAATCTTCGTCTCATCAGACCAGAGAACCTTATTTCTCATAGTCTGGGAGTCCTTCATGTGTTTTTTAGCAAACTCTATGCAGGCTTTCATATGTCTTGCACTGAGGAGAGGCTTCCGTCGGGCCACTCTGCCATAAAGCCCCGACTGGTGGAGGGCTGCAGTGATAGTTGACTTTGTGGAACTTTCTCCCATCTCCCTACTGCATCTCTGGAGCTCAGCCACAGTGATCTTTGGGTTCTTCTTTACCTCTCTCACCAAGGCTCTTCTCCCACGATTGCTCAGTTTGTTTGGACAGCCAGGTCTAGGAAGAGTTCTGGTCGTCCCAAACTTCTTCCATTTAAGGATTATGGAGGCCACTGTGCTCTTAGGAACATTGAGTGCTGCAGAAATTCTTTTGTAACCTTGGCCAGATCTGTGCCTTGCCACAGTTCTGTCTCTGAGCTCCTTGGGCAGTTCCTTCGACCTCATGATTCTCATTTGCTCTGACATGCACTGTGAGCTGTAAGGTCTTATATAGACAGGTGTGTGCCTTTCCTAATCCAGTCCAATCAGTTTAATTAAACACAGCTGCACTCCAGTGAAGGAGTAGAACCATCTCAAGGAGGATCAGAAGAAATGGACAGCATGTGAGTTAAATATGAGTGTCACAGCAAAGGGTCTGAATACTTATTACCATGTGATATTTCAGTTTTTCTTTTAATAAATTTGCAAAAATTTCTACATTTGTTTTTTTCTGTCAAGATGGGGTGCTGAGTGTACATTAATGAGAAATAAAATTAACTTTTTTGATTTTAGCAAATGGCTGCAATGAAACAAAGTGAAAAATTTAAAGGGGTCTGAATACTTTCTGTACCCACTGTATAGCCTATAATAAATGTACTATTATTTTAATCATCTCAAAAAAGGGAGTAAGATTAAAGGTAGTTATGAGAGTAGCCCCACAGGGATTGAACCAGCTCAAAATGGATAGAGTGAAGGAGTGAGAACGCAGAAATTCAATCTTGCCCAAAATTCTACACTAATATCCAGAATTTGAAACAAAAACGGCTGGAGATGTTGTGAGAGGTGTCATGTAATGTCATTTAACAGTCTATAGTACCATTTAATCATCAGTTTATATCGTGAACAGTATTACCGGTTGTCACTCGTGGAAATGCGCTCTTTCTGGACTCTGTGGGCGGCTCTTAAAAGAGCCTTTGTGTTGTTGTGAGGACAGTAGAAGAGTTTAACCCCCGAAGCCGTACAGAGTGCGGCCCTGCCTCTTCAGAGCATACACCACATCCATGGCGGTCACGGTCTTTCTCTTGGCGTGCTCGGTGTAGGTGACGGCATCACGGATCACGTTCTCCAGGAAGACCTTCAGCACACCGCGGGTCTCCTCGTAGATCAGACCGGAGATGCGCTTCACTCCCCCGCGGCGAGCTAGGCGGCGGATGGCGGGCTTGGTGATTCCCTGGATGTTATCACGGAGAACTTTCCGGTGCCGCTTGGCGCCTCCTTTACCGAGCCCCTTTCCTCCTTTTCCTCTTCCACTCATTTTGCAGGTCTGTAGTTTGAAACGACTAAGACAAGTGTTCTGCCAACCGGCAGACCGTCGCCATTTATATGTTTCTTGCGGACGTAAAAGAGGACAGATGACGTGGTGTCACTGGGCGGAGCCAAACCAAGCGTCACTCGTCCTTCTGCAGTTTTAGCCGCTGAAAGTGAAAATTCTTCCTTAGGATTGTCTTTGTTTGAAAATGTTTAAAACATTTTATAACAAAAATCCAAAGATAAAAAATAATCAAATTTCTGCCTCTTTATTTATTAATTTTGTTTGTTTACTCTGCTGCCAAAAAATCTACCTTCAATAAACCATCATTAATATTCTTAGTGGTTGAATTACTTTGCAGTCTTGCTTAAAGCTACTCTAAACTGACCCAGCTGAGCACCACACACATCTTTCTGAAAAAGATGTGAATAATACTAGATTTGCATGAATGTAATATTTTAAATAAAATACAAAATAATATAACCTATTAAAATCAGTTTCACATGTACTACGTCCAGGGAAGAGACTCATTTTTATCTTAAATTATTATTTTCAGCTTTGTGTCAATTTCTTTTTCCGTGTGTTTTGAGCTCAGTTTTGTCCAACAGTGAAAAGCAGCACATTCTCATATTTGAGAAGCTTAGCGAGAGGATATTTTACTGATAATGAATATTGATTATTAAAATAGTTGCAGGTTTACTTTCTACCCATCGACTAATCATATCTATACACAACAACATAACAAACCAGAAAACATTTTTCCATCACACAAAATACCAATAGATAAACAGATATCACAGTGATGTCAAAATATTAATAAAATGTACTTTTCTAAATAGGGTTTATAATCCATTTTATTCAGACGTGGACATAAAGCATCAAATTATATATTTTTAGTTTCTGATGGTGCTTTTCTTCCTTCAGGTTCATCAAATATGTAAACATCTCAGGAACAAGTGAAACAAAACTGTTTCTGGTTTTACTTGAGATCCCTTTCAACAACCCATCTGGACTCTCAATATCATTAGATTTAAGCCTCAGCTCTTGAATGTGAATATGAATGTGAAATTTTCCTCGCCACTGTCGCCAAGTACTGCTCATGGTGGGAACTGTTGGGTCTCTGTAAATACTATTTTTAAGAGTATGGTCTAGACCTACTCTATGTGAAAAGCGTCTTGAGATAACTTTTGTTATGATTTGGCGCTATACAAATAAAATTGATTTGACTTGACTTGAATGCACAGGATGTCAAAGTCACTGCTCAATAAAAAATTCATTTTCTGATCTCTGTTAACTCTCTATCATCGATTAGTTTTCCTTTTTTGTTACAGATGAACTGGGCTCGTCTCTTCTTCCTTCTAACAATTTCAACAGGTAACTCTCTCTCAGACTCAGACATTGTGGGAGCAGCAAACTCAGGACTTGGGGAGAAGGAGCCCGAATGACTGTTTGAGGGAGCTGCTTCTGCTTCAGGGGCTGCAGACAGCAGAGTGCTGCTGGCCCGCTGTTAACATGGGGGGGCTAAAATCGGAGCTCAGGCTCTCGCACCGCAGCCCTCCCTCATCATCATCATCACTATCGCTGTCATCGTTAATGACATTGTATGCTCTGCATTCTGCATCGTTACACTTGAGCTTTCCTCACCTGGCGGAGAGGCATGTTCCGTCCGGGGTATATTATTCTCCCGTTGTAGGGACCGAGAGAGATGGAGTTAAATACAGATCTAAATCATGGTCCAGTACTCTGCCGGTCCAGAACTTCATATTAATATCTGTGATATCCATCTGTATGGATGACTCAATGGTCCAATCTTTCCAGTTGCAACCGGTCCATTCTACAAACTCCAGATGTGGATGTGTGGGGGAAAAAAATTATGAAAAGGGGGTGTTTCTTTAAAACACTTTGAGAAACAGTGCACAAGACATCTTAAGTGTTTTGGTTGGCGTTAGCAGCCTGTATAATGAATCGTCATGAAATCACTACATAATGCAGCAGTACATAATGAAATATCAGAAAGCTTAACCAGCATAACACTTATTAACTATTGACTATTGGTGTTTTTTTTTTTATATTTTTTCTCATAAACACTCCACATAAAGAATTTAGCGTGTGTTAATTTAGCACTTTGTTGTCCACCTCAAGTAACCAGTATTTCCAAAATGCAATTGTCCTGGTCTCCATTCGTCTTCTGTTGGATCCAGGCTCTGACAGATTGGCAGTTTTAAAAGGAAAGATTAACGTTTTGGGATGGAGAGAAATAGACACACAAAAGGAACTGGAGCCACAGAATGGTTTGACTTCAAAAATCATATTAAACCTTGTGAAAATAGAAAAATAAAATGTTTTTAATTGACATCTAGTCACACATCAACAATGCTCACACACAACAGATTACAAGTTCCTTCAGGCAGAGATCAATTTCCAGAATCAAAGCCATCCAGGGAATCTCTAAAAACCTAGCCTGTATAAAACAACGCTATTACTATCATGAAATTTCAATCTATGTTTGGCCATAATGAATGTCACATCAAAATTCATAAAAAAAATAAAAAATACACAGCAATCTTTACATGGAGCATGTTATCCTTCTTTAACCAATTAGGAATTTTTTTTAGCTATTTAACGAAGAATTAATTATTATTTAACGTTTTTAACCATGGATTAAACATGTGTTTCTCTTTTAAATCATGGACTGAGTAACAAACTAAATTAATTTTACCTACTTCACAATCATGTTATTAAGATAGTCGCACATATTCAGTAGTTCTCTCAAACCTTCTTTAGATTCTTATTAACACTGGCAGTGCATAACAGAGCAGTCACGTTGTAAACGTGCACAGTAAAACACCAACTAAGGTACCAAAACAACCAACGGAAAACAATTTAGCTACAACTCCTATCCACATTTTCCAGCAAATTATCAATGCAAAAATATGCTGCTTTAATTAAATATCTAAACTCTCTCCATTTCACAGCTGCACTTTTAACGGCAACTGCACGTTTCGATGCCGTCGAGTCGACAGACAACGTGGCTAATGCAGTTAGCATGCTATCTTATCTGAGCCAGAGTCACCGACACGCTGCCAAAAGTTGTAAACTCCTGGCACACAGGTCTCTGAATCACCTCTCTCATGTCGCCTAAGGGCAGTCTCACGATGCGCTTAGCGTCTCTGAGTTTTAACAGTTGTCACTCATGTCGGCTGAACTAATCTATTAAACAGATCTTCTTCTTCTTCTTCTTCTTCTTCTTCTTCTTCTTCTGTTCGGGTTTTAACGGCAGCTTGCATCCATAGCGTTGCACTACTGCCATCTTCTGGAGTTAGTTAACTCCTACAGCGCCCGAGCTGTGACACTTTGCTCATCAGTTCTGTTCTCCTTAAGAATCTGACCAGGCATCTTATACCTGACCCACTTTCACCACACTCCAGTATGTTGTTTATTCCTGCTCCTGTCATCTCTGATCTTTTCATTCCTTCCAACATGTTCTTTCTCTGCGATTCATATTTCTTGTAGTTAACCAGGACATGTTCTACGGTTTCTGGTACCTGGCAGTGATCACATAAACCGGATGGATCTTCCCTATGATGTGGAGTGTTCGGCTCAGGTTACTGTGCCCTATTCTTAATCTAGTCATGACGTTTTTTTGTTTGTTTTCTGTTTGTTCCCCTGCTTCTCATACTGCCAACTTTGTTTTAAATTGAATGTAAGTGTCTTCCTCTTGTCTCCTGATCCCAGTGCTGCTGCCACTCTTCATTGCTTTCCCTCCGTACAATGCCCTTTCCTTCTGATTTTGAAAGATTAATATGTTTATCTATGATTCCTTTTTTAATAGCTTGTTTGGCTAATTTGTCCACTCTTTAATTTCCCACAATGCCTGTATGAGCAGGAACCCAGATTAATACCACCTCAGCACCTAGTTTCCTCATTATTGTGTGTATTGATATTATTTCAAAGGTTAAATCCTTTCGATTACTAAGTGTACCTGGCATGAGACTATACAGAGCAGAGACTGAATCACTACAGACTAAGACTTTCTTTGGTTTGTTTTGTTCAACCCATTCTAAAGCCATCAGGATGGCGTACAGCTCAACTGTAAATACACTAAGGCAGTTTGATGTCCGTCTGTATATCTCACCTCTATAGTGAGGAACTGCTACTGCAGAACCTGTGTGGTCTGTTATTGGATCCTTTGATCCATCTGTAAACACCTGCACCTAGTCTTTATGTTTATATTCCACATACCCATAAAACTCGCTCACCAGATCGGCACTTTTATTGTTTCCCTTAATTTGAAGTAATTTCAAATCCACCACCAGAGTTTCTAGCACCCACACATGACTTAAAGGCCATAAAACTGTTGAGCAAAACTCCTTTTCATGCACTCCCAGGTCTTTTGCTGCTGCATTTACCTTCCATCCAAAACTTAATTTTTCCTCTCTCTCTTTTTCCCAGCAGGCCTGTAGAACTCTTTTGGTCGGATGACTATCTCCATGTCCCCAACTGTTTCCCACAAAGACTCAGCTGCATTTCTCCTGCCTCAACTTGAAGGACACACACTGGCAATGTTCTAACTGCTCCTAGACACACTCTCAAAGTCTGAGCCTGAATTATTTCCAGTCCTGCAAGCACAGATTTAGCTGCTGATCCATACACCACACTCCCGTAGTCGAGCCTTGATCTGATTAAAGCTACATATATGTGTTTCAGTGATGCAGTATCAGCTCCCCATCCCCCATCCTGCTAGACATCTCATAACATTTATCACTTTTTTACATTTATCCTCCACATTTCTAACATGCTTTTTCCATGTTACACTTGGGTCCAAAAAATGAAAAGCTGCAACTCCCTCTAGTTCATTACCATATAATTTCAGATTATTGCCTTCCCTGAGCTCTCTTCTAGTGAAGAGCATATTTTTTGTCTTTTCCACTGAAAATTTAAATCCCCATTTCGTCCCCCACGCTTCAACTTGATGGATTCCATCTTGTATTTTCTTAACTACATACAAATATATATAAAATATATCATTTATCATGATAGAGAATAATGTGGGACTTATAACACTCCCCTGAGGTGTTCCATCCTCTACAACATGTTTACTTGACATTTCTGACCCTATTTTAACCTGGATAGTTCTTCCACTCAGAAAGTCCATAATCCAGTTGAACATGTTCCCTTTAACTCCCATAATGTGCAAGTTGATCATCAGTCCCTCTCGCCATAACATGTCATATGCTTTTTCCACATCAAAAAACACTGCTGCCACGGTCTCTCTATTTACTTGCGCTTTTGTTATTTCATCCTCCAGACACACCACTGGGTCCATAGTGCCCCTTCCTCTCCTAAATCCACTTTGGTATGCGGCCATCATACCTCTGCTTTCCAAGAAATACATTATCCTCTCATTCACCATCCGTTCCATCAGTTTACAAATATGTGATATCAAGGCAATAGGCCTATAGTTTGCTGGCTTATTGGCATCCTTCCCAGGTTTCCTTATTGGAATAATTATCGCTTCCTTCCAGCTCTCTGGGATTCTTCCTTCTTATCACACTTTATTAAATAATGCAAGCAACTTCTTCAGTCCCACCATACTTAAATGTTTCACCATGGTGTAGCATATCTCATCTTTTCCTGGTGCAGTCTTCCCAGTTTTAGCAAGTGCTTTACATAATTCTCCCATGTTAAATGGTACATTTTGATCGTCCTCAGTGCTTTCCTTCCTCCTTAGTGCCTCTAAATTTTCAGATTTGGTTTTCTTTTTGCCTCTTTTTCCCTCCTCAGACAAATTATTGGAACCGTGTACTGTAACAAAAGTATTGACCATTATCTCAGCCTTTTCCTTATTGGTTGCTGCAACATTATTTCCACTGCTCAAAACAGGATAGTTCCACTCTCTCCTGTCCCCGGCCATCTTTTTAATCATCGCCCACACCTCTCCTACCTGTGTGGTGTATATTCCAATTATACAAAGGTGCCATATTGTTGGATACCAGTGTGAGATAAAATACAGATTCCTTTCTGGTGCTGACATCTATTCTTGTTTTGTTTCCATTATTTAAGCACACTAAGTTTTTTTCATCCAACAACTCTTCTATTACTTGCCCATTATGATCCATTCTTTCACTCCCCCACAATGAGTTATGTGCATTAAAATCCCCACACCATATAACATTATTATCATTCATTTCCAAGGCTTTACTTTCATTTAATGTCCAAACAAATTGAACTTTGGCAAAATGCTGCGTTAACAAAGTCAAAGAATGTTAAGATTGTCTCTGTTGCTTTGGCTCTCTAACGTCCTGTTTCCACCCACCATTCTCACCAAACCTCCATCTATGACATTTTAATTGCCAATGGCAGCTTCACTGTAATTAATGTGCATGTAAACAAGACAAAAAAGAACTCAAACTTACCATTGTTAGCTTCCAATTGCTGTCTGCATCTGAATTCCCTCTCTCTTTGACTCCTCTAGAACCCTTGTGTAGTGACTTGACTTGACCAAAAACAAGAAAACTTACAAGCCACTGAGGGGTTGCTATGCCGGTACTTGCCTTATTGACGCGCCACCTTTGTGCAGCTTGTTGGTTGAGCAATTGAAATCACCAAACGTCCATTGAGCCATTCGAATTGTTTATTTGTACACCACCATTTTCCCCGACACATTTATTGTGAAAAGTTAAATGTTTTGGAAATTAATGTTGACATGTTTCATATGCCAGGTAATGAGTTGGATCAGAGTTGACTAAAAAGTTGAAACACAGAGGTGGGTGATAATTTACACTTCATGCTTTATAAACAGTCAGACCAGATGGGGTCATTTTTAACCTAGGAAGACAACAGGTGTGATTATTTGCTGGTATTAAAAAAAAACTGAAGTGGTTTCAAAACAGCATCCTAACTCAACTTTGACATATACCAGTCTGTGATGATCTTTCAACATACATGACTCTGATCGTTAACTATAGTCAGAATAATTGATGGTTTTATTTATTTTTTCTCAAAAACAAGGTAAAAGTTTATGTCCCATTAGCCTTAAATTTCAAATGATAATAAAGAAATGGTGTTAATGTGTTTCAATGAAGTTGTTATTAAAGGTGTAACACTGTGAATTATGTGAAGCATCCACTTTATATTCTTTAAATAACACACAAACCAGACGGGGTCAATTTTGACCCCAGAGGACAACAGGTGTGATTATGTGCTGCCATTAGAAAGTATCAAACAGCATCTTCACTAAACTTTGACATATACCACTCTGTGATAAGCCAAATAGTCAAAATAATATAAAATCAAAATAGTTGACTTTAGTTAAATTGTTTCATTTTATTGTCACTCCAAAACAGGGTATACTTTTATGTAAACATGGTCTATTGGCCCTAAATTTCAAAACAAAGGGAAAAATTGTGGTATTGTGTTGGACTGAAGTAAGACTAAAGGTGTAAAACAGAATTGATTGATAATTTAAACTATATGCTTTCAATAACAGTCAAACCAGGTGGGGTCATTTTTGACCCCAGAGGACAAAAGGTGTATGGCAATCGGGAGGACATTACGAGGGTTAATCATGATATCAACAGAGGTTTTAGTCTGCTCAAGAAGCAGAACAGGTACTTTTCTACCTCTTTCCATAAGTCACTATCTGTATCAGCCTGTGTCTCAGTTGTTTGGACAGACAATGTCCAGTCCAGGCTTCTGTGGCCCCTTTGAGAGAAAATCCAATTTTGACTGTAGTAGATGGCTTTCCATATTGGCTGGTGCTTGCGCTGTAGTTCGACTTGGCTGCTTTAAGCTCAAGATTTGTTGGATAAAATATATCTTTAAGAGTTTTGACACACTTGTCAATCTCCTTGGCTGCCAACACAAACTGTCCCAGTTCTTTCATCTTTTGTGCGATGTATCTGTTGTGAGGGAATTTTCCCTTCTTGTATGTTAAACTTCAGTCTTGTAGGTTAATGGTAACTTAAGACAGTGCTTCACAGGTCAGGTCAACTGTCTGTCTCTGTTCACCTGTCTCACTCTGTGTGCCTGACAAGGCCGAGTTGGCTCTGGCCTCTGGTAGACCAAGGTCTGCTAGATATCTTCTGTTTTCAGGTTAATACACAACAGGCTGGCGCCTGGTTGTTGACGCTGGATAAGAGAGACTGTAGAAAGGCTATGCTGTTGCTAGGACAGCAATGGTTGACGTCTTTCCTTGTTTGGATCTGATATCCAATAGAGTCATCACACATGCCAGGCTGAGTTAGGAATAACCTTATCTGGATATAGCGGAACTTATCAGTTCTGGGGAGGGTTAAATACTGAGCTTCAGGACACCATCTTCAGATTTGGGTAGCAGTACGCTGTGATTCACACGTGGTGTTTCCCTTTTCTCATCGATCGAGCTTCAATAAATATTGCTGTGTAAGACATCCAGGTCTCCTGAAACTTCTTGTTAGAGTGAACCAGCTCTAAGATTTCCATCACATCTATGTTGAGATTGTTCACAGCCTTTTTCTTGCAAATTATACATTGTGAGATGTTACATTATCTTGCAACATACTATGAGTGACCTTTTGAATTCTCTCCATTGATTCCATCACTGGAAGAAGTTCTGAGGAAGCTTTTTGTACTCTTCTTCTTTTGCTTTCTTCCCCTTCCCCTTGCCTATCTCTACATGACTTCTTGTGTCTCCAAAAATCAGTCCTCCGGAACAGCAAAATAGCATAACAGTGTTGGCACGGTAGGTAGTCCTTTACAGAAGCCTTCTAAGAGGGCTATTTCCATGTCACCATTTCCACATTTCCTTCTTCTAAGACTTTAAGATTATGTTGCCAGTCGCCCTTATTGCAAAGGGATTACAATAGTATCTTCCTTTCTTTGGAGTCAAGTGGGAAACTAAATGTCCAGGCAACCTCATTCATTACTGTTTCATTACTGTTTTCTTTGTAAGTGTCTTACCATCTTAAATTGGACTTTGCTCCTTTTAAGAGTAACTTGCGGGCTCTTCTTCTTATTAGCTTCTTTCTTCATTTCAATGGCTCAGCAAGCTGAATTGACTTAGCTTTGATTTTTTGGTCACCCAGGACCTCATGTTCACTGGATGATGAGCGACAGTGGTCTTTCTCTGTGTTGATGAGGGGTGGTATTCTTTGTCAGATCAGCACTGTGGCTGGCTTTGTCTCTTCATGAGCACCTCATGTTCACCTGATAAGGGGCAGTGGTCTATGTTGAATCCACTGTGGCTAGGTAATGCCATCTCTTCAGACAAGTCTGACTTTGAAGGTTCCACTTTCTCAGGGATCACCTCATGCTCAGTTGACGATGAAGGGGGGTGGTCTTTGTTGGATACCCTGTATTTGCATAAGTTAAACAGCAGGGCAGAAAAAAACAAGGGAAAAATAATTGTTATTCACTCACCAAATCACTTTATTTTCAGTGTGTCACTGAAATCACAGTGTGTCTCCAAAATCACATTGACTATCATATGCGGTTGTAAGGCAGTCATTTCTGCTCTCTCGCCAGCTGTGCTGCTGGCCCAGGAGTAGTGTACCTGCCTTCAAAGCAGGTGACCCGTGTCTCCAGCACACCTGGGACTTGATTGCAGCAGTTTCTGCCTCAAAATGACTTGATTTCACTCTTGATGGTTATATTTGTCATATCATAGCTGCAATCACTTTTTGGCAGGTGCCAAACTGCATTTTTGATTAACTATATCCCTATGGTAACTTAGTCGCTTCAAGGGAAACCAGTTAAAAGACAGTGAATTTAGTTAGGTCTAAGCCATAAGGTCTAAGCCATTTACATAGTCAGGACCACTATGACAAAAATACTTGATCTATATGCAGTAGATATATTTGCAGTTGCATGTATTTGGCAGTATGCTCTGTTCTGGGACCTCCCTGCCCTTCCATGCGCACACATGGAAAGCCTAAGGCAGGGAGAGCAGCAGCAAAAACCCCCCGTAGGGTACAGAACAGAGCAGGCATCAATGACAACAGAAATTACATTGATAAGTCAGACACAGCATGAAGGGAGGAGCTGGGGTGGAGGTGGGTTGTGAAGCGGCTTGCGGAGGAAGCAGCCAGGATAGGCAGCTGAAGCAGCTTAAATAGGGCGCCCTGAATGAGATCGCCAATAGATGCATGGAAGGGAATCAGCTGATCCATCAGCTGATGTGGCTCCTGGATTGCAATGGTCAGCTGATGTAGCCGGGATATTGAGCTGAGCTTGACTCCATGGCCTGCCTGAACTAATGCAATTTTGATACTCAATTTGTATTGCAGATACAAATAGTATCTAGTGTTTTTGTGTAATTCCTTGTGTATACCTCCCAGTTCTTACCTTGTCTCTTTGGGGTCTCTAGAAACAATCCTCTCCAGTTCCCCAGCCTGCCTGCCTCACCTGATCATCCAGCCACGCTCACATCCCCCTCAGCCTCCGCAGCTCCATCTAAGCTCCTCGCCACTCCCATTACCCATTATCCCGGCAATAAATATCGGACTACATCTATTCCCTTTGTCTCTCTGAGTTTGGGTCCTAACCTGTTAACCACTTGACAATCTGTAGGCATATGGGAATGCATCTGAATGCTAAATCGTCACCAGACGATAGTCGGTGGGTTCCGTGATTGGGAAAATACACACTTGGCTGCCATCAGAGTTACTGTTGCTTGATAGATAATGTAACGTTATTTCTGAAATTTTATTTAGTTTTTATAACATGTCCCTTGTCAGCCTGGTGATAACTGGTACCCAGTCAAAGGCCTACACTGTGGTGGAAACTAAAATCTCAGTTCGTGTCTAGTGCAGATGAGAGTCGGCAATTAAATACCTGGACACAATATATTCAATTTCTTCATGAAGCTTTATTGCTTGCAAGCAAGAGCCATCATCAGCATTACACAGATATGACTGAAGAAGACTGAAGAACAGTTCTTATACTTTGTTAGAGTTATTGTTGTATGTGTGTTATTTTCAATCTGTCAAGATACAAATGATCTCACCCAAGAAATACAGTTTTGACCTTTGCCCTTGATATTCTCCTCCTGTCTGTGTAGACAAGTGAGGTATACCATCTGCACCTACTCCTTAACATATTTCACTATCTGGCAATTTGTTTCTCATGTGTAAGAACAAGAACAATCATGTTCTTTGTGCACTAGTTATTCAGACACAAGAAGAGGGCCTCCCAGGTTTAACTCTTTTATGATGAGTTATCTTGTCTTTAGTTTCACAACAACGTATAATGTATAATATCATGGTGGATAAATGTAACTTTTAACGGAAAACACGTCATTATAACAAGAATTTCCCTTACAACACACACACACACACACACACACATTTGATGAATATTAGAAACAAATATAAAAACAGTTTAAACCTGCTCTCTTGCCTCGTTCTCTTCCTGCTCCCAATCAGCCTTCTCAAACATCCATCTCCCTCCTCTGTCTTCCTTTTGTTTCCCGACAGCTCAATATCTGACTCTCACTCAGTAATTTATAACAGAATCTTTTCTGCCTCACTCAGTGCTCTGTTTCCTAAAGTATGGGAAATGGTTGAAAATGATATGAAGCAAGTCCCACTGTCCCCCACAAAGGACAAGGGTTAATATGTATAGTTTAAAAGGCTTAAATTTAAGATACATTTCTAAAATCTTACTAAGATTTTAAAAATGTATAACTAACTGTGAATGTGTTTGCTGCAATTCCTGCAATTTTGAAAAGACCTAAGATGTGCTCTGTTGACCATATCCCGATGTGTGTTACATCACGAGAAAATCCCAGGAATTGCTTTTTTACAATACATGAGGACTCAAATAAACTGAATGCATGATGTTTGAAATAAAAGGTCTCAGTGCCATGTCTCCCACATAGGACAAAATTAATTTCCTGGTCTTAGGAGGTGATTTATTGAGGAAAATTGTCCAATCTTACGTATTTGTATTGTGAGGCAAAAGTATGTGACCCTCTGTGCTGATGACTTCTCCAAAACCTAATTGGAGTCATCTGCTTCAATTATGGTGATGAGATTGGAAGTGTGGGTTGTAGAGGTGTCCTGCCAGCACACAAAGTCCTGTTACTGGCAAAGTCTGTTCTTCACAAGAAAGTTTGGTTGCTGTGAACCATGCCTTCGAACACAACAACTTTCACAGGACCTACAAAAGCATCTCTAAAGACATGTGTGTTCATCAATCCACAATAAGACAAAACTATCTACTAATGGAGGAAATTCAGACTGCCACTTTCCCTTGGAGTGGGTGTCCTGTAAAGATCTCACCAATAGCACAATTTGCAATCCTGAAAGAGGCAAAGAGAAGCCAAGAGTAACAGCACAACAGCTGTAGACATCTCTACAACTTGCTGTAGTGGTGGTTCATGTGTCCACTATATGAAAATAACTGAATTAAAACGGTGTTAATAGTAGGACACCACACCACTGCTCTAAAAAAAAAACATTAACCATCTAACAAATAACTAGAGTTGTTAACAGCTTTATTACTTCAGGATTACCTTACCATTCCTATTTCTTTTTCTGTCACCGCAAGTAAAATAGTGTATCAACCTCCCCAAAAGATAAACAACCACGAGTTGTTACTACTACTGCATCATTACTTCATGAATGACAGATCAAGACAGGAATTCTTACATTTATTTATCAATCATCAAATTAGGAGCTGTGATGGCCACAGCTGTGGCCACACAACCTTGAATTTACCGGTGCTGCTGCTGGGAGCTGGGCATGCCTGGCAAAGGGATCTGCCCCACAAGCTCAGCCATTTCATAGGGGGAGAGTGCTGATTGGGCCAACCCAAAGGGCCGGCACACCATGGGGGGATTTAGTGCTTTATTGTTTATTTTCTTTAGACAATTAAGGAATTTAATTTGGTTTGGTTCTAATAGGTTAGATTAGATATTTATTCTAATGAGTTGATTTTTTTTTTTAAATTAGCGGTTGTTTTTGGTGTTCAGTGTTTATGTTAACCCCTCTTGTGTTTTAGTATGGGCTGATCACCCAGTATATAAGTAAAATTGTGTTTAGTCCGTAGGTCTGTCTTGTCTTCGGTTAAGTTTGTTCAGTTGATTTTTGTACAGTTTTGTTAAATTGACCTGTGTGTTGACAAGCCTCAGCAGTCCATGAAAATGACCAATGTCAAGATAAATGGAGAAAATGTTAAAGCCCTGATTGATACTGGCAGTACTCAGACTCTCGTACACAGGAAATATGTGCCAGCTAATACCATCTGCACCCTAGAGACTATTTCCATCTGCTGTGTACATGGTGACGAGAAGTCCTATCCCACTGCCGATACTTATGTGGAAGTACATGGACAGGCCTATCTGTTAAATGTTGGAGTTGCAGATAACTTGCCTTTTCCAGTGGTTTTAGGTGATGACCTGCCTGTACTTTTTGATCTGTTAAACCCTGTGCAAAGTTGTAATGTTGCAGTCACCAGAGCACAAGCTACGCAGGGGGATGTAGATTCCCCAGTCCTCAGTCCCTTGCCATTCTATGGTGTCGAGCTTGAGACACAGCCCGGGAAGTGTCGGAAGCCCCGTAGCCAAAAGAGGGAAGAGAAATTCCAACACACTGCTGTACAGCCATCAGCTGAGGCTGCTCCAGACATGCCGTTAGGTTTTCAAATACCTGACAACGTAATACAACTGCAGCAAGAGGACCCAACATTGTCTGTCTTTTTACAGAGGGCTAAGGAGAGGAAGCCGGAGATGGCGCTTGATGGCAAGACAGAGGAGTATTTTCTTCAGAGTGGCGTTCTGTATCGTCAGCACGGCTAGGTTAGGCAGCTTGTAGTCCCGCAGGTGGCCCGAGATGTGGTACTTACCTTGGGCCACTCGATTCCCTGGGCTGGTCACCTGGGGAAACACAACACCACAGCTCGAATTAAACATCACTTTTACTGGCCAGGCTTGAGTTTCAATGTTGCCCTCAGTGCCAAAAGACCTCAATGAGAGGCCCCACCAGAGCACCACTCCAGCCACTCCCCATCATCAGTACTCCCTTTGAACGCCTGGGGATGGATGTTGTTGGCCCTGTAGAAAAGAGTAAATCAGGAAATCGTTACATGTTGGTCAGTACAGATTAAGGTACTAAATATCCTGAAGTTTTTCCATTGAAATCTGTTAAAGCAAGAACTGTGGCTTTTTCCTTGGTTCAGTTCTTTTCAAGAGTGGGATTTCCACATGAAATCTTAACAGACCAAGGCACTAACTTCATGTCTAACCTTCTGAAACAGGTTTACCAGCTCCTGGGCATAAAGAGTGTACGCACCACCCCATACCATCCGCAGACAGATGGTTTGACAGAACGGTTTAACCAGACCCTCAAACAAATGCTCCGTAAGTTCGTTAATGAAACTGGATCTGACTGGGATCAATGGCTCCCCTACCTCCTCTTCGCCTACAGGGAGGTACCCCAAGCTTCTACAGGTTTCTCCCCTTTTGAACTGCTTTATGGTCATGAGGTGAGGGGTCCTCTGGCCTTGCTACGGGAGACCTGGGAGGGAGATCACAGGAGGGAGGGGCCTGTTAATGTTGTTTCTTATGTGGTACAGATGAGAGAGAAACTCCAGAGGATGAGTCAACTGGCGGAGGCACACATGGCAGAGGCGCAGCAACGTCAGAAAGCCTGGTATGACCAGTCAGCTCGACAGAGAAGCTTTGAACCAGGTCAAAAGGTCCTGGTCATGTTGCCAACCAGTGACAGTAAGCTGCTGGCAAAGTGGCAGGGGCCTTTTGAGGTCCAGAAGAAACTGGGGCCTACCACCTATCAGGTCTCCAACCCAGGGCGTCAACATTCCAGCCGTGTGCTTCATGTGAATCTCCTCAAAGAGTGGGTCCCAAGGACTGAAGAGGGTGCAAGAGTGCTGCTGATCCAGGCTGTAAAGGAGGAAGAGGAGGTGGATGATCAGTACCTGCCTGCATCGATGACCTCTGACCTGGATGTGGGTCACCTCTCTGAGGACCAGCAGACTCAGGTGAAGACGTTGATTAACTCAGAAATTTTCCAAGAGTACCCATGCCACACAGATATGGTGGAGCATGATATTGTACTGAAACCTGATGCAACTGTGAAGCGTATGAGTTACAGGATACCAGTGCGCCTCCTGGGGTCACTGAGGAAGGAAGTGGACCTTATGTTGTCTCTATGGATAATCCAACCTTCAAAAAGTGAGTGGTGTAATCCTGTGGTCCTGGTCCCAAAAAAGGATGGAACAATCCGGTTCTGTATTGACTTCAGGTACCTGAACTCAATTTCAAAATTTGATTCATACCCCACTCCACGGATTGACGACCTCATCCAGCGCCTGGGGAAGGCAAAATACCTGACCACGATCGACCTTTGCAAAGGCTACTGGCAGGTGCCCCTGACCAAGCAGTCTCAGGAGCTGACGGCCTTTCGGACCCCCTGGGGGCTGTTCCAGTTCACAGTCTTGCCATTTGGGTTGCACGGGGCCCCTGCAACCTTTCAAAGATTGATGGACCAGGTACTCGGTGGGCTCTCTGATTTTTCATGTGCATATCTTGATGATATTGTTATCTACAGCACCACCTGGGAAGAGCACCTGATGCACCTGGAAGAGGTCCTGGAACGCCTGAGGTCAGCAGGCCTGACAATCAATCCAGCAAAGTGTGTCATTGCCAGAGAGGAGACTGAGTACCTCGGGTTCACCATTGGGGCTGAGTTAATAAAACCACAAGTTCCTAAAGTCCATGCAATTGAGTCATGCCCTCTCCCTCAAACTAGGAAGCAGCTGAGATCTTTCCTGGGAATGGCTGGCTTCTACCATCGGTTTATACCAAACTTCTCAGCCAGAGCTGCTCTTCTGATGGATCGAACCGGCTCCAGATGCCCTAACCAGGTTCAGTGGACAGCTGAGGCAGTGGAAGCTTTCAAGGACATCCATAGATCTCTCAGTAAGAACCCTGTCCTTCACAGTCCAGATTTTGATGAACATTTTATATTGCAAACTGATGCGTCTGAGAGGGGTGTTGGAGCTGTGCTTCAGCAGGGACCAAAAGAGGACCAGCATCCTGTGGCTTACATCAGCTGGAAGTTATTCCCCAGAGAGGTCCGCTACTCCACAGTGGAGAAAGAAGCCTTGGCGGTGAAGTGGGCCCTGGACTCTTTCAAGTATTATCTACTGGGGAGAGAGTTCACTTTGGAGACCGACCATAAGGCACTGCAATGGTTGGCGAGGATGAAAGATACTAATGGACAGATCACCCGGTTGTACCTGGCCATGCAACCATACCGGTTTACAGAACATCACATCCCGGGTAAAGATAACACCACTGCAGATTATCTCTCTCGCTGTCCCAGCGAGGACTCCGAAGGGGGGGAGTGTGTGATGGCCACAGCTGTGGCCACACAACCTTGAATTTACCGGTGCTGCTGCTGGGAGCTAGGAATGCCTGGCAAAGTACAAAAAAGCGTGATCAGGTAAAGAAACCTATAATTGCGGTATTGTTTCCAGCTTCATGCTCTAACAGTCAGAGGGTTGCTGATATTTCACTAGATCCAGGAGCTTCTGTGCATCCATTAGAATATAAGTCTTATGAGAGAAAATAATTAAGTTGAGAAGTGTTGAAATATCAGTAGTGGCTGTCTGAATGTTGCTTTTCAGGCTTTGACTAAAGTTGTTAACCTTATCACTTTTCAAAAATGAAATAATGGTATCATCTGATGCATCATCATTATCATCATCATTATCAGTAATGATGGTTGGAAGAGTCAGGTCAAACGTGCCTCATCTATTCCATTGTCATCGCTTCCTCTGATTCCTCTTTTTTCTCCTCCTTTCCTCTCTTCACTCTGACTAGAAGGTAAACACATAGTGAAGAATGCAGAGTATCCAATGGAAAAAATCCTGCATTATTCTTACCAAGTTTAGGGAAAGTGGAGGTGACTGGCAGCAAATCATTGATTATATAAAATAAGTAAAATAATAATAGATTAATTAGAATGAAAAAATTAATAAAAGACTTGAAAAATGTCCAGGTTGTGTCCAAGCTGATAGTCAAATACAGATTTGACATGTGACCCAGCTGAAATGTCTCTTCAGAACAGACCACACTAAATTGTTGATTTTAACTCCCCAGGTTGTGCTAGCATGGAAAGCCTGGGCTTGTTGGAGATGAAACAATGTAAGCTTTCATTGTGTGCATAACATCAAAAGGAGTAAAATACAGAGGAAGAGTGAATCATGAATATGTTCAGACCCTGCTTTTCCCCCAGTCTCAAGGAAGTGAGATATTAATTAGGAGGCTTCTTTTACTGGGATGTGTGGTTATTTTATTCCTGCTAAGCCCAGCATTGTCAGCAGAGGGCGCTCGATGCATTACAGTAGGGCATCAGTAGCTCACGCCAGCAGAGTAGAAGGGAGCCGAGAAGACTGATGAGTGAGTTCAAGTATACATAGGACAGAACCTGTATTTTCATATGTCAACAGGTAAACTGACTATAAACAGAACCCTGGTGATAGACAATATGAGTACACTTGAGTACAGCCTTAGCAACTGGAACATGAAGACACTGAATTTGTTTGTAGGGGGAATGATTTTACCAGCTTCGGTTGTTAAAATGGCAGCGCTCATCAAATAATCCAGCTAGCTGGGCTAAAAGACAGTCTAGCTCTGTGTGAGCCAAAGTCAGTTGTATGTTTCAGATATTTATGTTTGGTAGTAACTGTGTGAACTTTGTATTTGTATTTTGAATAGAGGGAATGGTTATAGCAACGTAGTTTAGGAGAGAGCTGGAGAGCTAATGATACAAATGGAGAGACAGCTAGATCCTCCTAGTAGCTCTGCAGGTGAGTGGCACCCATAGGTGGCACCCTGCAGACACCCATCAGTCACTCGTCCTGCAGCTGCCCAGCTGTGTGGCACCACTGTTGGCAGATGTCGACCAGTAGATAAATGTGCGGGTCGTAGTCACGACAGGTCAGCGGCCGTAGATCTGTTCGAGGACAGTCAGCGAGCGACCAGTACTACTGTTTCCTTTCTTATTTATTTTATGTTCAGGCCACTACCGCCCAGGAGGTTATGATTCAGCCTGTTTTGAAATGAAAAGGAATAAAAACAGTCTTTACTAATAATCACTTTCATAGTAGTTTATTACGATCAACTACAAAAATAATACTGTATTTCATTATGCTTAAATGTATAAATTACAAGTAGGATAATTAATAAATAATAAAATTATGAAAAAGTTGCTACATGTTGTTTACACATTTCTACTTCAAAAAACTTGACTGTTTTTCACTTTTTCGGTGACATCTAAGCAGCAGCAGAGTGAACTGAGACTGACATGAATCCACTTTATGTTTTTATATACATACACTTCATGAAGGCTATATAAATATCTGTACACTATATATTATTTTCATTTAATAATCTAACCTGTTGACGGGGCTACAACTTTCACTTCGTTTTGAAACCCTGTGTTAAACTGATTAATTCTATATGGAGTAGACCTATCCAGTCGCCTCTCCACTAAATTTGTGCAAAATTAATGATTGTAGCTTTTTGTAGCTTTTTAAGATTGCAATCTAATATGATGTGACAGATAAACTTGACCGTTTTATTGACATAGTTATGTGGTGTAGATGTTAAAATATAAAATACAAAAATGAAATTCTGGAAAAATCCTCATATTTATTGTGTCTGTTGTCACTCAGCTACTGCTCAGATGTCAGGTGTCAGTGGGTGCCACGGGGTGCCACTAGATGACAGTTTCTGAGTGCTGCTAGCTGCCACAGAGGCACAGAGTAGTTCTTTATAGTTTGGAGTCATTTTAGTATGCAAAAGCTGACTCTTTTATTTGACTAATAAATGCACATAAGTATGTGTAATTTACCCATAAAGAGATTAATTAGCACTCATTAACAGGTTGGCCACATTGTGGGGGAGGTCCCACTCACACTTAACCCTGCCTTTTGTTCCGAGAAGATGTTAACCTCAATGTGCAAAACAAAATCAGAGGACTGTGACTTAACAAGTGTTAAACTTGAACAGTTACGATTTGATTGAGCTATTTTTAGAACAAGTCAAGTCAATTTTATTTGTATAGCGCCAAATCATAACAAAAATTACCTCAAGACGCTTTGACATAGAGTAGGTCTAGACCATACTCTTTAAAATATTATTTACAGAGACCCAACAGTTCCCACCATGAGCAGCACTTGGTGACAGTGGCGAACAACAACATTGTCAACAACAAATGTTGACAATTAGGGAAAACATATTTTAGTATTTTGTGGGGTAGTAGGCACAGTTTAATCAAATCACATCTAAACCACAACTGCATTATATTTATTTAGTAGAGAATTTAGCACTTAAGTTTTTGCTTTCATTTTGTGCTCACCTCTAAACTATGTGGGATATTTAAAAATATTTTACAACCCTTTTACCTTTGTAGTGACACAGCAACACATCAATGTCTCTGTATTTTTACTCTTGAAGATGTACTAGTCACATGCAACACACACATACACATTTTACACATTTGGCATAAAAGCCAGATAAATTCACAATTTATCTGGGCAATATTAGAAGAGTTGTTGGATGAAAAAAAGTGTGCTTAAATAATGGGAAACAAAACAAGAATAGATGTCAGCACCAGAAAGGAATCTGTATTTGAGTCTACACTGTGTTGGTTGGCTCCTCCTGAAGTGGTCTGTCAGGAAGTTTGGGATCCACTGACAGGTTGAGGCTGGCACACTGAGCTGGGAGAGTTTGGGGTGAAGGATTTCCAGGATGATGGTGTTAAACACCGAGCTTAAGTCCACAAAAAGAACCCTTGCGTATGTCCCTGGGGAATCGAGGTGTTGCAACATTTAGTGCAGTGCCATGTTGACTGCATCCTCCATCAACCTGTCTGCCCGTTACGCAAGCTACAGAGGGTCCAGCAGGGGACCTGTGATGTCCTTCAGCAGGGTCAACACCAGTCTCTCAAACGATTTCATGACCACAGACGTCAGGGCGATGGGCCTGTAGAGATTTAATCCTGTGATGGAGGATTTTTTGGGGCCTGTGATGATGATGGAACATTGCCAGTGTGTGCCCTTCAAGTTGAGGCAGGAGAAATGCCTCTGAGTCTTCGTCAAGAAGAGAGAGAGCACAAAAATTAAGTTTTGGATGAACAGGAGATGCAGCAGCAAAAAACCTGGGAGTCCGTGAAAAGGAGTTTTGCTCAACTGTTTTATGGCCTTTAAGTCCTGTGTGGGTGCTTGAAATGCCGGTGGTGGATTTGAAATTGAAAAATGTGGAATATAAATATAAAAACTGTCTGCAGGTGTTTACAGATGGATCAAAGGATCCAATAACAAACCACACAGGTTCTGCAGTAGCAGTTCCTCGCTGTAGTGGTGAGATACATCGCGGTTTGTTTTAGTGGTGCAACTCTGGCCTTTC
Source organism: Lateolabrax maculatus (assembly GCA_031216445.1). Taxonomy (NCBI): domain Eukaryota; kingdom Metazoa; phylum Chordata; class Actinopteri; order Acropomatiformes; family Lateolabracidae; genus Lateolabrax; species Lateolabrax maculatus. The sequence continues at coordinate 27,365,760 of CM062204.1, forward strand.
CAAAGATGAATACAACATGCCCTTTGTCACTGTTCTCAAACCTAAGAAAGGACACAATACCATATCCCACCTGACTGGCATCAGAAAAGTGGTGCATTGTTTTTCCAAAATCCTTGGGTTTGAAGCCATGGTTTACTTTGAACTCACTATTTTTTCAAGACCCTGTAGCCATTCAGACCACTGTTGAGAGAAGGGCTGTGGAATTTTTTCATCCCATCCATAACTCCTCTTGTACAACTCCTGTAACATTATCTTTGCTGGCAGAGTAAAGGGGGCAAGAAATCCCAGGGGATCATACAGGGAACTGACCACTGATAGGATGCCTCTTCTCGTCTGTGGTCGTTCATGCAGTGTAGTTCTGAACTTGAACATGTCTGTATCCACACACCACTGGAGTCAAAGTGCTCTCTCCAGTGGAAGGCTGTCTTTATCTAAATCAAGCTCTTTCGTTTCCTTATTTCTGCTTTCCTCAGGGATTGATGTCAAAACTGTGCGGCTGTTGCTCATCCACTTTGAGAGGTTAAACCCCCCTTTACGACAGAGATCAGTCAGATCTTTCACCATGTGTATGGCTTCCTCTTCTGAAGACACAGATTTTAAGTAGTCATCCACATAGAAGTTGTATTTGATGGTACTGACCACTTCTGTAGAGAACTGAGACTGGTTGTCATCTGCAGTCTTCCTTAGTGCGTAATTCACACAGCTCGGTGACGACACGGCTCCAAACAGGTGAACAGTCATGCGATATTCCACTGGAGCTTGCTTAGTATCACCCTGAGGCCACCACAGGAAGCGTAGAAAATTTATGTCCTTTTGTGTGACTCTGACCTGATGGAATATTGCCTGGATATCAGCCATCACTGCAACAGGCTCCTGTCGGAATCTGATAAGCACACAGATGAGGGAATTTGTAAGATTGGGTCCTGATAACAACTGGCAATTCAGTGAGGTTCCCTTGTACACTGCTCCACAGTCAAACACCACTCTCAACTTTCCTTTCCTGGGATGGTATACCCATGGTGTGGAATATACCAGACCTTCCCATTTCCTGATTCAGTTGGTCTGCAGGAACAATCTCAGCGTATCATTGATCAATTACATCACTGAGAAAAGATGTATATTCCTCTTGAAACCTTTCATTTTTTCCAAACTTCCTCTTCAGGCTTGTCAGGCGCTGCTCTGCAATACAGCGGCTGTTTGGCAAGAAGAAATTTTGATGTCTGAAAGGTAGGTCAAGGGAGTAATGGCCATCTTTCAGCACTGCTGAGCTGTTGGCAATATTCATAAACTTAATGTCTTCTCTTGACATTTCTGCCTGTTCCTCTGATGACCTCTCACTGAATTCATGGTTATATTGATTAACCAGCATTTCCCCAATATTTCACTTGGACTGGGACAATAGAAAAGATTCAGTCATCCTTGCAACCGGCCCCAATATGACCACATGTTTGTGGTGCAGCAGTTGCAGTGCTCACCGTTGATTTAGTTGGCTGTTCTGATTTTTCTGAGGATGTTCCTTTATCCTGATGCTCAATATGGAGAATTTCTGGATGCTTTTGCCTACACACATTACAGTCCAGTTGACTCCTACAGTCTCTGCTAATGTGGCCTACTTGCAGACAGCCAAAACAAATTCCCTTCTCCTTAATGAAGTTAATCTTGTCACGGTAATTTTCCCTTTAAACTGTGAGCACTTGTCCAATGAATGACCACCTCTTTTGCAGAACAAACAGCCTTGGTAAATAGAGGGAGGAGCTTTCCTTTTTCTCCATCCATTCTGACTTGGCCTTTTCCTCTATTGCAGTAACATTGGTGGCGTAACTGCTTCCTTTGTGCCCTTTTGTTTCCTTTATTTGCCTTGGAATGAAACTTTTGTTTGAAGTTACAAGTTCAGTCAGGACCACTATGACAAAAATACTTGATGCAGTAGATATATTTGCAATTGTATGTATTTGGCGGTATGCTCTGTTCTGGGACCTCCCTGCCCTTCCATGCGCACACATGGGAAGCGATCATACCAGGCAAAATATCCTGTAGGGGAAATTCTTGTTATACTGACGCGTTTTCCAATAAGGTTACATTTATCCACCATGATATTATACATTATAAGTTGTTGTGAAACTAAAGACAAGAAAACTCATCATAAGAGTTAAACCTGGTAATTCAGACACACTTCTTGTGTCTGAATAACTAGTGCACAAGGAACACGATTGTTCTTACACATGAGAAACAAAATCGCCAGATAGTGAAATATGTTAGGGAGTGGTGCAGATGGTATACCTCACTTGTTTATACGGACAGGAGGGAGGGTATAGAGGTCAAAGGTAAAAACTGTATTTCTTGGGTGAGATCATGTGTGTCTTGATAGATTGTTCTGCCTCTCTTCAGTCATATCTGTGTAATGCTGATGATGGCTCTTGCTTGCAAGCAATAAGCTTCACGAAGAACTGAATATCATGTCCAGGTATTTAATTGCCGACTCTCATCTGCACTAGACACGAGCAGAGACTTTAGTTTCCTCCACACCTCCCCGCCTTCCATGCGCATGCATGGAAAGCCTAAGGCAGGGAGAGCAGCAGCAGCGACCCCTGAAACGATTGGACGGTGCCAAACCTTACTGCCTTTCCAGGTGCCTACGCGGAAAGCTTAAGGCAGGGAGAACAGCAGCAGCAGCGAACCCCGAAAACGACTGCACCAGGTGAACTCTCCATGAGCTTCAATGAAAGTGCAGGGTGGGGATGACCTTGTTTAATGAAATGCAAGCTGCGATGCAGTATTACATAAAATGTATTTCAGCTGCACATCAAACAATGTCAGGTTGTGCGGCTGAACCCTGGTAACAGTACAAAAATAAAAATATCAGTCTATATGAAGCCATCATAGTTGTAACTTACCTTTGCACAGCTTCCAAGAGCACACCTCCCTGCCCTCCATACGCACGCATGGAAAGCATAAGGCAGGGAAAGCAGTGGCGAGGACTCCCGAAATTACTGCACCAAGCGAAACCTCCCTGCCCTTCCAGGTGCCTACGTGGAAAGCCTAAGGTGGGGAGAGCACTCCTCCCCACCCTCCATGCGCACGCATGGAAAGCATAAGGCAGGGAGAGCAGCAGAAGCGACCCCCAAAATGATTGCACCAAATGAAACCTCCGTGATCTCCGTGAGAGTGTACTGGAAACTTTTTTTTTTTCACTTAAACCATCACTTCCTGGTTCAAACATTTTAATCACCTTTGTTTATATCATTGGTCCAAAAAGCAACTCCACTGGCTACAAAGACAAGATTGTATTGATTTGGATGAAAAAATGACCTAACTTCTCACCTGATTCATTTCCCCAGTAAAGGTTTCTTCGATTGAGTTAATGGTCTCAATCACCAGTCCTGAGTCCTCTTCAGTACAGCAGGATATTCATTTTAAATTATGGTCATATTTAGATGAAAATAAACGATGAGCAGCGCATGCCATGGGGCGGGGCTACCGTGTGACCGACAAGTAGTTACCATGGATCAGGATAGAGGCAGCTGCTCTCTTATCAGACTAACATCACTTCTGTTCCCAAAACCAAGACGGCGATGGACAAATCTCTGAACTTCCAGCTTCAAAACGGCTGTTTACAAGCCAACGGTTGATGTTGCAGAGGCTACTGCCAAATTTTATTTATTTATTTATTTTTTCTTCTTCTTCTTCCTCCTCCTTTATTAAATACAGCCTATACCCGTTTTCACATATAAAGTCCGGACTGTGTGCGGAGTTGCCTGTTCACACATGCAGCACAGCAGGAGATGTCCATGTCTGTTCACACTTACTGGAAATAGTCCGTCTGGTTGAGGGGAGGCAGGATATGATACGAAACGTCGCTGGGGTTGTAAGTCAGTGTTTTTAGATTTCACCAGAAATAAAACCTTTATTTTACAGGAAGTCCTCTCTCCTGTTAGCAGTTTGCAGCGGAGCGTCAAAACTATGCAACTTTTAGCTGCTGCGTTTATCAGTGCAGCCGCATTTCTAAACCATAGCGGCTGTGATGAGAGCAGCTGATTGCTGCAGGTCAACACGCCCACTCCCGTGAATTGTCATACAGTTACCTGCTGCATTCACACATGGTTCACTCGGACTGTACTCGGGAGCTGGTCGGTTAAAGTCCGCTTCGACTGATGTGGACATTTGCATTCATGCATATACCGATACCGAAAAATGATAATTTCAGGGTAGCAGTGCCTGTGTGAGAGGGTATAATGGCGGAGGCCCTGCGGCAGAGCAGGAAAGCAGTCCGGCGGCGCCCGGAAAAACCGAGTTGCTGAGGCTGCGGAGCCGGACTCCAGGGCCGCGGAGCCGGCTGCTGGAGGTGGGACTCGTGCTCCTTGAACGACAGCGGAGGTGCAGCGTTACCTTCAGACAGTGGAGGTGCGGGAGCAGCATTACCTTCAGACAGCTGAAAACATGAAAACATGGCCCTTTGCCCTCGCTGCTCTTGCAAATCACAGGCAGTGCTTCTCCATTTTTCTTGAGGCTTATAGGGCAACTTCAACACAATGTTTCTCATGTTTGAGGGCATGTCCAATTCCTTCATGTACAGGATTTGTTCTGTTGTTGCTAAGCTGAAGTAATGTTTTGTTAATTTCCAAAATGTTCTTGAAGAAGATTTTTAGCCCTCTCATACCCTAGATTTGGAGAAAGATGTTGACAGCTGTGAACTATGTCTCGTGGTTGACCTCTGGTGTATTGTTCCAGAAAGTGCAGATAGTCACAAAAGTTGTTTGTTTTTTCCTATACTCCATTTTCAAAAGCTCTAATAAAAGCTTGGTACTGTAGAGGATCTCCATTAAACACTGGAATGTCTCTTGGTGGGAGAGAAATTGAAAGGTTTTGTTGGACCAGTAAAGTGGTAATGTAATTTTGTCTTTCCTTAATACTGACAATGTCCATTTGACTGTTACCACTCAGCATTGGAGTTTGTGAGTGAACATTCCCCACTTCTCTGTTCATGGGTATGGGCAGGCATGCTGGACCGCAGTTGAGCTTCTTGTACTTGATTTGTTGCTTTAGTCCGGGCATTGGTTCTAACTGATATTTTAGAAACTTGTCCCTGTGTCCTTTCTTTTGGACGAACAACAAATGGTGGACATAAGAAATCAGCTGGTTGTTTTTCAGGAACATAAGCAACTACAGTAGGATTGAGCTTACTGGTGGCAGGAGCATTAGTCTTTTCAAACTATGAGTGCATTCCATCTGACACTTTAGAGCCATTCCTTGATGCATTGGCTTCCAATACATAGATTTTAGCATTAGCGACTGGCATCTCCAGTTTTTCCTTTTCCTTTCTCAGTTGTTCCTCTTGTTCCTCTATTAAGTGTCTTTTCTTCAGTGCTGCAACACGTTCCATGAGAGCTGCCTTTCCAGCTTCAACCTTGATGCGTGCAGATGATGTTGTTGAACCGTGTGATACTTGAGATGAAGGTTTCACATGGCTTGATCTAGAGTGTGAGACATTGGAAACACTATCCCCAGGTCTTATTTCCTCTGAGTCTGTCACACTTAAAACATCAACATGTAAAGAACACTTAATATTAGGCTGACCAGTATCAACAAGCCATCGTTCCACTTTTTCAGTAAAATCACAGTAGAGTGTCATTTTTGTGTGAAACCACTGCTTTTGTTTTTCAACTTCATCCTGGGGTATGGGTAAGTTTAAGAAAGATTCATGGTCACGTTTTGCTTCATCATAGCACTTGATGAAATTGGACAATTCACATTGTACATCAGTAACATTTTCCTCAGATTCCATAAGCCCTTGCAGCCTTTTCAAATGTTTGCTTGCTTGCTTACATTTTGATTTCCTTGCTACTTGATAGTTTTCTATGCGGTTAGCCAGACCCTTGGCAGTGAGCTTAATGTCTCTTTTTTCTGATGGCATAGACACGTCGCCCTCTGTCTTATTGTCAGTGACATCAGACATTTTGTGTGTTCCCTTATAACACATGCAACCAACACTGCAGCATAACCATGAAATATTTTTGGCAACAATTACACAGTGCTTTCAATAATACCACAACCACCACAACGCAATGCAAGAACAGAAACAAACAATGTGTCATTCAGACCGCAACTTATCTTTGCACAGCGGGATCAAAATATCACCTTTATTGCGTAGAGGCTCATGAACGAACACTGCAGCCGCGATTCAAACCATCAGCGCCAATCCGACACTGCATACACAATTAACACCATGACAAAGCTGAGATATGAAACATGACAATCAACTTCAGTCGTTGTACCCGTTGTCCAATACGGCTATACAGTCATTGTGTGTCCAATACACATACAATGTTGCTGCGCGCTCCGTGCACTGTGTTTTTGTATTGCACTGTGCGTTCCTGCTTTGGCTGGGCTGTACTGGATATTGCGTGGCAGGCCCGGAATTAGTTTGGCGTGTCAGTGAAAGCTTGTCTTTCACACCTTGCCCCGAAGAATGCACATCCACATGAAATCCACAGAATCCAACACAAGCAGGTTTCCTGCTCCAATGTTCTTTGAACCAAGGGAGGTTTTTCACTTTTTGTGTAGTGGCTATCTGTCAAAAAAGGTCACGGATGCACCGGTTCAGTTGGATTTTACTCAGGCAATTAAGAAGTCCATTGTCCAGACAAGATTCACGTGTTGGGTTGATTTATTTTCCAGTTCAATAGCAAACAGACATGTGTTCATCCTGCAGTTTCTATCTTGCTCTGTGGCTCTGTCTTGCTCTGGTTAAAAAACCATGTCCCTTCCTGGTGCCTCACCTGACATTAACTCACCTGCTACCTTTATCCCAAATTCTGCCTGGTCTGATGCTCAGTGCCCCTAGTGGTTACAAATAGAAATGCACAAGTAACAAATAATAATAAAATGAATGAAATGGCTCCTACAGTGGTATTAATCTGGGTTCCTGCTCATATAGGCATTGTGGGAAATGAAAGAGTGGACAAATTAGCCAAAAAAGCTATTAAAAAAGGAATCATGAGTAGCAGCAGCACTGGGATCAGGAGACAAGAGGAAGACACTTACATTCAATTCAAAACAATACAAAAATACAAAACAAGAAGCCGTCATGACTAGATTAAGAATAGGGCACAGTAACCTGAGCCGAACACTCCACATCGTAGGGAAGCATCCATCCGGTTTTATGTGATCACTGCCAGATATCAGAAACTGTAGAACATGTCCTGGTTAACTACAAGAAATGTGAATCGCAGAGAAAGAACATGTTGGAAGGAATGAAAAGATCAGAGATGACAGGAGCAGGAATAAACAACATACTGGAGTGTGGTGAAAGTGGGTCAGGTATAAGATGCCTGGTCAGATTCCAAAGGAGAACAGAACTGATGAGGAAATTGTAACAGCTCGGACGCTGTAGGAGTTAACTAACTCCAGAAGATGGCAGTAGTGCAACGCTATGGATTCAAGCTGCCTTTAAAACTCGAAGAAGAAGGAAAAAGGAGAGAGTTACAACACGTCATGGATGTATAAAGAAAACTAGATACAGTGTTTGAGGCAGGGCCTCGTTCATTCCTATAGAAGTAGTTCAATGGCGCATGAAGCAAACATCCGGGTATTCAGTATGCGGAAGTTTCAGATTTTCCTGCTCCGTTGGGCTCATAGAGCATGCGCACTTGCGTTTCCTTTAGCCCCGCCTCCAAGCCGCTTCGTCTCAAGGCTCGCTGATATTAACGATCCAGTGAAGTTTATTGGGCGGTCACAACCAGGCATCAAGATCTCATTTTCTTCTGACTGTTGCGGTGAACAGGATTGGTCCACCTTACTCCACCATTAGTGTGATGGAAATCATAGAGCTGGTTCACTCTAACAAGAAGTTTCAGGAGACCTGGATGTCTTACACAGGAATATTTATTGAAGCTCGATTGAGGAGAAAAGGGAAACACCACGTGTGAATCACAGCGTACTGCTACCCAAATCTGAAGATGGTGTCCTGAAGCTCAGTATTTAACCTTCCCCAGAACTGATAAGTTCCGCTATATCCAGATAAGGTTATTCCTAACTCAGTCTGTCATGTGTGATGACTCTATTGGATATCAGATCCAAACAAGGAAAGACGTCAACCATTGCTGTCCTAGCAACAGCATAGCCTCTCTACAGTCTCTCTTATCCAGCGTCAACAACCAGGCGCCAGCCAACCCTGAAAACAGAAGATATCTAGCAGACCTTGGTCTACCAGAGTCAGGCACACAGAGTGAGACAGGTGAACAGAGACAGGCATTTGACCTGTCCTGTGAAGCACTGTCTTAAGTTACCGTTAACCTACAAGAGGGAAGTTTAACATACAAGAAGGAAAATTCCTTCACAATTAGCACATACTTGTGCATGCTTTGTTGTGATTTTCACAAACCAATCGAACTGTTCTGCTGTACATTACAGACAGTTGCCTTCTGTACGTACAATCATGTTATATAAAACTTATGATATTGTGTGGTATAGTCAGAGATATGGTGGTACTTGGTCAATATATGTACTTGCTACATTTCCCAAAGCCTACTGTGCTTTTAGGAAGATCCACACACTATTGAATGCATTGATAAGATAGCAAAATATTAATACTAAAACATCAAGTTTCCCACAGAAATTTCTGAAACTGTGATGGGTGAACTCTAATATTTAAATCAAATCCAAATCAAATCAAGTTTAATTGTCACAAACACAAAGCTAACAATTAGATAAATCCAATATAATAAAGGTGAATCTAACAATAAAATATAAATTGAATCTCGCAATTAGATAAAATAAAATAGGATACAATTATGAAGTGCAGGAGCTGAATATTTTATATTTCAAACACTTTTATTGTGTGTGTGTCCAGTCTCAGGTTTGTAAGCGACAGTTGTGACAGCAAGGCTGGGATTTAGCACTGCTACCCACAGGAGTCGAAGACCATGGGTGGGGGAACAGACTGGACCTTTACCCTCTCCCTGGACATATTATATCAAAATGTTTTGTTGTAGACAGTTGGTTGCCTTGTATATTTTGAACTATTCACCAAACTTCTTTCTTGGCTTAAATTGAGCAGTTGCTGGTATTATTGATGTTCACACTGTGTGCATGTTTATGTGAATGTATTGATGGAAGAGTTTAGCCTGGATCGGGGCCAGTTGTTGAGTCCGGACTTCTTCTCCGACACTTAATAATTCTCAAAAACTCAGTGCTATTGAAGTCATCAAAGTGAATCAAAAAAATCACTGGAAATGGACAGAGTTCATGCAGTAGAGTTTTATTCCTTCACAAGAATAACACCTGAGTTTTGTTCATGGAAGAGACTGAATTCTGTCTTGTGTGTCCTGTTTTATAACCCTTAAACCAAGTGTGGTTATGGCCTAAACTTTTATCAAACAAAATGGTATCTCAATACTCTCGAACACATCCCAAAAACAATGGAAAGTACCAAACTTGCCTAGGGAGACTAATGGTGACTGGATGTTGCAGATGTACAGAAAGCCCCCCCTCCCCTTACTTCAAACTGAATACATAGGGGTTACAAATTGTATGCTGTATGAGTTAAATCAAACCACTTTTCTTCTCCTCCTGATTAATACAAGCTTTCAAACAAAATAACTGCTTACATATGATGTTCATTCTTTGATTAATACATGCACTTGAACTTTATACATCTTACACTACAGTATTACCATAAGATAACATTATGATGTGACTAATTATGACCATATAAGCATGAGTAAAATATGAATGCATGCACACTGTTAACGTTAATGTTTTCATTTACAGTGAAAGCATTAATGTTTTTCATAACTGTTCCCTACATTATGGGAACAGTCCCAGTCCCTCCAAAAACATGTCATGTATGTGGGATTTTTGTTAGCAATTGTAAAAAAACTGCAAATCCTTCCGAGTGTCTGAACATCAGCAGAACACACAGTAGCACTCAGTGACATTTTTAATGTCCAGCAACCACAAATTTATCAGTGACAGTGTTTGTTCCATTTCAAAACCTTTGCTACGCTGCTACAGACAGCTTCTGTCAGTTCAGAATCTGAATTAGGTTTATTGCCATGTAGGTTTTCACATTTCACAATTTGCTGTGGTGAGGTGGCATTGGCGCGTAACAAGTACAGAAAAGTAGTGCAAATGTCAACATAAGCACAAATATAAAATAAGATTTATTTTTACAATACAGATATGAAAAAATATTACTAAATATGTGCAATATATTTTTTAAGATGAAAATGAAATAAAAATAAAATGCAAAGATGTGCAAAATATTTTCCAAGGAATGTGCAACAGTTCGAGTATGATCCACAAGTGTGCGTTACAACGGGGGGACTGTGCATTAATGTAACGTGTAGTGTTTGTTGGTGGAGGTGATAAGGGTCTGTGTCAGCGGGGGTCCCGGGCCTTGTTGATCAGGCCAGCTTCAGACGGGAAGAAACTGTTCTTGTGGCGAGAGGTTTTGGTCCTGATGGACCGCAGCCTCCTGCAAGAGGAGAGAGTCTCAAACAGTTTGTGTCTGGGATAGGAACGGTCAGCTACAATCTTCCCTGCATGCCTCAGTGTCCTGGAGGTGTACACGTGCTGCCTCCTGTCGGACAGGAAGTCTGTGATCCATTTGCAAGTGGAGTCAGGCACGCTCAGCTGGGAGAGCTTGTCCTGCAGCAGAGCCAAGATGATGGTGTTGAAGGCAGAGCTGAAATCCACAAACAGGATCCTGGCGTAAGTTCCTGCGGAGTCCAGATGCTGGAGGATGAAGTGGAGCGCCAAGTTAACTGCATCATCTACAGACCTGTTGGCTCTGTATGCGAACTGCAGGGGGTCCAGGAGTGGTTCTGTATTGGATTTGAAGTGGGACAGCACAAGGCGCCCAAATGACTTCATTACCACAGAGGTCGGGGCGGCAGGTCTGTAGTCATTAAGTCCTGTGGCCCTTGGCTTCTTGGGAACACGGATGATGGTGGAAGTCTTGAAGCAGGCTGGTACGTGGCATGTCTCCAGTGAGGTAATTGTTCATTGACAGTAACTATTATTGCATAGTGTGACACTAACACGTGGCAGCAACAGCAGAGATCAGTGCTGCACTTTATTTCTATTCAAAGTAGCCCTCAGCAGGAGAAATGTTGACAGCAGCAGTGAGCAGCTCTGATAGGAAGTCTGGCTAAAGTCACCATGAGCCTCGGCCATCGTCAGTGTGTTTGCTGCTACCAGAATAACTTGAGTTTATTACAAAGTCATCATCAGCAGCTGGTTGTTTTTACTCCGAGGCCCTGAACAAACATGTTCCCCCAGGGCAACTCTTGACGTGGTGACATGCTGCGGTAAGCGTATCGTATCATTTCCGGTTGCTTTGTACTGCGTGTTTTTGCTGATCTCACTCAAAAGAGTTAACTTTGTTATCTTCCTCATTGCAGCGGCTAATTACCCGCTGTTCATTTAAACACTAGTCTTAAAACACTCACAGATTTCTCCCTTTTTTAGCGACTTTTTGTTAATTTCACAGCTTTTTGTTCGCTGTTCAGTTCTGTTAGCTTCTGTAGCCTCTTTTAGCTCCTCTGCTCTCCTCCTCTTCCTCTCCTGCTCTGTCCTGCTCGGTGTGTCACATGTTCAGTTACTCCTCTGCCTCCTTTAGTGATAAAGGTTTATGTATTAAATGTAGTTTATTTGCAGCACCATGGATACCCAGCCTTTAGCTGTAGCTAGCCAGCCCCCTGTAGTCAGCTGCTGCAGAGACCCACGGTTCACCAGCAACCCCTTCACGTTTCCAACAGATCCTCCCCCCTCAGCGACTCACCCGCTGAGGAACAAACTCTCATAATTGGCAGCTCAATCCTCAGAAACGTGAAATTAGCGACACCAGCGGCCATAGTTAGGTGTATCCCCGGGGCCAGAGCGGGCGATGTTGAGTCAAATTTAAAACTGCTGGCAAAAGACAAACGTAAATACAGTAAAATCGTAATTCACGTCGGCGGTAATGACTCCTGATGACGCCAATCGGAAGTCACCAAAATGAATGTGGAGTCAGTGTGTAACTAAGCAAAGACAATGTCGGACTCCGTAGTTTTCTCTGGACCCCTGCCAAATGTGACCAGTGATGACATGTATAGCTGCATGTCGTCATTCAACCGCTGGTTGTCGAGGTGGTGTCCAGCAAATGATGTGGGCCTCATAGATCACTGGACCACATTCTGGGGGAGACCTGGTCTGATGAGGAGAGACGGCATTCATCCAACTTTGGATTCCAGAGTTCAGACCAGGAATCAGAGCTGCAGTCCTACACGCTTCTCTGCGCTTCCATTAGAGCGGTTACCCATCCAAACCCCCATAAAAAACCCCATAGAGACTGTGTCTGCTCCTCGACCACTTCAATTAATTAATTCAAATTCAAACAGAAGAGGAGTTACTCGTAAAAAACTTAATAAGAATTAAAACTACCAGTGTAGTGGTACAACCAAATAAGAGAATTTAATACGGACTCTTAAACATTAGATCTCTGTCGTCTAAAGCTGTATTAGTCAATGATTCAATATCTGACTATCATATGGATATATTTTGTCTAACTGATACTTGGCTGTGTCAGGAAGAATATGTTAGCCTGAATGAGTCCACTCCTCCTAGTCATATTAATACTCACATTCCTCGAGGCACCGGCCGAGGAGGTGGAGTTGCAGCCATCTTCGACTCTAGCTTATTAATCAACCCTAAACCTAAAGTTTAGGGTTTTTAACAAGTTTAGTCCTCAAAACAGATAAAGTCATTATTGTAGGTGATTTTAATATTCATGTGAACATCAATAATGATAGCCTTAGTTCTGCGTTTATCTCACTATTAGATTCGATTGGTTTCTGTCAGAGTGTAAACAAACCCACTCATTGTTTTAACCACACCCTCGATCTTGTTCTGTCATATGTCGAAATTGAACATTTCCAACAAAATCCTGTCTTATCAGACTATTATTTAATAACTTTTGAATTTATATTACTGGACTACAGGCCATTAGGCAAACCTTCCTTCAATAGATGCCTGTCTGATAGTGCTGTGGCTAAATTTAAAGAAGTGATTCCATCGGCATTTAATTCAATGCCATGTCTCAATAGAATGGAGGACTCCTATGCTAACTTTAGTCCCTCCCAAATTGATCATCTGGTTGATAGTGCTGCAGGCTCGCTGGGAACGACTCTCGATTCTATTGCCCCTATCAAAAAGAAGTGTCACATCCATTACTCTGCTGCTCTGCCAGTAATTTTCCACTCTCCTCCCCTCTGCTCCTCTCTCCCTGCCGGCCACTTCCACCTCATCAGCCAACTCTGTTCACCTGTGCACTCAGTATCAAGCCTGTATTTAAGCCTCTCTGGTTCACTGACTCATTGCCAGATTGTTCTTAGCCTTCATGCAAGACTTGCCAGCATTTTCCTTTGGACTGATCTCCCGTTGCCGACCCTGCCTGCCTTTGACTAACCTGCCCTGTCTTTCTCCTGGTAAACTTCTGCCTTCTGTCTCTGACCACGATCTGTGTCTTTTCCCTTACTGGTGTTTGTCTGCTGGTGTGGCGTTCTGCTGCTACTCTGCTGGATTACATCTCCTTGCTGGACTTGTACGAGAGGGTTAGACTTCTCAAGAGACTCTGTGATTCAGCCTGTTTTTGGACTGCATATCTATTGCGTGTTTGCTGTAAACACCATTCGAGAAGAGATTAAAGACTCTTTACTAAATGATCCTGTGGTTTGGGTTACTGCAATTGGGTCCTCACACACCCGTTACAAGAAGATAATAAAACTAAAGAGGTTAGCTCCATGGTATAACTCCTTAACCCACAAATTAAAAGAAACATTGCGAAAATTAGAAAGGAAATGCCGTTCCACCAAACTGGAGGAATCTCATTTAGTTTGGCAAGATAGTCTTAGAATATACAGGAAGGCCCTCTGTAATGCCAGAGGAGCCTATTACTTCTCACTAATAGAGGAACATAAGAACAACCCCAGGTTTCTTTTCAGCACTGTAGCCAGGCTGACTCAGAGTCAGAGCTCTGTTGAGACATGTATTCCCAGAGCTCTCAGGAGTAATAACTTCATGAGCTTCTTTGGTGATAAAATTCTAACTATTAGAGAAAAAAATCTTGTGCCCTCAGCCAGTTCAGATATATCTTCGAGTACAGGAACCTCAGAAGCAGCTGTAGAACCAGATTTATATTTAGACTGTTTTTCTCCAATTGACCTTCACCAACTTATGATGATTTTTTTCGTCTAAACCAACAACCTGCCTCTTAGACCCCATCCCAACTAGGCTGCTTGAAGAAGTTTTACCCTTAGTTAGCACTTCTTTACTAGACATGATCAATCTGTCTTTATTAACAGGCTATGTACCACACTCCTTCAAAGTAGCTGTAATTAAACCTCTTCTTAAAAAGCCTACACTTGATCCAGCAAAAGAGAACATATTTCTCCAATATTCTCTGCACTGGCTCCCTGTAACATCTAGAATTTAAAATCCTCCTCCTCACTTACAAAGCTCTTATTGGTCAGGCACCATCATATCTTAAAGAGCTGATAGTACCGTATTACCCCACTAGAGCACTACACTCACAGAATGCAGGGTTACTTGTTGTTCCTAAAGTCTCTAAAAGTAGAATGGGAGCCAGAGCCTCTAGTTATCAAGCTCCTCTTCTGTGGAACCAGCTCCCAATTTGGGTTCAGGGGGCAGACACCCTCTCTTCATTTAAGAGTATGCTAAAAACATTCCTTTTTGATAAAGCTTATAGTTAGGGCTGGTTCAGGTGAGTCCTGAACCATTCCTTAGTTATGCTGTTATAGGCTTAGACTGCCGGGGGATTTCCCATGATGCACTGAGCTTCTCTCTCCTCCTCTCCCTCTCTATCTGTACGCATTACTATCCCACTAATACACGTTACTAACTCCACTTCTTCCTGGTAGTCCTTTTACTTTCTGTGCTTTTTCTCCTTCTCACTTTCTGCAGGTATTTCTGCCTCTGGAGCTGTAGATTCTGGATCTTTGATTGCCGGCCGTCTACTGCCCCCATGTTCCTGCTCCACACTCACTGCTGCAGTTGTTGTTGTTGTTGTTATTATTATTATTATTATTATTATTATTATTATTAGTCTGATTTGTTGTCTCTCCTCCTGTCTCCCCTCTCTCCTCCCCTTTCAACCCAACTCCATCGATGCAGATGGCCGCCCACCCAGAGCCTGGTTCTGCTCGAGGTTTCTACCTGTTAAAAGGGAGTTTTTCCTCGCCACTGTCACCAAGTGCTGCTCATGGTGGAAACTGTTGGGTCTCTGTAAATAATATTTTAAAGAGTATGGTTTAGACATACTCTATGTGAAAAGCGTCTTGTAATAACTTTTGTTATGATTTGGTGCTATACAAACTGACTTGACTACACTGAAGAGAGATGTAGTAACATTTCAGAAGTAGTTTGCTACATTAAAGCTACTTTTATATTCTATTATTATTATTATATGATTGACAGGGCATAATCAAAATTCCCTTTTTCTTTACCTATCTGCTATTAGATATAGTTACATGCATTTCAAGCTAATCATTTTGACGAACCACCATACTTTGGTTTTGTACAGATTTGCATTTTTGTGTTTTGTTGTACCCTCTACTGGTCAATGTTGACTAAAAAAGTAATGTTTCAGAGGAATCTATCCGGCTCTGAATATTGCTATGAAGCAGTAAATATATTGACAACAGCCTATATAGATATTAACCTGGCATCTGAATCGCATTTGCAAATTAGTCTGGAACCTCTCTTTTGTTTTCAAAGGGCCGTAATCGACAGGTGGAGACAACCAATCAGAGCAACATAGCACCGTCCTGTCGGATGGTACGTCCTGTCAGAAGTTCAGCAAAGACATATTTCTTATCAACATAAAGTTTAAGTGCAGTTGTTTTTTTCTCTCTCTCTCTCTCAGCTTAATTGGCATGGGAAACAGATTTTAACATTGCCAAACAAGTGTAACAACAATTTACAAAGAATTCTGACTACTGTTAAAAAATATATACATGTAAGTATAAAATAACTTAAAATAAAAAAATGTAGATTTGAAGTTTAAAATATAAATACAATTGAGAGCTATATAAACAGTACAAATTATGTATGTATAACTAAAAATATTTACTGTTTGTACAGCGACTGTGTCTATGTACAGAGATCAACACAGTGCAGATGGTTGGTGCAGGAATACTGGTGGTTGACGGTCTTCATGGTGCTTGTTTTCCATTTGACGCCCCTTTTTGGTCACAACAGCTCACAAATCCTGCTGCTGTGTTTGCACATTGTTTTATTTCGCCCAGCAGATAAAGGAGTTTTTCATGATCGGCCATGTTTATCAAAGTCATTTGTTAGGCTGTAAACTGTGTTTAGTGTCTCTCTTTGTGTATTGGTGGCCTTTTTTCCTACTTGTATGATCTCTGTAGAGTCCAGCAGATAAAGAAACAGGAAGGTGGATTAATCTCACGTGGTAACGTTTGATCTCCTTCTTGTTCTTTGATACCGGTTTGATCTCTGGCTGTGTCAAAGTGTCTTTAAGCAAGACACTGAACCCCTAACTGCTCCCGATGAGTAGGTCGGCACTTTGCATGGCAGCCTCTGCCATGGGAGAATGTTGACATGTGTTGTAAAGTGCCTTGAGTGGTCAGTAGACTAGAAAAGCTCTATACAAATGCAGTCCATGTACCATGTTAATCTGATTTTCAGCACTTCTTCTTTTAAAATAGTTGTTTGGAACTGTCAATGGTTGTCCATTCACCATATCTATTGACAACTTCCTTTAAGGCATTTATAACCAAGTCAGTGCCATGTTTGGCTTTAAAACCAAACTTGTTATCTGTGGAGTTAGAAAGAATCCTGCTGGATAGATTATGAGTTTATTAAGACTTCTGTTAGTGCCAGTCATTAAGGACAGAGCTAGTAAAGTATGCAGCCTAGATAACTACAGGCCCATTACTTTGGCCAGCATACTGTCAGAACAGACAGCATTAAGGCTGGTAACAAGCCATGAATCATGAGCTCAGTATAACAAATGGCAAGGAGAGGAGCTAACCTCGGTCTAGCATATTTAAGGTCTGATGTTATATGTCTTATTTTTATGCTTATATTAGGGCTAACTGCCTTTATACAAAGCACTTACTATACATTACACATGGAGCAGAGATCTCCTATGCTCCACATCTTTACAGTTAACATCACTACACATAGTGGTCTCTCTAGATGGATTGATAACTGATTACTTAAGGATTTGTCTGTATGAGCATAAAAGGCTAAGATTCCCCTTCTCTGTGAGGGTTGACCAGTCGAGTTTTTCTACTATTTCCATTTCTAGATTGTACATATATATATATATATATATATAGAGAGAGAGAGAGAGAGAGAGAGAGAGAGAGAGAGAGAGAGAGAGAGAGAACCTATTTGATAGATAGATAGATAATATATGATCAGCTGTTGCTGTCCCATAAAGAATGCCCATACATCCTAATGATGCATGTGCATCAGGTGTATTAATACAAGATACAAAACAAGATTCATCCACACCCACTCCAGCAGCACATTGTTGCCCCCGAAAGTTGAGGACATCCAGCAGGTTCTTGGAACAACTGCTGCTCCCTTTACTTTTTATAAACATGTTTTACTTTGTAGAGCAAAGACTTGTTTAATATTTCAAAAAAATATATATAATATAATATAATATAATATTTCAAAAAAATAATTATAGACAGTAAGGCAGCCATTATAATTATACATTTTTCAGAGCAAGTGTTTCAGTTCAAGTGTTTTAATCAATTTAATATTCATACCTAATTATGATAATTAATTATTCTATGGGCTAATTATATATATAATTAATAATAGGATTAGTGTTTTATGTGAGAAATAAAAGAAGAGCGAGGTTTGAATTCTGAATATCAACCAAACCAACTTGTTTCTTCTTCTTTTAGAAGCCCACAGACCCGCTGCTGTGGAGGAGTGGTTTACTTTGAAGGTTTCAATTCTTCTCGTCCAGTAGTCAGTCTGCTTTCGAGCGCGCGCTCCTCGGCCTGGACCAATGAGCGCTGCCGTGGCTCCGGCAGCTCCTTTATAAAGCCGCTGCTCGCAGCCAGCCAGCATTCCTTCTTGAACTGTGTAGACAGAGAAGACCGAGAAAAGTAAAATGGCCAGAACCAAGCAGACCGCCCGTAAGTCCACCGGAGGAAAAGCTCCCAGGAAGCAGCTGGCCACCAAGGCCGCCCGTAAGAGCGCCCCGGCCACCGGCGGAGTGAAGAAGCCCCATCGTTACAGGCCCGGTACCGTGGCTCTCAGGGAGATCCGTCGCTACCAGAAATCCACCGAGCTGCTGATCCGCAAGCTGCCCTTCCAGCGCCTGGTGAGGGAGATCGCTCAGGACTTCAAGACCGACCTGCGCTTCCAGAGCTCCGCCGTCATGGCTCTGCAGGAGGCCAGCGAGGCTTACCTGGTCGGCCTGTTCGAGGACACCAACCTGTGCGCCATCCACGCCAAGAGGGTCACCATCATGCCCAAAGACATCCAGCTGGCCCGCCGCATCCGCGGAGAGAGGGCTTAAACTGACCTGAGATCAGCCCACCGTAAATACAACGGCTCTTTTAAGAGCCACATACATGAACCGAGAGAGTCCAGAGTCCTCTAGAAGAGCACCAGCACATTTATTACAACTTGTGATTACCAGATCACTGATAGACATGTGTGGATGGTTTTACTGTCGACACAGCTGCTTTATCACTATAATAAAATCAATAATGTTTTGTCTGCTAATTATAATGTTAATAAAGTAGCATACCAGAATCAGTTATATTGGTCATGTATGTGCATACATCATGGATGTATAATGTATACATACATTCAATACCCACACATCATCCTTAAAGAGCAGATTTCTCATCACTTCATTGTTATGAATTGCAGACAGGAGGAAAAGAGGAAAACATTTATTATCATTTAAGAGGAGGGAGAATGATGCATGAGAGGAGCTGTGGCTATAAGGTACAGTATTTAATGAATTAAGGCTATCTCAATTGTGTTTATTAATCCCACGACAGGGTCGTTTGTCACAAATGCAGAAGACATTTTATAGTCCACATCTTTTCAGCAGAATAAGCTTATATATATATATATATATATAAAATATGCTAAGAGAGTAGGGTCACTACATTCATACCTGACTCTTTAGGCTCCAATTACACATGGAAAAGGAATTTATGTGGATACAGTTTGTGAGTATTTAATATAAGCTACCTCATATAGCCACATGGTTAGTTCCTTTGTTATGGTATTTTTCTCTCGGATGGGCATTTGTTCTAGTTGTATGATTGCTGATGGGTTAATAGAAGAATAATTAATAAGAAAAAAACACTAGACATGATAGTATAAAGTAATGGTAACTAGTTTTTAGTACAACAAGATGCATTGCAATATAGTATGGGATATGAGACAAGGTGATCTGTAGTAATAAAGTAAGCCTAATATATATAGCAGGCCATGTAAAAAAGCAATATGACAGTGTCAGTAGTAGACCATCAAATACAAGCCTTTTAATATCATTTAGATCATTTAAATTGACACATTAGAGGAAATACAAGGGTTATTGTTTTTAGTTATATCAATTGGGTATTATATAACAATTTAAATATTTAATAGGGAAAAGTAAATATACCTCAGCCACATATTTCATTTAAGAGTTAATTCCTATTTTCCTATATTCCTCTATTATGGCATTTCTCTAACTGTGTATTGGTGGGTTTGAACTGATACTATCTGCTAAATTTACTGGTACTTTTTGTTATATAACATGTTATGGTCATACTATAACATTATCTGATATTTTATGTCATATTGCTGTACTATGCCTGCTATATATATATATATATACACATATACACACACACACACAGATATATTACTTAGAGAGATTGTGCCTACAAGGTATATTTACTTATTTAAAATTACCCAATTGTAATGATCACGTAACAATAAACTTCTCATGCATCACTCTCCCTGTTGTTAAATGATAATTAAAGTCTTCCTCTAGTTATTCTCCTCCTGTCTGCAGTTCCTAACAATAAGAGTGATGAGGAATCCGCTCTGTAAGGATGATGTGTGGCTCTTAAAAGAGCCTTTTGTCGGGACGTTTCCTCTTCACACTGATGACAGCTCACTTCTTCTTGGGTGCTGCCTTCTTGACTTTGGGCTTGGCAGCCTTCTTTGCGGGAGCCTTCTTGGCTGCAGGGGCCTTCTTGGCCACCTTCTTGGGGCTCTTGGGGGCCTTCTTGGGGCTCTTTGCCGCTTTCTTGACCGCTGCGGGTTTCTTCGCCTTCTTCGGGGATTTCTTAGCGGCTGCCGGCTTCTTGGCTGTCGCTGCTTTGGGCTTCTTGGCCACTGTGGCTTTCTTGGCTGCGGGCTTCTTGGCCGCCGCGGGCTTCTTGGCTTTAGGAGCGGCCTTCTTCGCCGGCTTGGCGGCCTTGGTGTCGGCCTTCTTGCTCATCTTGAAGGAGCCGGAGGCCCCGGTCCCCTTGGTCTGGACCAGAGTCCCCTTCACCACCAGGCTCTTGATGGCGGTCTTCACGCGGGACTTGTTCTTCTCCACATCGTAGCCTCCGGCAGCCAGAGCCTTCTTGACGGCGGCCGCAGACACGCCGCTCCGCTCCTTGGATGCGGCCACAGCTTTGACGATGAGCTCGCTGACGCTGGGGCCGGCGGGCTTCTTCGGTTTGGAAACCTTCTTCTTGGCCGCTTTGGCCGGGGCGGCGGCTGGAGCTGGAGCTACTTCTGCCATTGTTTTCTCGACGCTTTGTTCCGCTACGGAGTGACGATCCGAGTCTGTGAGTGAACTGTTGCAGAGTCCGGAGCAGGAGGCTGCTCTTAAACACACCATGAGAACCGTGGAGACTCAACCCGGCCCGTGGCTCCTCTGTGCAGTCTGAACGCCGCCACTTGTGTTTTCTCTGCACCGATAAAAGGCTCCAAACTAAATGTGGGAGCAGGTCTGCAGGCTGACAGTGAAGGGAGCCGGTAGCGGACTTGTGTCTCTTCACATTGAAGTCATGTAGAGCTCTGATGCTCTCTGCATTTAGTTTGAGGAGCCTCCAAACCTCACCTATACACCGTCGTGGCCAGCTCTGCTCAGCGGCTTTTCCCACTCATTTGTCTCCTAAAAGGATTTAAAATGCTTCAGATCTCCATCAAAAGCCGTCTTCCAGCTGGCCCACATGTTTGTTCAGGGCCTCGGAGTAAAAACAAACAGCTGCTGATGATGACTTTGTAATAAACTCAAGTTATTCTGGTAGCAGCAAACACACTGACGATGGCCGAGGCTCATGGTGACTTTAGCCAGACTTCCTATCAGAGCTGCTCACTGCTGCAGCTTCTGCTCAGGATACTTTGATATAAATACCACCTGTGTGTGTACAACACTTTCTTATTCAAGCTTCTACTGTTATATTTAATATAGAACCATTAAATACATTCAGTCAGTGCCGGAAATAATGGCTCTGAATGTGACTAATTACAATAACACTGATTAATATTATTGATGAATTGTAAATAACTTCATTAGGTGAGTGCTTTACTTTGTAATACAAATAAAAACTGCTTGATTAGAAAATATGTAGACTAAAAGTTGCTGCACCAAATTACATAGAGGGGCATTGAATAAATTTTGTTCAAATTAAATAGTGTATGTTATGAGGCACGGTTCACATGAAAAAGTTCATGAAGTTTAAAATATTGGTTGATAGTTTGAATATTCAGGAGCCGCTGGGCAGAATAGGGACGGACAGGAACTGTCTCCACCTGAGTAAACTTGTGGCTTCATCTCTGGCTTCTCTCATCTCTTCAGACCTCCAACAGCAGATCTGGTTTTGTGTTTTGTTTCACACATGACATTCATTATTTAACCTTCAGTTCACAGTAAATTTAATATGTTTAACTTTTTTTTCATGTTCAATTCTTTTTGTGGTCACTTTAGGTCAGTTTATGTCATTACTCAAATCAATTTGAGTAATGACGCTACTGGAGTTATTCTATCTGTTTTGTCTGTAAATATGCATTTAATTTTGCAGCCAATTAAGGTTCAATAATGTATCTTATATCTTATAATGTCTTATTCAATCCATTTATTTATATAACATATTTTATGACTGGTGTAAAATATTTCCCTAATTTCTAGACTTACAAAATTACAGAATCTTTCTTCCCAAATATTCTGGAATCAACCCGATATCTTGATGTTGTCCAAACTTACTGTTTATAACAAATATTTCTGTTGTCAGTTTTGGTGTCACTTTGGTTTCTTTACTCTGTCGCCTGCAACTGATGTGTCAAAATGTGACATTTATAGGTTAGTAACAAGGTTAAAGTCAAATGTTGAAATGAATGAAAATGCAAATATTTTTTACTTTCAGAATTTTAACTGCTGGACACAAGATGTCTCCTACTTTACTGAAAAGTCCAATTCTCAGTGTTCGGGTTTATACCCGCATGCACTGCAGTTGTGAAGATTTTCCTTCTTCTGCATCTTCTTCTTCTATTTATTCTACAACTACAACTTCTTCTTCTCCTTGTTTTTTTCATGTGTGAATTAATCCTTAAGGCTATTTATAAGAAGGGGAACACAGTGGGCCTACAGAGCAATTTATGGGCAGACTCATTAACGTAAAGAATTGCACCTTTATGTAAATTACAAAGGGCTATCATTTGGATTGTGTTTGACTCTATCTGAGCCTTTTCTAAATAATGGAGTGCCATCTAGTGGAGACAATAGTGTGTGGTAGAAACTGTGATGTGTTGTGTATAGGCGTAACAGACACATTTTAATAATATAAGATGTGTACGTTATTGATCTCATTTAGTTTTCTGACCTCATCACAGATGGTAGCTTTATACTCTTTCTGATTTCTATAAAGCACTCTGATGCATATTAGTCTGGAACCTCTCAGTTCATTTTGGATTTCCAAAGGGCGTTATCAACGAGCAGAGACAACCAATCACAGCAAGGGAACGTTGTGCGGTCGGATGGAACATCATAGCGAAATATCGGCAAACACATATTTCTCATCAACATAAAGTTTAAGTGCAGTTGTTTGTTCTTCTTTTAGAGAAAATTTGCCATCGAGTCTTTTTAATACTGCTGCTGTAGCCGGCTGTGGAACGTTCCGTATCGGCTGCAGCCATCGTGGTTATTTAAGAAGATGCCTCAATGGTGCTCCTGTCTGTCAGTCTTCATATTAAACCCGCCTCATATTAGATAAACATTTGTGATTGGCTCGCCACATACCAGTTTTGAGGAAATCTGTCCAAATGTGCTTCTTCTCACTTTCTGCAGGTATTTCTGCCTCTGGAGCTGTAGAGTCTGGATCTGTGACTGCAGGCCGTCTACTGCCCCCATGTTCCTGCTCCACACTCACTGCTACACTTATTATTAGTCTGATTATTATGTTGTCCCCCCTCTCCCCCTCTCCCCCTCTCTCTTCCCCTTCCAACCCAACTCGGTCGATGCAGATGGCCGCCCACCCAGAACACGGTTCTGCTCGAGGCCACTGTCATTAAGTGCTGCTCATGATGGGAACTGTTGGGAACTGTCTCTGTAAATAATATTTTAATATTTTAAAGAGGTCTAGACCTACTCTGTGTGAAAAGTGTCTGAGATTACTTTTGTTATGATTTTGCACTATACAAATAAAACTGACTTGACTAGACTTGACTCTCACTGTCCATTACCCTGTGGATGGTAAGAGGTAGTGCAACTTTGCTTAATATCATCATAAATGCTACACAGATCCTTGATTATATCTGCCCTGATAGGAGTTGGTTTGCTGTGGAACCACATACCTCTGGATTCATTCTTTTACATGAACTCTTGCAACAGTCACTGCCTTTTAATCTCGACTGCAAAGTTGAGGATATTCTCACACTCATCAACACAGAAATGACACCTCCCTCTTCTTCCAGCAGTTTGAATGTCCTACAGTCTTGTAGGACTCCCCAGTACTTTAGGAGAGATTTGATGACTGCTCAGCTAGCAGGAGCACATATTTGCACAACAGCACTGGATCAATCTGCAACTGTGCACGGCAGACAAGCCTGGATGATTAATTGGTATAAATTAGTATATTATTACATCAAATAAAAACTTTAATGTTAGTATAATGGACTGTTCACTTAATTGAAGTGATAAAAAATGCTGGAACTGTTAATATAATACAATGTATTAATGTTAATATAGTATCATGTATACATTACTAATGTTTGTATATTCATATAATTGTTGTAAATTGTCAGGTCAGCTAAAATCTGCTTTCCCTTCAAAATAAAAGCAAGAAAGTGATCGTAAAATGACTGACATTAAAGACAGTCTGTCATCCACTTATTCCCAGGAAGCTTATTATAATTTTTTTCCCCACCTTGATGGATAATATGGTTGCTGCCAAAGAAACTGAAGTTTTCTAACTAAGGTTTAAAAGATTATGGGAATTGTGTAATTTCTCTGCTGTCTGATAGATTTGAATTCAATATTAAGATAAAGCAGTTGGAATACAGCAAAAAAAACACAAAAAAAGACAGAATGAACTCCCTTACTAGATTGAAATTATGAACTACAGCGGTTACACATGGCTACGCAATACTAGCTTTGGAACCAGGCAAATCTACAGGCTCATGTTTTATTTGCCAGGCTAATATAATATCGTAGATAACTTCACATGTCATGTTGATTAGCAGGGAGTTTGGATCAGGAGTTGGAATAGCTCTCAGTGAAGTGGTGGGCGGCCCTGAAAAGGACCTTTGTGTTGCTGGTTGACAGCGGGTTTACTTGGAGCTGGTGTACTTGGTCACGGCCTTTGTGCCCTCGGACACGGCGTGCTTGGCCAGCTCACCGGGCAGCAGGAGACGCACGGCGGTCTGGATCTCCCTGGAGGTGATGGTGGAGCGCTTGTTGTAGTGAGCCAGACGGGAGGCCTCACCGGCGATGCGCTCAAAGATGTCGCTCACGAAGGAGTTCATGATGCCCATGGCCTTGGAGGAGATGCCGGTGTCGGGGTGGACCTGCTTCAGGACCTTGTACACGTAGATGGCGTAGCTCTCCTTCCTGGTCTTTCTCCTCTTCTTGCCGCTTTTGCTGACGGTCTTAGAAACGGCTTTCTTGGAGCCTTTCTTCGGTGCTTTCACTGGATCGGGCATGACTACTGACGGGGAGATTCCTAAGTCTGATGACTCCAATAAAGTCATGTGCGGTGTATTTATATCGACGTGATGCAAATATTGCTGTGCTGTTGCTCGCACAGGATTGGTTATTTCCTAAACGAGACTGAGTATGCGCCACACAAGTAACCGTTTAACATCCCTTTGAGAGAATGAATGGAGATGTATAAATCAGACGAACACTACGAAGTGTCCACGGTGTGGTGGGTTGTGATACACAATTTGCAGTCTGGAAAGTCTTATAGGAACTATTGCAGCTACCTAAACGTATATAATAGCGAAATTAGATTGAGACAAGCGTACACAAAGTATGCAATTACATGGGTTCACTGAAAAACTAAATAAAAGTTGAGTACGTTGGAAACCGTGATACATTTAGTCGGTGTGGCATCCTCAACCATCAACTTGATGTAACTGTGTGAATAATCAATGCATATCAAGTAGATGATTCTATTTTTGACCATAATTTCGAACGAGTTTCAACAATTATTGGACACCAGGACTGTGCTCTGTAGAAGAAGTGAGCGGCTCTTAAAAGAGCCTTTGTGTTGTTGTGAGGACAGTAGAAGAGTTTAACCCCCGAAGCCGTACAGAGTGCGGCCCTGCCTCTTCAGAGCATACACCACATCCATGGCGGTCACGGTCTTTCTCTTGGCGTGCTCGGTGTAGGTGACGGCATCACGGATCACGTTCTCCAGGAAGACCTTCAGCACACCGCGGGTCTCCTCGTAGATTAGACCGGAGATGCGCTTCACTCCCCCGCGGCGAGCCAGACGGCGGATGGCGGGCTTGGTGATTCCCTGGATGTTATCACGGAGAACTTTCCGGTGCCGCTTGGCGCCTCCTTTACCGAGCCCCTTTCCTCCTTTTCCTCTTCCGCTCATTTTGCAGGTCTTTGGTTTGAAACGACTAAGACAAGTGTTCTGCCAACCGGCAGACCGTCGCCATTTATATGTTTCTTGCGGACGTAAAAGAGGACAGATGACGCGAGTGTCACTGGGCGGAGCCAAACCAAGCGTCACTCGTCCTTCTGCAGTTTTAGCCGCTGAAAGTGAAAATTCTTTCTTCATGATTGTCTTTGTTTGAAAATGTTTAAAACATTTTATAACTAACGTCCAAAGATGAAAAGATAATACATTTTGTTGGTTTATTCTGATGCCAACTTTATAAATCATCATTATTAATATCCATTGTAGTTGTGCTTATAACACTACTTTCATTTATAATTTAGTTTTTAATAACTTTGCAGTCATTCTTAAAGCTACTCTAAACTGACCCATAAAATGGTTTCTGAATGTTGGTTAATTTCATGAAAATGTGAACTCTATATTTATGATTTGCCTTAAGTTGATTTTTAATGTTTTTTAATCATCTCATTCAGCTTTAGCTCCTCCCTCCTTGTCTTTATAGTTAATGTGACTGAGCACCACACAATCTTTCTCTGATATTAATGTGAATATTACTAAGCTTGCATGACTCAATGTAGCATTATTAAAAAATAAAATACAACTAATAATAAAACCTTCAAATAATCCATTTCACATGTACTAGGTCCAGGTAAGAGATCATTTTTTGCTACAGATGATTTTTTTAAAAAGCAATAATTCATTTTATGAGTAATGTGTCAACTGACCTTTTTTGTGTGTTTTGAGCTCAGTTTAGTGCAACAGTCCCAAATCCAAAGATATTTTGAAAAATACAAAACAATGAAAAGCAGCATTCTCATATTTGAGATGCTTAGACAGATGTTTTATCAAAAATGAGTATTAGTTGTTGTGTGTCTGCAGCAAACAGCAACAGCATTTGGTGTTTGGCAGTAATAAACCAGAATAAACATTTTTGCATCACAAAATACCAACAGATAAACACATAATAGTGATGTCAAAATATTAGTAAATTTAATTTTCTAAATACTAATACTTTCTAAATTGGAAAGTATTTTATTTAGACTTGCACATAAAGCATCTAATTAAACAATTTCAGGGTCTGGGGTGGTTTTGTTCTTTGAGATTTATCAAATATATAAATAACTCAGGAACAAATGAGACAATGTTACTGGTTTTGCCTGAAATCCGTTTCAGCAACCTATCTGGACTCTGAACCAGCTTAACAACAGAGACATTTCTGAGGGTTTAGGATCATCTTGCCTCAACTACTTATACAAGATAATGACAGACTTGATTTTATCGGTTATGAATACTTGGTAGGAATGGGTGCTCTGTAAGAAAAAGTGTGTGGCTCTTAAAAGAGCCTTTGAGTTGTCGGAGCCCGATCCGGGTCTTTACTTCTTGGCGGCCTTCTCGGTCTTCTTGGGCAGCAGGACCGCCTGGATGTTGGGCAGCACGCCGCCCTGAGCGATGGTCACTCCGCCCAGCAGCTTGTTGAGCTCCTCGTCGTTACGGACGGCCAGCTGCAGGTGACGGGGGATGATCCTGGTCTTCTTGTTGTCGCGGGCAGCGTTTCCTGCCAGCTCCAGGATCTCAGCGGTCAGGTACTCCAGCACCGCCGCCAGATACACCGGAGCTCCGGCACCGACACGGTGGGCATAGTTCCCCTTCCTGAGCAGCCTGTGAACACGGCCGACGGGGAACTGGAGCCCGGCACGAGATGAACGAGTCTTGGCCTTCGCTCTGGCCTTACCGGCTCCTTTACCGCGTCCAGACATCTTTACTTGCGTATAGGTTGGGAGAGCAGAAAATGAAGTCGCTAAACGGCGGAATTGCTGCCTATATGTGTACATCACTGCTCGCTCATTGGTCAGATCAATCGTAACTATCGCCCAATTAGAAAACAGCTTACGTCAATTCTTGTAATAATGTATGTGAAAAGAGCACAGGGCTTTCGCTACATGTATACTGCCTTGTATTTCAAAATAAAACTTGCCACATTAAACCAGAAATCGTTGTGATATATTACAACCACTGTAAATAAAACTTTAAACCAATAAATAATTTAGCAAAGTACAAAGAAAATAAATGGCAATAAAACCCCACAGAGGAGATTCATTTAGAAAGACAAAAATACATATATAAAGTGAAGAAAATAAAGAATTGACATCTTAAATTAAATATGATGAAATGTTCATATCTGAACGCCCTTGAGATCTGAGGAATGACTGGCCATGTTTAGTTTTGTAAAGGAGATGGATATGATCACCCTGTCTGTTTTATGAGAATGAGTTTGAGAATTAATATGAAGAAGTTGATAAAAGTTGATGGGAGAGGTAAGATCATATATTGATATATAACATACATTTTTCAAACTGGCCTTGCAGATGGCAGCCTCTCTGCAGTTGGTGAGCACATCCTGGACAGCACAGCACATCTGCTGGGCCTCCAACTCCTCCAAGCGAACAGCATAACAGCGCTATTGGGAAAAACAAGAGGAGGCTGAATCTGCATCACTGTCTGGTTCATCTTCTCCCGACCTACAGGCAGAAACTAAAATCTGCAAACCTTGTGGCCAAAACTGTGAGGAGATGAGCCAACCAGATAAAGCAGGAGTGACTCGTCTGTTAAACTCCTGAAGTTTGCAGACAACACAACGGTCATTGGCCTCATCGGGGAGAGTGTTTTTTTTGTCCTTCAAATGTCCAGTATGCTCCAGGGGAGGAGCTGGGATCTGTCCACAGATCTCCTCCTCCGGAGTTCAGTGAGGATCTACCTGATCACCATGTTGCTGTCGGTCACAGTCTGCTGGATGCATATGGAGCATCTGTTTCTCCACAGTTTGTTACATGTGATACTAATGACAAGCAGAAAAAGTCATTTGTGTTTTGGTTGAATTCCTTCTTGAAGTAAACCGTACATCACACTTCTGTAATTTATGTTCAAATTGACCCTGAGACTTTTCATGATGGTCCAGACCTCCTGAGCTCTGTAACAGTCCATCAGCAGGTGCTGCTGCGTATCGTCATGGTCACAACAGATCATCGGACATCCGGCTCCTTCAGGCTCGCAAAGAAGGAGCCCAAAGCTGCCGTCAAACCTGCGAAGAAAGTGGTTCAAAAAGCCGCCGCCAAAGCCAAGAAGCCTACTGCCAAGAAACCGGCAGCTAAGAAACCAGCAGCCAAGAAGTCCCCGAAGAAGGCACCGGCGAAGAAAGCTGTGAAGAAGCCAGTACCGAAAAAGAGTCCCAAGAAGGCGGCCCCCAAAAAGGCCGTGAAGAAGCCGGCGAAGAAAACTCCAGTAAAGAAAGCTCCAGCAAAGAAAGTTGCAGCGAAGAAGTCCAAGAAGTAAAGCGGCTCTCCTGAACCAGCACTCGGTGCACCAAAGGCTCTTTTCAGAGCCGCCACAGACCCACTAAAGAGCGGCTCCTACATGATGAATCTGTGTATTTACAATATGGGCTTGGTGCTGACTGCACTGCCCCCCCATGACAAATATGGGGAAAACATTTATTGCTACAGTTTTATAATATTTGAAAAGGCTTCCTATGGAGAGAGAGTGTGTGTATATTACTTTAGGCGAAATAACACCTTTTGTCACAAAATAATGCAAGATTTTAAGTTTTCCGTGACATCATGTAAATGATCACAAAGCACAGTGTGGTGAATTTACATGTGTTTATTTACAAGTTTCTGTTTGTCATGTATTTGTATCCGGAAGTGTCGTCAGGCTAGGTTAGCTCCAGTCCAGAGTGGCAACAGGGTTAATTACATTTATTTGTGTCTAAGTGAGTTTAACGGATTATTTTGCGTGGTTTGTTTAATTTCTGTTTGGGGGGTGAGAGCACCTCAGCAGTGTGTGTCACATTCATTCCTGTGCATGTGGGTTTTAATTGGAAATGTGTGATTGTTGGGGTATTGTAGTCTGCAAATGCACCCTGATGAATTGGATTTTTAAAATTGTGACGACCCATAACACTATGCCTGCCTGTGTGCCTTGCTCTGATGCTTGCCTTCTTACATACTGTACCAGCCAACACGCTTTACACGATACTTTAACTCATCCATACACTTCTAACGCGACTGTCTCTCCTACTTACACACCCCACTTAAACCGTACACATTCGCTGGACAATATTTTGCACATTCCTCACAGTTTTCGTTTTATTCATCTAAAAAAGATATATTGCATATATTTAGTATTATTTTTTCATATTCTGTACTGTAAATTATATTTACTACTATTCTAGTACTTTAATACTACTATATGTATGCATACGTTGATCTTTGCACCTTGCACTACTTGTCTGTACTTGTTACGCACCAATACACCACAGCAAATTCCTTGTATGTGAAAACCTGCTTGGCAATAAACCTGATTCCGATTCTGAGTTAATTAATGTTTATTAGTCTGGGTTAAAGAAATTACTTTTTGAGTGATATATCTGTGTGTGGGACCTCCCTTTTTGTTGCCAGCCATTGGTGACTAAATATAAATATTGAATTTGGAGTTTTACTACAGTGATTGAATTACAAAGTCTGGGTCTGCCAACAATCTGTTTCTTTTGTAAAGGGTCCCAACAGTCCAGGAGTAGTGGCAGTGGCGAGGTACAAGAATGTCTTTACTATGAAGATGTGTTCAGTGGTTAGATTGAAAAATAACGTGTTGTGTACTTTTCACAGGAAAAGTGGGTGCTGGTTGCTATCTATTTTATATTTGCTTTATATTGTTAATTGTATACTGCAAATCTCCTAAAAATGCCCTTTCCAACATGGTGTCATTGTACGTGACAAGATGGCGTCCATGTCCTGCTCTGCCTCTGCTCAAAGTGCGGTAGGAGGTGGTAGTGAGTCTGAAATGCTCTAATTCAGTGAGTCTGTCTTTTTTCTGTAGTTTTTCATTACATTTCTCCATTTTACATCACTGTGAAACAAGCTGAGCCCCTCAGGATGGCAAGTCCACAGTTTCCCAATAGGAAGAACTAGCTGCTTCCTGCCTGTTGCAGGTGAAGAGATGGAGGATTGTGTTCCTGGTGATATGATTGAGTTTAGGATGGGATAAGGATGTCAGGACCGGGTGAGACTGACAGCTGCTGTGGTTCTTTCGCTGCACACGGCGGTGTCATCAGCAGGCGGCTGGTCAGCATGATGATTTCAGTAAATAGAAGTATTAATGTTGCTGTTGGTAGTTGTTGAGGGTTGGCTGCTGTTATAATCACATTTTCTTGTTTAACGGTTGGTTTCTGTTCTGAATCAGGTCTACAGAAAGCTTTGGATGCTGCTGCAAAGGAGACGGAGGACCTGAATCATTAACCACTGGACCGGGCGGCAGCCTCCAACCCCCCTCCACCCCTTTGAGTTATATAGGTATACATTTGAAAAACAGACAACACAACTAAAAACATTTACATATAATTATAAAGTGCTGAGATTTTAAAGTGTGACCTAAGAAGAGGAATGTCAAGCGGGTCTTTTCTTTTTTTTTTCTCATATTAATAATGTCCTAGATGGTCCAGGGGAGGAGCTGAGATCTGTCGAGTTCATTGAAGATCTGCCTGATCGCCATATCGCTGTCTAACAGTATGCTGGATTGGTACTTCGGATTTTCCAGTTTGGTACAAGTGATGTTGACGAGTTGAAAAAGTTGTTTCTGTTGAATACTTTCTCGAAGTAGTCCATACATCACGCTATTGTAGTTAATGAAGTTGACTCCTAGTCCCTTTAAGATGGTCTTGAGCTCTGTAACAGTCCATCAGCAGGTGCTGCTGCTTCTAGTCTGGATCTGTGACTGCAGTCCATCTACTGTCCCCATTTTCTGCTTCACACTCACTGCTGCAGTTGTTGTTGTTGTTGTATTAGTCTGATTTGTTGTCTGTTGTCCTGTTCTGTCTCCCCTCTCCCCCTCTCTCCTCCCCTTTCAACCCAACTCGGTGGATGCAGATGGCCGCCCACCCAGAGCCTGGTTCTGCTTGAGGTTTCTACCTGTTAAAAGGGAGTTTTTCATCACCACTGTCACCAAGCGCTTGCTCATGGTGGGAACTGTTGGGTCTCTGTAAATAAAATTTTAAAGAGTATGGTCTAGACCTACTCTATGTGAAAAATGTCTTGAGATAACTTTTGTTATGATTTGGCGCTATACAAATAAAATTGACTTGACGTGCAATGCCACTAATGCAGGTTAATGATATGTCAGGCTCCACAAGAAGGAGATCTTGTCTGCACAAAAGTTCATGAGCACCTGCACCCCTTAATATATTAATAATCGTAGCTGCTTTGCTGTTTCATTCCATTATTGCATATCAGGTGGTTTGCTGGATTTAGAGTAGGTCTGCTGTTCACTAAGTAGCATATTCCCCTCATGGACGGCGAGCTAATGGGGAATGGCCACATGGCGGCTGGTGCTTAGGCCCACACGTAAAAGATCCTCACATCAATAGGGTCAGGCTCAGAATCAGCGCGGTCTTGTGGGGGAGATATTTAATCCTCATTCCCCAATATCCCATGTAAATATGTCTGCGGTGAGTGATGAGGTCAGAGCCTAGATGCCAAACTAACTATGTCTGCTGCTATGATAAACATTTAAACGTGAGTTGTCTGACTGAAATGTCTTCATCAGCACCGTGAAAAAGCAAGAACAGAGTATATTTCAGACTGTACAGTGTTAGAATTAATAACATTTAAACTAACAATAATTTGCCATACCCAAGCTCCGCTTAAAGAAAATATTTTTATTATACCACTGCCAGTATATTGAAACTTTTATACCCACACACACACACACACACTAGCAGGCCTGGAAACTTGACACTTTAAAGCGTTGTCCTGTAGACCAACGGTTTGTATGAAGGAATTTTCCACATCCACATGTCCTGATAAGAGAAATAGCAGATTGGGGGTACCGGCAGAGTTAGCAAAAACAAAGGAAGTGCAGAGTTTCTTTCCCTTTATGGCGTTGTCTCCTCGGATTGGTGGACTCGTGTGCCAAGAAGCCGGGACCAGCCTGGGAACCAACGGGCAGAGCCAAGTCTAAATCAAGGCTCCCCCATCTTTTTTCTTAATCAATCAGATAGCTGCACATTCTACTATTAAACACTGTGTAAACTTAAGAATAGCTCTCTTTTCTAGGATGTTGGCTGCAGACTTACAGCTTGATGACTGTGGTTTACTGAATAGAGGTGATGCTTGTACAAGATGGCTTTGATCCTCCAATGTCTTAATAAAATGCCAAACTAAAGAAATAGCCTCTCTCTGGACTTTTCCTTCACAAATAAACGAACGCGTCTAACAACAACCAAACGAGAAGGTCTCCCAAATTGTTCCCAACCCTTTGGCCAAGAAAACCTGGGGTTGTCATAGCTGTTGCACGTAATGCAAGCCATTTACATCAGTGTTGTAGAAAATGCTTGAAAATTTACTTGCAAAAGCATATTTTCATGCAAGGCAAGTTAAAAGGGATCCAATCAGCTCACCAACAAATCAAAACAATTCAATGACACCAGATATGATGGTCTGAACTGACACAGTTGTAAATATTTGTGAAATAAAAATAAAATCAAATAAAATCACTCCATTGCTACATAAATTTATTTATTCTTGGCACTATAAGATATATCAATACACAATGAATATCTTATACTACATTCACTAACAAAGTCATCAACAACCTTTAGAGCCATATTATAAAGGCTTTAAAAAAAAAAAAACACTTAAAATATAGCTGTTAATAATCCATCTTTTAGGAGGAAGAGAATAAGTAAACTACTGATTACTTTTGAATTCTGCCAGTTGGTGAAATCAGACTGAGAGTAATCAGAGTAATCTGAGAGGGAGCCGGGTTCTTTGAGAAAAGGATATTTATAAAACAAATAGAGCGTGAGAATGTATAAAACAGTTCATTAAAGCTTAAATTGAAAAACAAAAGTGAAAGCTTTTTTTTTTAAACATTAAATTAATCATCTTCATTTAAGACAAAATATTATGTATTGGCATATTTAATATCCTTTAATTATTTGACTTAAAACGCAAATGTAATTAATCAATTTATAGCCACTTTTTGAAATGATCAGTTTGTAGAAATAAATACCATAAAAGTCTATAATTATTTAAGTCGAACACTACACTGGTTTATGATCTTAACAAAAATGGTGTATGCCACAATTATGATCATCATTATCAGTGTACCTTGTTCCAGAGTAGATGACAGTGTTCACTAACAGCACAGTTGTTTTCTGTGATGTTTCGCTTAAAGCATCCTGTATACCTGAATGCAGCACATCTAAAGACATTTTTGTGACACACAATGCTTGTTTTCCAACATCTGTATGCAAGTGTCATGTCATCATCTGGTTTCTTGTAGAAAAGATCAACAACACATTTCTGAAATTGGTAGTGTGCTTCACAACTTCCTTAAGCTGTGTTTAGCTTCAAAGCGTTTTGTCCATACACCAACCAGAGGCCCATATTCTTCAATCAGTGCAGGATAGTTTCAATCAGTGCAGGATAGTGTTCCAAAAAATGGTGTCAGTGTCTCTTCAGGAAAAACTGCTGAATCCGTCACAATGTTCAGATATTTTAAAGTCAAGGAATGCAATAGTTTCAACTCTGTAAACAGGGACAACCACCAATGTCTTTTAAAGTCAAAAAAACCTGCCAGGCAGAAACACCCTCAGCTACTCGTGAACCAACAATGAGTGGCAACAACTGTATTAGGGCCCAACTTTCATTGGCATTTCCAACTATAGTTCTGTGATGAATGCAGTTTTGAGGGAATTATTTGAGGGCTGTTGGCTTTGTCTGAGGCCTTATAGGGAAAAAGTGTGAATAACTTGTCGAGTACATACAAATTAAAGTACTTAAGTAGTAAGTATATTTATCTTTAAAATCTGAGTTCCCTTGGGACTATGCCTTCAAAAAGGTCATGTAGTATATCTGGTGGGTATCCAGATACAAAGTGAAAGTGATTCACTTTATCAGTCAATGGACACAACCGATTTACGCCAAAGCAATGCCTTAAATCTGGATTTTCTCAGTTTGCACATGCAACCTATAGTCCTTCTTTGTCCAACGTGGAAACACTCCAGTCCGCACTTCACGTGTCTGGTACTCTGAATACAAGACTGTCTCTGACATTCTTCAAACTGTTTTACATCAACAGCTTTGCAAAGTAAAGCTAGGTGTATTTACATAAATGCAGATATCAACTTGGATGCCACATTTGCCAAAACAAGATTGTTTTGGTTGTGGTTCCTAGTTGGTTACACACCTCAAGGACATATGTCAACAACATAATGAATTATAGA
Organism: Lateolabrax maculatus; assembly: GCA_031216445.1. Classification (NCBI taxonomy): domain Eukaryota; kingdom Metazoa; phylum Chordata; class Actinopteri; order Acropomatiformes; family Lateolabracidae; genus Lateolabrax; species Lateolabrax maculatus. Next base: position 27,401,160 of record CM062204.1, read on the forward strand.
GAGTCTTGGTTCTTCTGCAGCATACAAATCATTTTGCCTGAAAATGTTGCCATCAGAAATTTACTGAATATACCCAGTACTGTTTTAATGTCTGGATAAGAGTCCTTCTGCAATTTCTTTATTCTTTAAGACTTGCTGCAAAGTCTTGAGTATAGGCACACAGTGAAAGGTATTGTTCTTTAGAGAATCAAGAATATATTCAACAGGAACAACACACTGGAAAGGCTCCTTAAATACCATCTTCAGTTAAAAGGCGAACCAAATGGACCACCTGCTCCAACTGCTGTACTAATGGGATGGAAGTTGCAAACGTCCTTCTTGTAGGTTAAAGGTAACTTAAGACAGTGCTTCACATGTCAGGTCAACTGCCTGTCTCTGTTCGCCTGTCTCACTCTGTGTGCCTGACAAAGCCGAGGTTGGCTCTGGCCTCTGGTAGACCAAGGTCTGCTAGATATCTTCTGTATTCGGGTTTAGACACAACTGGTTGTTGACGTTGGATAAGAGAGACTGTACAGAGGCTATGCTGTTGCTACTACAGCAATGGTCGACGTCTTTCCTTGTTTGGATCCAATATCCAATAGAATCCTCACACATGACAGGCTGAGTTGGGAATAATTGGGATAATATCCAATATGCTGAAAGTAGCCCTTCTCTGTAAAACAACAAGCATCGCAAACCAAACACTTGAAAGCAGAGATGATTTCTGGCTGCAGACCTTCAGCTGGGCATTGGCCACGACAAATGTTGCATGTTGTAGTCTGTGATGCTTTAGTAAATACCTTTTTGTGGCTGCAGACTTGCAGATCTTACACTGCCATCCCATAGGCCAAAACCTAAGGTAATAAGAAAAAAAATTCTGTGACGCTGGTTCCAAACTTATCCACGCTGTCAACTGGTTTGAATGGTTTTCGGCAGGAAACAGCAGTGCAGTGAACACATTTACGGCAATTTTCAGTGAATATTAAATTAAATTGCCATTGATTATTGTTACACATTATATTTATAATTACAGGTTTGTTCACACAGTGTATGACTAATAGAGCTAATAATTAATGTACCATGACCATGTATTCAAAGGACATTATATACTGTAAGACTAGAACACCACTTGGGAAAGTCACATGGAATTGTGACATTGAACTGACCTCTTCTTCAGTCACTACTCGCCATGCTTTTAGTAGAATCAAAGACAACATGCAGACTTCGAATCACTAACATAGCTTAACACAGATCAGTGAATTTTGACAGGTGTGGTAACCTGCAGTAACGCAAAACACTGTTCAGCTACTACAGCAACTTGTTTATAAATTGTTTGCTGATATAGTCTAGCAGTGACCTAGTAAAATACAATTAAGTCAAATGTGTTGAATTCAGCTCAATGTGATTCCAAACGGCACAGTCTTTTTATGTATAGAAGATCCCGACACTACACGCGCTGTTTCCACTAATTGAAGTAGCACTTTTTCCCACAATTTCTCATCATTCGATTTGAGCCTCAGCTCTTGCATGCACAGAATGTTAAAGTCAGCGCTCAAAAATGCTTATTTGTTTATAACTCACTTTACACAGCTGTGAAAAAAAGTTATGAGTGATTGAAGCACCAAATCGTGAACATAACCCAACTCTGAATAGAAAAACCAGTACAAATCTAGAAGTGAATGAGAGCACAGTTAATGAAAACATACATCACAGCTGTATGTGTCGTCAATTAGTATATATCTTAAACCTAAATAACGGTTACCGGTTGTCACTCGTGGAAATGCGCTCTTTCTGGACTCTGTGAGCGGCTCTTAAAAGAGCCTTTGTGTTGTTGTGAGGACAGTAGAAGAGTTTAACCCCCGAAGCCGTACAGAGTGCGGCCCTGCCTCTTCAGAGCATACACCACATCCATGGCGGTCACGGTCTTTCTCTTGGCGTGCTCGGTGTAGGTGACGGCATCACGGATCACGTTCTCCAGGAAGACCTTCAGCACACCGCGGGTCTCCTCGTAGATCAGACCGGAGATGCGCTTCACTCCCCCGCGGCGAGCCAGACGGCGGATAGCGGGCTTGGTGATTCCCTGGATGTTATCACGGAGAACTTTCCGGTGCCGCTTGGCGCCTCCTTTACCGAGCCCCTTTCCTCCTTTTCCTCTGCCGCTCATTTTGTAAGTCTCTAGTTTGAAACGACTAAGACAAGTGTGCCAGGTAACGGGGGACCATCGCTATTTATAACATTTCTGCGGACGTAAAAGAGGACAGATGACGCGAGTGTCACTGGGCGGAGCCAAACCAAGCGTCACTCGTCCTTCTGCAGTTTTAGCCGCTGAAAGTGAAAATTCTTCCAAATTCTTCATGATTTGCCTTTAGTTGATTTTGAATGTTTCTTTAATCATCTCAGTTCAGCTTCAGCTCCTACCTCCTTGAATTTATAGTTAACGTGACTGAGCACCACACTCATCTTTCTGATATGTAATTTAAAAAAGTGAATACTAAACTTGCATGACTCAATGTGGCATTACTAAAAATAAAATAATACCACCAATAATAAAACCTATTAATAATCAGACTAGTTTTTATTTCATATGGCAACTAATGATTATATTCAAAGTCAATAATTGACCTTATGAGTATTGTATTGGTTGATTTTTTTTTGTGTGTGCAAAAACATTCCTAAAACTAAAGATATTCAGTTTAATATAAAACATGAAAAGCAAAACATTCTCATATTTGAGAAGCTTAGCGAAAGGGTGTTTTATTGAAAATGAGTATTGATTATTAAAATCGACTAATGCTTTCTTTTATAGGCAATAAACCAGAATAAACATTTTTGCATCACAAAATACCAACAGATAAACAGATATCACAGTGATCTCACAGTATTAGTAAAATTAATTTTTCTAAATATGGTTTATAATCCATTTTATTCCGACTTGGACATTAAGCATCAAATTATACATTTTTAGTTTCTGATGGTGCTTATCTTCTTTGAGGTTCATCAAATGTGTAAACATCTCAGGAACAAGTGAGACAAAGCTGTTACTGGTTTTACCAAAAATCCATTTCAGCAACCCATCTGGACTCTGAACCAGCTCAACAATAGAGACACTTCTGAGGGTTTATGATCATCTTGCCTCAACCATTTATACAACAAGATAGTGACAGAGACTTGTTTCTATCTGTTATGAATAATTGGTAACAGGAAGTGGTGCTCTGAAAGAAAGAGTGTGGGGCTCTTAAAAGAGCATTTGTGTTGTCGGAGCCCGATCCGGGTCTTTACTTCTTAGCAGCCTTCTCGGTCTTCTTGGACAGCAGGACCGCCTGGATGTTATGTTGTTATTGGTTATTGTTACTGTTGTTATGTTATTGGTCAGGTACCATCATATCTTAAAGAGCTGATAGTACTGTATTACCCCACTAGAGCACTACGCTCACAGAATGCAGGGTTACTTGTTGTTCCTAAAGTCTCTAAAAGTAGAATGGGAGCCAGAGCCTTTAGTTATCAAGCTCCTCTTCTGTGGAATCAGCTCCCAGTTTGGGTTCGGGAGGCAGACACCCTCTCTTCATTTAAGAGTATGCTAAAAACGTTCCTTTTTGATAAAGCTTATAGTTAGTGCTGGCTCAGGTGAGTCCTGAACCATCCCTTAGTTATGCTGTTATAGGCTTAGACTGCCGGGGGATTTCCTATGACGCACTGAGCTTCTCTCTCCTCCTCTCCCTCTCTATCTGTACGCATTACTATCCCACTAATACACGTTACTAGCTCCACTTCTTCCTGGTAGTCCTTGTGCTTTCTGTGCTTTTTCGCCTTCTCACTTTCTGCAGGTGTTTCTGCCTCTGGAGCTGTAGATTCTGGATCTGTGACTGCAGGCCGTCTACTGCCCCCATGTTCCTGCTCCACACTCACTGCTGCAGTTGTTATTATTATTAGTCTGATTTGTTGTCTCTCCTCCTGTCTCCCCTCTCCCCCTCTCTCCTCCCCTTTCTCAATCGATGCAGATGGCCGCCCACCCAGAGCCTGGTTCTGCTCGAGGTTTCTACCTGTTAAAAGGGAGTTTTTCCTCGCCACTGTCACCAAGTGCTGCTCATGGTGGGAACTGTTGGGTCTCTGTAAATAATATTTTAAAGAGTATGGTCTAGACCTGCTCTATGTGAAAAGTGTCTGGAGATAACTTTTGTTATGATTTGGAGCTATACAAATAAAATTGACTTGACTTTAACTAATGTCGACATAAATGTATTTGACTGTTTTTCCAACTCGTCACTAAATGCTTAGTGATTGCAGTTGCGAAGTATTCTGTATCTACATTGGTTAACGCCCCTTGTGCGGATAGATTGGAAGATTGGAAGGATAGTCTACAGGATGAGCACACGTTAAACTCTGTAATGGAGCTACAGATGAGAATTATTCTCCTTTTTATCGGTAAGTTTTTTGATCAAATAACTGGCGCACTTGCACATTGTGCTTCACCTGGTCGCTTGCAGCTGTGCGTCGAGACTGTTTCGGGAGAATGGAGCATATTTTAAGCAGATGTGTGTGCTACTCTTTTGTCTCTCAGTGTCTCAGGCGCTGCGGCTCGCTTCTTTGCACCGAAGTATCCTGTGGCTACATATTTATGTATACAATGTAAATAACATAACACAACTCATGGTGGGAACTGTTGGGTCTCTGTAAATAATATTTTAAAGAGTATGGTCTAGACCTGCTCTATGTGAAAAGCGTCTGGAGATAACTTTTGTTATGATTTGGCGCTATACAAATGAAATTGACTTGACTTGACTTGGTAACAGAAATGTACACCACAATGTTTTAAAGGAGATTTGTATATTTCAACATAACTCATGCAACCCCAAATAAATTAAGTAAAAGTATCTGAGTCTGTAAACTGTCTTGTTAGTTATATATTCAATATTTCTCCATGTTGAAATGGAAATGTATCTTCCTTTACAAAAACACATTATGTGTAACTTGAAATAAAAGGTAAAATGCACCTTTGGGTCCTAAATTCTTAAATAAGATCCAGAGCAGAGGAAAAAACCTCTGTGAGCTCAGTGGGAGCTAAAAGGCCTGACGACAATCCCCAAGAATATATCTGAAATCAGTTTAAATATCCAATAAAAGTGTTTTTCTTCCGCATTGATTTGTGGAACAGAGCTGATCAATACAGACAGACAGCAGCGATCAAGTCAAGTCTCTGTACAGCAGAACAGACAATTATGAACAAGTTAAAGTGTTTCGAACCCAGTGAGTGTTAAATCCAACATTTAGTGGAGAAGGGAAGTGCTTTAAATCATGCTAAAATCATGTCTTCTCGTGAATTTTGTTTTAAATCTTAGCCAAGTGGGGACATTAAGGTGTGCAAGTGTTAAAGTCCATACTCAGCACTGATCCTGCTGGCCGGAGCAGGGATTTTAAAGACTGACTCACACAGGTCATTTTTAACACTCCCCTTTGTGTGAATGGCTTGCAGCCCCAGACAGTCTGTGCAGCATTGAGCCTACTAACTGACCCGAGTAACACCTTTTCCCCTCCCTCAATCATCTCTGTACTGCCTTGATGGCAGGAGTTGTGTGTGTGCAGTCTATATGGATGGAGTTATATACTATTTTAGTCGCTATTTATTTGTAGTACAGACACATAATATTCACCTATAACTTATTGGCGACCGCTTTCTCAAGGATCTTAGAGACAACGGGAAGGTTAGATATATATTTAATTACAGCTACTTTAAAGGACTGTGGTACATAGCCTGTTGATAAAGAAGGATTGATCATGTCTAGTAAAGAAGTGCTAACTAAGCATAAAACTTCTTTAAGCAGCCTAGTTGGGATGGGGTCTAAGAGGCAGGTTGTTGGTTTAGACAAATAAATTGTTGAAGTTAGTTGGTGAGTCAGTGGGAGAAAGTGTAAATATATATCAGAGGATACAGGTTCCTGTGCTTGAAGATAGATCTGAACTTGTTGAGGGCACAAGATGATGGATTTTGTCTCTAATAGTTAGGCTTTGTATAATTACATACAGATACCCTAGGGTTTAGATCAATAACAAACTGGACTTGTCTCATGACAGAGACGCCCTCTGCAGGTGGGACAGAGCAGACTGTTGTTCCTGAGGAGACTCAGATCCTTCAGTGGGAGCAACAGGCTCCTGCAGACCTGCTACCAGTCTGTGGGGAGCTGGGTGGTGGACTCAAGGCCGGAAGACTCAACAAGGTGGTGAGGAAGGCTGGCTCTGTAGTCGGGCTGAACCTGGACCGTCTGGACTCAGTGGTGAAGAGGAAGATGAAGGACAAGCTCAAACACTCCCGGAGAACCGTTCTCGCCCTCTTCATGACCAGCAGGGCCAGACGGGCAGCTCATCAACACCGGATCCTCAGACTGTAACAGCACTGAGACCACAGCCAGACCCCCAATTCTCTCTGAGGGTCCAGGACACTGGAGACGCCCACACCAGGTCTCCATTGGAACGGATAAGCAATACTGCACACAAGTTCATATAGTATCTACTGTATGTTATTAAATATCATAATATACTTATAATATACTTATACATAGGATACTTGTATTATTATTAATATTATATGATCATGTATAATGTAAATACAATATATATAATGTTATACTGTTTAATGCATAATATAGTATAAATATATTATACTTTTCTGTACTAATCACAAGTCACTTTGCTTGAGATAATAGACATACTCTCTATTATTTTGTATATTCTATAAACTTATAATTATTTATATATTTTTGAAGTTTCTCTATTTATCTGCACTCATGTCTTTGTGCTTCTGTAACACTCACTTTCCTCTCTGGAGGATCAGTGAAGAATTATTTATCTTTTAGAAATACAGAATTAGTGAGGTTATCATTACTAAGCCCCACGGTCGGTTTGGAGCTGGTGGACAAATCTTAGATATAAAGTAATCGATCATGACACAAACATACTGAGTCCAACTGTTAGTTGCCAGTGTACTGAACAGGTTCATCCCAATGAGTTTGAATGCTTGTGTTAAAGGTACAAGTTCACCGTGGTTTGGACTGAGAGTGTCAGCATGGGATTAAGGTATCAACCATATATGTACTATAACCTGTGGGGTCATAATCAAGGTTCAAGGTTCATTTATTTTTTATTTGTCACAGGGTTGAACAATGAAATGAAAGTTGCAGGTCCTTCATGTTACACACACGGAACATATAAACAGACACTTGCATTTAGAAAAGATCATGATCAAATATAAATAAAATAGAAACAATATAGTTATTTACATACATACACATATACAAATACAGGTACACTCAGGAAAGAGCTGGGGGCTCAGCACTGATCGGAGAGGAGTGGAGTGAATGTCCATTGATGATGATGTTCCCATTTATTGCAGAATGATGGTTACAGACTGAAGTAGATTACTGTGATGAGCTCAATGTGAGATGATCAAGATTATTTCCTGTTTAACAGAATTACTGATTATTATTCCTTAAAAAACCTTAAGACACCAGACTAACATCACCTGAGTGTTGCCTCATAGACTGGCTACATACTACCATCTAATGGTCAAATGTTGTATCTTATAAACACACACAACTATTGACATTAGAAAGGAATAATAAAGATGCTACATGGCTCTTGCAACACTATTCTACACACTGAGACTCAACAGGTCTTTGACAAATACAGCTGTCATCACAGAAGGCCAAAAAGATGAAATCCACAGAGTCAAACCCACCTGCCACGGTCACGACTATAGACGCATGTTTAGAAAAATGTCTTCATGAAGCCACATGCAGCGTTTCCTGTGAAACTGCAGCGGCTTTCATTAAGCAGCAATTTACAGAAAGTACTCAAAAAAGGCAGTTTGCACATTAAACAGCTAGATGTTTGATTGACCTGCTGATGGACTTATTGACCCACACTGCAGCTCCCAGAGGAGCTGATCACAGCTGGACAACATCAAAGTTCAGTTTGACAGAAATCTTAAGTATAGAAGTATTTTCAACTTCATGTATTAAAGTATCAGCAGTAAAGTACAGAAGTATTCTCAGCTTCATGTAGTTAAAGTATCAGTAGTAAAGTTGTGTTTCTGCAGTAACTGATATGTGGTTCTCTGTGACATTATTAGATTGTTAATCCTGAGGCATTAATGTAAGAGCAGAATGTTCCTGTTGTAGCTGCTCCAGGTGGAGACAGTCTCTATTAATTTATATACAGTCAGCTAGTTTAATCCAGGGGGTCACAACCTAGGGGTCGGACCCTCAAAAGGGTCGCCAGATAAATCTGAGGGGATCATCAGATGATTAATGGGAGGAGAGAAGAAGAAACTCAGTTCTGACACACAAATCTGTTCTCAGCTTCTGTTCTTTTCTGTCATCTTTGATTTGTATGTATATGTTTTATAGTCTCATTAACATGTACTGCAGAAAGAGTTGTAAGATTGGTGACTTTCTCAAACTGTATATCAGAATCAGCTTATTGGCCATGTATGCGAATACATACAAGGAATTTGACTCTGTTTTTTCTGTTGTTCTCAATGTACTACACAGAAGTAGACAAATAAACAAAAAACAGGGACGACAAAGCAGAACAATGGTAAGCATAAACATTGAACTACTATGTACAGATATAAATATAAATATATATACAAAAATATCTGAATGAACATAAAACACAACAAAAATGAAATTGTGAACAAGGAGTTGATAGTGCAATGAAGCGCTGAGTGCCAAGATGCTGGAATACAAATGGAAATACTTTATATACATGAGGTAGGTGGATATGAGAGTATATGCATGTATATACAGAATATACAGCGTGCTTCGATTTATAATGAATGATGATGTGTTAAAGGACTGTGTTTAAAAACTATAAAAGTTTAATGTAGGTACATGTGCAATAGCACAGGGATTGTTTCTGACACTATATGACTGATTAAGTGTTCATCAGGTGACAGCCTGTGGGAAGAAGCTCTTATGGTGTCTGGTAGTGCCCTTCAGTGCCCTTTAGCGCCTCCCAGAGGGAAGGAGTTGAAACAGGTTGTGTCCAGGATGTGACGGTCTGCTGGGATGTTTCCTGCCCGTTTCCTGATCCTGGAGATGTACGGTTCTGGGTGGAGGGCAGGCTTGCACCTGACTTTATCTCTGAACAAACAGAATCTGCAACTAGACTGGTGTGGACAGACATTTGCACAGAAGTGACACTAATGTTAAGGAGTAAAGATCTGTCTGAGAGCATTAGGTATGTCCGCTGGCTCATTTCTGTCAACAGACATCCAGTGAGAGCTGTGTTCTCCTAGAGCTGTTATGGGAAAACTAAGAAATGTCCGATGATCTGTTGTGACCATGACGATACGCAGCAGCACCTGCTGATGGACTGTTACAGAGCTCAGGAGGTCTGGACCATCATGAAAAAGTCTCAGGGTCAATTTGAACATAAATTACAGAAGTGTGATGTACGGTTTACTTCAAGAAGGAATTCAACCAAAACACAAACGACTTTTTCTGCTTGTCATTAGTATCACATGTAACAAACTGTGGAGAAACAGATGCTCCATATGCATCCAGCAGACTGTGACCGACAGCAACATGGTGATCAGGTAGATCCTCACTGAACTCCGGAGGAGGAGATCTGTGGACAGATCCCAGCTCCTCCCCTGGAGCATACTGGACATTTGAAGGACAAAAAAAAACACTCTCCCCGATGAGGCCAATGACCGTTGTGTTGTCTGCAAACTTCAGGAGTTTAACAGACGAGTCACTCCTGCTTTATCTGGTTGGCTCATCTCCTCACAGTTTTGGCCACAAGGTTTGCAGATTTTAGTTTCTGCCTGTAGGTCGGGAGAAGATGAACCAGACAGTTATGCAGATTCAGCCTCCTCTTGTTTTTCCCAATAGTGCTGTTATGCTGTTCTCTTGGAGGAGTTGGAGGCCCAGCAGATGTGCTGTGCTGTCCAGGATGTGCTCACCAACTGCAGAGAGGCTGCCATCTGCAAGGCCAGTTTGAAAAATGTATGTTATATATCAATATATGATCTTACCTCTCCCATCAACTTTTATCAACTTCTTCATATTAATTCTCAAACTCATTCTCATAAAACAGACAGGGTGATCATATCCATCTCCTTTACAAAACTAAACATGGCCAGTCATTCCTCAGATCTCAAGGGCGTTCAGATATGAACATTTCATCATATTTAATTTAAGATGTCAATTCTTTATTTTCTTCACTTTATATATGTATTTTTGTCTTTCTAAATGAATCTCCTCTGTGGGGTTTTATTGCCATTTATTTTCTTTGTACTTTGCTAAATTATTTATTGGTTTAAAGTTTTATTTACAGTGGTTGTAATATATCACAACGATTTCTGGTTTAATGTGGCAAGTTTTATTTTGAAATACAAGGCAGTATACATGTAGCGAAAGCCCTGTGCTCTTTTCACATACATTATTACAAGAATTGACGTAAGCTGTTTTCTAATTGGGCGATAGTTACGATTGATCTGACCAATGAGCGAGCAGTGATGTACACATATAGGCAGCAATTCCGCCGTTTAGCGACTTCATTTTCTGCTCTCCCAACCTATACGCAAGTAAAGATGTCTGGACGCGGTAAAGGAGCCGGTAAGGCCAGAGCGAAGGCCAAGACTCGTTCATCTCGTGCCGGGCTCCAGTTCCCCGTCGGCCGTGTTCACAGGCTGCTCAGGAAGGGGAACTATGCCCACCGTGTCGGTGCCGGAGCTCCGGTGTATCTGGCGGCGGTGCTGGAGTACCTGACCGCTGAGATCCTGGAGCTGGCAGGAAACGCTGCCCGCGACAACAAGAAGACCAGGATCATCCCCCGTCACCTGCAGCTGGCCGTCCGTAACGACGAGGAGCTCAACAAGCTGCTGGGCGGAGTGACCATCGCTCAGGGCGGCGTGCTGCCCAACATCCAGGCGGTCCTGCTGCCCAAGAAGACCGAGAAGGCCGCCAAGAAGTAAAGACCCGGATCGGGCTCCGACAACTCAAAGGCTCTTTTAAGAGCCACACACTTTTTCTTACAGAGCACCCATTCCTACCAAGTATTCATAACCGATAAAATCAAGTCTGTCATTATCTTGTATAAGTAGTTGAGGCAAGATGATCCTAAACCCTCAGAAATGTCTCTGTTGTTAAGCTGGTTCAGAGTCCAGATAGGTTGCTGAAACGGATTTCAGGCAAAACCAGTAACATTGTCTCATTTGTTCCTGAGTTATTTATATATTTGATAAATCTCAAAGAACAAAACCACCCCAGACCCTGAAATTGTTTAATTAGATGCTTTATGTGCAAGTCTAAATAAAATACTTTCCAATTTAGAAAGTATTAGTATTTAGAAAATTAAATTTACTAATATTTTGACATCACTATTATGTGTTTATCTGTTGGTATTTTGTGATGCAAAAATGTTTATTCTGGTTTATTACTGCCAAACACCAAATGCTGTTGCTGTTTGCTGCAGACACACAACAACTAATACTCATTTTTGATAAAACATCTGTCTAAGCATCTCAAATATGAGAATGCTGCTTTTCATTGTTTTGTATTTTTCAAAATATCTTTGGATTTGGGACTGTTGCACTAAACTGAGCTCAAAACACACAAAAAAGGTCAGTTGACACATTACTCATAAAATGAATTATTGCTTTTTAAAAAAATCATCTGTAGCAAAAAATGATCTCTTACCTGGACCTAGTACATGTGAAATGGATTATTTGAAGGTTTTATTATTAGTTGTATTTTATTTTTTAATAATGCTACATTGAGTCATGCAAGCTTAGTAATATTCACATTAATATCAGAGAAAGATTGTGTGGTGCTCAGTCACATTAACTATAAAGACAAGGAGGGAGGAGCTAAAGCTGAATGAGATGATTAAAAAACATTAAAAATCAACTTAAGGCAAATCATAAATATAGAGTTCACATTTTCATGAAATTAACCAACATTCAGAAACCATTTTATGGGTCAGTTTAGAGTAGCTTTAAGAATGACTGCAAAGTTATTAAAAACTAAATTATAAATGAAAGTAGTGTTATAAGCACAACTACAATGGATATTAATAATGATGATTTATAAAGTTGGCATCAGAATAAACCAACAAAATGTATTATCTTTTCATCTTTGGACGTTAGTTATAAAATGTTTTAAACATTTTCAAACAAAGACAATCATGAAGAAAGAATTTTCACTTTCAGCGGCTAAAACTGCAGAAGGACGAGTGACGCTTGGTTTGGCTCCGCCCAGTGACACTCGCGTCATCTGTCCTCTTTTACGTCCGCAAGAAACATATAAATGGCGACGGTCTGCCGGTTGGCAGAACACTTGTCTTAGTCGTTTCAAACTAGAGACTTACAAAATGAGCGGCAGAGGAAAAGGAGGAAAGGGGCTCGGTAAAGGAGGCGCCAAGCGGCACCGGAAAGTTCTCCGTGATAACATCCAGGGAATCACCAAGCCCGCTATCCGCCGTCTGGCTCGCCGCGGGGGAGTGAAGCGCATCTCCGGTCTGATCTACGAGGAGACCCGCGGTGTGCTGAAGGTCTTCCTGGAGAACGTGATCCGTGATGCCGTCACCTACACCGAGCACGCCAAGAGAAAGACCGTGACCGCCATGGATGTGGTGTATGCTCTGAAGAGGCAGGGCCGCACTCTGTACGGCTTCGGGGGTTAAACTCTTCTACTGTCCTCACAACAACACAAAGGCTCTTTTAAGAGCCGCTCACTTCTTCTACAGAGCACAGTCCTGGTGTCCAATAATTGTTGAAACTCGTTCGAAATTATGGTCAAAAATAGAATCATCTACTTGATATGCATTGATTATTCACACAGTTACATCAAGTTGATGGTTGAGGATGCCACACCGACTAAATGTATCACGGTTTCCAACGTACTCAACTTTTATTTAGTTTTTCAGTGAACCCATGTAATTGCATACTTTGTGTACGCTTGTCTCAATCTAATTTCGCTATTATATACGTTTAGGTAGCTGCAATAGTTCCTATAAGACTTTCCAGACTGCAAATTGTGTATCACAACCCACCACACCGTGGACACTTCGTAGTGTTCGTCTGATTTATACATCTCCATTCATTCTCTCAAAGGGATGTTAAACGGTTACTTGTGTGGCGCATACTCAGTCTCGTTTAGGAAATAACCAATCCTGTGCGAGCAACAGCACAGCAATATTTGCATCACGTCGATATAAATACACCGCACATGACTTTATTGGAGTCATCAGACTTAGGAATCTCCCCGTCAGTAGTCATGCCCGATCCAGTGAAAGCACCGAAGAAAGGCTCCAAGAAAGCCGTTTCTAAGACCGTCAGCAAAAGCGGCAAGAAGAGGAGAAAGACCAGGAAGGAGAGCTACGCCATCTACGTGTACAAGGTCCTGAAGCAGGTCCACCCCGACACCGGCATCTCCTCCAAGGCCATGGGCATCATGAACTCCTTCGTGAGCGACATCTTTGAGCGCATCGCCGGTGAGGCCTCCCGTCTGGCTCACTACAACAAGCGCTCCACCATCACCTCCAGGGAGATCCAGACCGCCGTGCGTCTCCTGCTGCCCGGTGAGCTGGCCAAGCACGCCGTGTCCGAGGGCACAAAGGCCGTGACCAAGTACACCAGCTCCAAGTAAACCCGCTGTCAACCAGCAACACAAAGGTCCTTTTCAGGGCCGCCCACCACTTCACTGAGAGCTATTCCAACTCCTGATCCAAACTCCCTGCTAATCAACATGACATGTGAAGTTATCTACGATATTATATTAGCCTGGCAAATAAAACATGAGCCTGTAGATTTGCCTGGTTCCAAAGCTAGTATTGCGTAGCCATGTGTAACCGCTGTAGTTCATAATTTCAATCTAGTAAGGGAGTTCATTCTGTCTTTTTTTGTGTTTTTTTTGCTGTATTCCAACTGCTTTATCTTAATATTGAATTCAAATCTATCAGACAGCAGAGAAATTACACAATTCCCATAATCTTTTAAACCTTAGTTAGAAAACTTCAGTTTCTTTGGCAGCAACCATATTATCCATCAAGGTGGGGAAAAAAATTATAATAAGCTTCCTGGGAATAAGTGGATGACAGACTGTCTTTAATGTCAGTCATTTTACGATCACTTTCTTGCTTTTATTTTGAAGGGAAAGCAGATTTTAGCTGACCTGACAATTTACAACAATTATATGAATATACAAACATTAGTAATGTATACATGATACTATATTAACATTAATACATTGTATTATATTAACAGTTCCAGCATTTTTTATCACTTCAATTAAGTGAACAGTCCATTATACTAACATTAAAGTTTTTATTTGATGTAATAATATACTAATTTATACCAATTAATCATCCAGGCTTGTCTGCCGTGCACAGTTGCAGATTGATCCAGTGCTGTTGTGCAAATATGTGCTCCTGCTAGCTGAGCAGTCATCAAATCTCTCCTAAAGTACTGGGGAGTCCTACAAGACTGTAGGACATTCAAACTGCTGGAAGAAGAGGGAGGTGTCATTTCTGTGTTGATGAGTGTGAGAATATCCTCAACTTTGCAGTCGAGATTAAAAGGCAGTGACTGTTGCAAGAGTTCATGTAAAAGAATGAATCCAGAGGTATGTGGTTCCACAGCAAACCAACTCCTATCAGGGCAGATATAATCAAGGATCTGTGTAGCATTTATGATGATATTAAGCAAAGTTGCACTACCTCTTACCATCCACAGGGTAATGGACAGTGAGAGTCAAGTCTAGTCAAGTCAGTTTTATTTGTATAGTGCAAAATCATAACAAAAGTAATCTCAGACACTTTTCACACAGAGTAGGTCTAGACCTCTTTAAAATATTAAAATATTATTTACAGAGACAGTTCCCAACAGTTCCCATCATGAGCAGCACTTAATGACAGTGGCCTCGAGCAGAACCGTGTTCTGGGTGGGCGGCCATCTGCATCGACCGAGTTGGGTTGGAAGGGGAAGAGAGAGGGGGAGAGGGGGAGAGGGGGGACAACATAATAATCAGACTAATAATAAGTGTAGCAGTGAGTGTGGAGCAGGAACATGGGGGCAGTAGACGGCCTGCAGTCACAGATCCAGACTCTACAGCTCCAGAGGCAGAAATACCTGCAGAAAGTGAGAAGAAGCACATTTGGACAGATTTCCTCAAAACTGGTATGTGGCGAGCCAATCACAAATGTTTATCTAATATGAGGCGGGTTTAATATGAAGACTGACAGACAGGAGCACCATTGAGGCATCTTCTTAAATAACCACGATGGCTGCAGCCGATACGGAACGTTCCACAGCCGGCTACAGCAGCAGTATTAAAAAGACTCGATGGCAAATTTTCTCTAAAAGAAGAACAAACAACTGCACTTAAACTTTATGTTGATGAGAAATATGTGTTTGCCGATATTTCGCTATGATGTTCCATCCGACCGCACAACGTTCCCTTGCTGTGATTGGTTGTCTCTGCTCGTTGATAACGCCCTTTGGAAATCCAAAATGAACTGAGAGGTTCCAGACTAATATGCATCAGAGTGCTTTATAGAAATCAGAAAGAGTATAAAGCTACCATCTGTGATGAGGTCAGAAAACTAAATGAGATCAATAACGTACACATCTTATATTATTAAAATGTGTCTGTTACGCCTATACACAACACATCACAGTTTCTACCACACACTATTGTCTCCACTAGATGGCACTCCATTATTTAGAAAAGGCTCAGATAGAGTCAAACACAATCCAAATGATAGCCCTTTGTAATTTACATAAAGGTGCAATTCTTTACGTTAATGAGTCTGCCCATAAATTGCTCTGTAGGCCCACTGTGTTCCCCTTCTTATAAATAGCCTTAAGGATTAATTCACACATGAAAAAAACAAGGAGAAGAAGAAGTTGTAGTTGTAGAATAAATAGAAGAAGAAGATGCAGAAGAAGGAAAATCTTCACAACTGCAGTGCATGCGGGTATAAACCCGAACACTGAGAATTGGACTTTTCAGTAAAGTAGGAGACATCTTGTGTCCAGCAGTTAAAATTCTGAAAGTAAAAAATATTTGCATTTTCATTCATTTCAACATTTGACTTTAACCTTGTTACTAACCTATAAATGTCACATTTTGACACATCAGTTGCAGGCGACAGAGTAAAGAAACCAAAGTGACACCAAAACTGACAACAGAAATATTTGTTATAAACAGTAAGTTTGGACAACATCAAGATATCGGGTTGATTCCAGAATATTTGGGAAGAAAGATTCTGTAATTTTGTAAGTCTAGAAATTAGGGAAATATTTTACACCAGTCATAAAATATGTTATATAAATAAATGGATTGAATAAGACATTATAAGATATAAGATACATTATTGAACCTTAATTGGCTGCAAAATTAAATGCATATTTACAGACAAAACAGATAGAATAACTCCAGTAGCGTCATTACTCAAATTGATTTGAGTAATGACATAAACTGACCTAAAGTGACCACAAAAAGAATTGAACATGAAAAAAAAGTTAAACATATTAAATTTACTGTGAACTGAAGGTTAAATAATGAATGTCATGTGTGAAACAAAACACAAAACCAGATCTGCTGTTGGAGGTCTGAAGAGATGAGAGAAGCCAGAGATGAAGCCACAAGTTTACTCAGGTGGAGACAGTTCCTGTCCGTCCCTATTCTGCCCAGCGGCTCCTGAATATTCAAACTATCAACCAATATTTTAAACTTCATGAACTTTTTCATGTGAACCGTGCCTCATAACATACACTATTTAATTTGAACAAAATTTATTCAATGCCCCTCTATGTAATTTGGTGCAGCAACTTTTAGTCTACATATTTTCTAATCAAGCAGTTTTTATTTGTATTACAAAGTAAAGCACTCACCTAATGAAGTTATTTACAATTCATCAATAATATTAATCAGTGTTATTGTAATTAGTCACATTCAGAGCCATTATTTCCGGCACTGACTGAATGTATTTAATGGTTCTATATTAAATATAACAGTAGAAGCTTGAATAAGAAAGTGTTGTACACACACAGGTGGTATTTATATCAAAGTATCCTGAGCAGAAGCTGCAGCAGTGAGCAGCTCTGATAGGAAGTCTGGCTAAAGTCACCATGAGCCTCGGCCATCGTCAGTGTGTTTGCTGCTACCAGAATAACTTGAGTTTATTACAAAGTCATCATCAGCAGCTGTTTGTTTTTACTCCGAGGCCCTGAACAAACATGTGGGCCAGCTGGAAGACGGCTTTTGATGGAGATCTGAAGCATTTTAAATCCTTTTAGGAGACAAATGAGTGGGAAAAGCCGCTGAGCAGAGCTGGCCACGACGGTGTATAGGTGAGGTTTGGAGGCTCCTCAAACTAAATGCAGAGAGCATCAGAGCTCTACATGACTTCAATGTGAAGAGACACAAGTCCGCTACCGGCTCCCTTCACTGTCAGCCTGCAGACCTGCTCCCACATTTAGTTTGGAGCCTTTTATCGGTGCAGAGAAAACACAAGTGGCGGCGTTCAGACTGCACAGAGGAGCCACGGGCCGGGTTGAGTCTCCACGGTTCTCATGGTGTGTTTAAGAGCAGCCTCCTGCTCCGGACTCTGCAACAGTTCACTCACAGACTCGGATCGTCACTCCGTAGCGGAACAAAGCGTCGAGAAAACAATGGCAGAAGTAGCTCCAGCTCCAGCCGCCGCCCCGGCCAAAGCGGCCAAGAAGAAGGTTTCCAAACCGAAGAAGCCCGCCGGCCCCAGCGTCAGCGAGCTCATCGTTAAAGCTGTGGCCGCATCCAAGGAGCGGAGCGGCGTGTCTGCGGCCGCCGTCAAGAAGGCTCTGGCTGCCGGAGGCTACGATGTGGAGAAGAACAAGTCCCGCGTGAAGACCGCCATCAAGAGCCTGGTGGTGAAGGGGACTCTGGTCCAGACCAAGGGGACCGGGGCCTCCGGCTCCTTCAAGATGAGCAAGAAGGCCGACACCAAGGCCGCCAAGCCGGCGAAGAAGGCCGCTCCTAAAGCCAAGAAGCCCGCGGCGGCCAAGAAGCCCGCAGCCAAGAAAGCCACAGTGGCCAAGAAGCCCAAAGCAGCGACAGCCAAGAAGCCGGCAGCCGCTAAGAAATCCCCGAAGAAGGCGAAGAAACCCGCAGCGGTCAAGAAAGCGGCAAAGAGCCCCAAGAAGGCCCCCAAGAGCCCCAAGAAGGTGGCCAAGAAGGCCCCTGCAGCCAAGAAAGCTCCCGCAAAGAAGGCTGCCAAGCCCAAAGTCAAGAAGGCAGCACCCAAGAAGAAGTGAGCTGTCATCAGTGTGAAGAGGAAACGTCCCGACAAAAGGCTCTTTTAAGAGCCACACATCATCCTTACAGAGCGGATTCCTCATCACTCTTATTGTTAGGAACTGCAGACAGGAGGAGAATAACTAGAGGAAGTTCAGTTTAGAAGATTAGAAGAGTTATTCATTGCATGTGGATATTTAAGTTAATTACATATTATATTATGAAGACTTAACAAGGGGAAATAGATATGTTACCTCGTCTAGACTTATAGTTAATTCCTCTGTTATGGTATTTCTCTGTGTGTGTGCATGGGGGGGGGGGGAGGAATCTTTCCTAATTGTATGCTTTCTTTTGGGTTAATACAGGTATTAGAAAAAAACTAAAAAACTTAAATAGGAACAGAATGTTAAAGTAAAAAGTA
This sequence comes from Lateolabrax maculatus, assembly GCA_031216445.1. NCBI lineage: Eukaryota > Metazoa > Chordata > Actinopteri > Acropomatiformes > Lateolabracidae > Lateolabrax > Lateolabrax maculatus. Next base: position 27,419,838 of record CM062204.1, read on the forward strand.
TAGCGAGCATTTAGAAACAAAATGCCAGGGTAATGTGACGGGTGTGATTCACAACAGCAAGTATCAGTGAACACCAGACATGATAAGATTAAGTAATGGGAACTATTGTCTGTTTTGATAATAGATAACAAAAAATTCAACGTAATATAATGACATAATATAGCACAAGATACATTGCAATATAGTATGGGATATGAGATATAAGGTGAGCTGTAGTAGTAAAGTAAGCCTATAACATAGGTCTAATATATAGTAGGCATGGTACAGCAAGTTGACATAGTAGCAATAGTATGACATAGAATATCAAAGATAATATGTTATAGTATGGTTACAGAAAAATATATAACAATATGTATCAGTAAATATAGCAGATAGTATCAGTCCAGCAGAAGGATAGTGGCTGAGTGTCTCCAGAATAAGGAGGAACTGGGTTGGTAGTCAGTAATTACCTTTATTTGAATCCCTCACAAACTGTATCCTTAATAGATTTCCTTTCCATGTGTAATGGAAGCCTAAAGGGTCAGATAGTAATGTAGTGACCGCACTCCCTTCAAGCTTATTCTGCTGAAAAGATGTGGACTATAAAATACGCTTTCTGCATTTGTGACAATAAATGACCCCGTCGTGGGGTTGGATGTCCCTATATGTCATTTTAATGGAGGCAAATGAAAATGGAGGAAGCCTTAGAAATAAATTTAAAAAGTTGAATTTCGTTGAAATGCAACAATTTAACACATTTCAACACAGGAAATATGTATAATATATGAATTAGTTTTTAGCGTTGGTTATATGAATCCAGACAGGTGAACAATCCGGATCTTAACCCCGTCACTTATCAATATATTGATCAAAACAAGTTGGAGAGATAGCCCTGGCTACAAAAAGGCACAAGATAAAAAACACAAACCATTAGTTCAGTTTCACCAGTTAAGTCTCAAATGTATTTCAACCAAAACATAATCCAACCAAATGGTTATGGCTAATACACAAAGTCTCTGACACAAAATTCCCCTTAAATCAACAAAACTAAATTCAATTTCAGAGTCTTGATATATAAATCTAATTAAATAGTGTGTGTGTGTGTGTGAGACAATCAATCCAATCAAAACTTTTATTTGAGACTCAGGGTCCAGATAAGACAGGACATTGCATCCAATTAATTACATACAAAAGCATCAAAAAGAGTTCATGGTTTTACAAAAAAGAAAAAAAAAAAAAAAAAAAAACATGCATACACACATACATAGGCTCACCGATACCGTACAAGGAGACAGCTGTACCAATGTCTCCACAGCTGTGATTGGTAGCATGAAGTACTAAACCTTATGTTTGATAAAACCAAGATGATTTCATTTTCAGAGTCACTAAGCCGCCAAATCAATTTACACATGAGATTTCTTAAAACAGTTTGGAAAGTATTGACTCCTGTAGTAATACTTTCATGGCATCATTATAAGCTACTTGAAGTTTCTGTAAGTGTGCAGTATAGAGTGGTGTACAATATGCTCTAACCAGAGACATATTCACTCCATCTGTACACATACTAAACTTGTGTGAGAAAATGTTTGCTTTTGCATACATCCTACGGCATTGTCTGTACATATCATCATCTGTTCAGTAATAAAATGTCCAAGATATCTTACCTCATCACAGACACCAAGAGTGTTATCAGACAATTTGAAGTCAGGAAATTGTAGACATTCGTCCTCTTTGGCTCTACAGATGGAAAAAGTAAACTTACTAGCACTGTATTTGATATCATGTTCCACATCATAGACAGTACATATAGTTAGGAGGTGCTGAAACCAGCGCTACATGAACTGAGAGTTACAAGATCATCTGCATACATAATATGGTTCACTAGAGTATTACCGATCATGCACCTAGTATTACAGGCTTTCAACTGCATCAATATAACACATAACTGATGATTTTGGCTTCTATATTTGTTGACAACTTTCTTTGAGACATATACACACAAGTCAGTGCCATGTTTGGCTTTAAAACCAAACTGGTTATCTGTGGAGTTAATAAACTCATATAATTCATCCAGCAGGATTCTTTCTAGGACTTCTGACAGAGTAATGGGCCTGTAGTTATCTAGGCTGCATACTTTACTAGCTGTCCTTAATGACTGGCACTAATGGAACAGGATTAAGACTGTATTAGTTTTTAGTTGTTTGTAACTATCTTCTTCAATTTTTTTTTTCTTCTCTTCAGTTTTATTTGTATAGCACCAAATCATAACAAAAGTTATCTCAAGACGCTTTTCACATAAAGTAGGTCTAGACCATACTCTAAAATATTTACAGAGACCCAACAGTTCCCACCATGAGCAGCACTTGGTGACAGTGTAGAAACCTCGAGCAGAACCAGGCTCTGGTATAATTGGCTGATATTTCTAATAAACACACAGGTAACAGATTTTCCCCATCAAACATAGAAAACATACCAACATTAAAATAAGTAAAGTTTTGGGACTTTGTTGTGATCTTATTGGCTTTATTTATTGATTATTTATTTTGTAAATCTGGTGTAAAAACATGTGGTTGTTGCAGTAGCATAAGAATAGCAGTGAGTACATATAAGTATTGCAAGTACAAGAATAAATAATCCTATAAAAAATAAAATATGAATAGAATTGAAGTATTAATATAAGATCATTAACAGTGAATAGACATGATTAAGTAATGGTACCTAGATTCTGCCTAGGTTTTACAAAAGTCAATGTATGTTATGCTATTAATCAGTACTCCTGATAGATAATTTAACTTAATATGGTTTATAGATGATACTTAATCTCATCTGAATTTTAGACATTTAGTAATTGTAACAGAATAATTTGGGTTATTGCAGGAATGCCTCAATAGTTGGAGGTGTGTGGCTCTTAAAAGAGCCTTTGTGTTGTCGGAGCCCGATCCGGGTCTTTACTTCTTGGCGGCCTTCTCGGTCTTCTTGGGCAGCAGGACCGCCTGGATGTTGGGCAGCACGCCGCCCTGAGCGATGGTCACTCCGCCCAGCAGCTTGTTGAGCTCCTCGTCGTTACGGACGGCCAGCTGCAGGTGACGGGGGATGATCCTGGTCTTCTTGTTGTCGCGGGCAGCGTTTCCTGCCAGCTCCAGGATCTCAGCGGTCAGGTACTCCAGCACCGCCGCCAGATACACCGGAGCTCCGGCACCGACACGGTGGGCATAGTTACAGTTAAAAAAAGACGGACAAAACCGCAAACCCTTTTGCATATAAATGCTCTTTATAAAGTGCATATTTTTTTATTTTATCTTTCCTTTTGTTTGTTTAATTGTCCAGGATGCTCCAGGGTTGGAGCTGAGATATGTCCACAGATCTCCTCCTCAGGAGTTCAGTGAGGATCTGCCTGATCACCATGTCGCTGTCTATGACAGTCTGCAGGATCGACATGGCGGTTCGGGTTTTCCACAGTTTAATTTTCCAGTTTTAATGCTCGTGATGTAGACGATGAGCTGTAAAAGTTGTTTGTGTTTGGGTTGAAGACTTTCTTGAAGTAGTCGTACATCACGCTATGATGACGTTGACTCTTATTCCCTTTAAGATGATCCTTAGCCCTGTATCAGTCCATCAGCAGGTGCTGCTGCGGTCGTCATGGTCTTCCCCCCACAAAATTGAGTGTTTTTGTGTTGCTATTTTTCCACTTCTTCAATTTGTTTGTTTCTCCACAATCACTATGTCAAACCCAGATATTTAATTTCTGGTTTGACTTCAATGTTTATGTCACATCTGTCTCCCTCCTCACCGATCCAAACTGCCTCTGTTTGAGTGTGATTTAATTTAAATCCAGATGCTAACTCATATATTTCAATGGTTTGTGAGAACTTCCATCTCCAGCTGGTTTTTTATCATTGTTACATCATCAGCGTAAGCGATGGCTTTGACTGTTAGTCCGACCCACACGTATACCTGAGAGGAGACTGTCGGAGTTAATGGATTTGATTAAAGGACTCATTGCTAAAACATATAAAGCAGCACTGAGAGGACAGCCCTGCTTCACACCTCTTTCCACTTCAGAAGACTCAGTTAAAACACTGTTAACATTAACACAGACGTTTGATTTAGCATACAGACACTTGACCACATGAATAAAGGAGTCGGGGGAGCCAAACGCCTCCATCACCGACCACAGATAATCTCTGGAGATATAATCGAAAGCTTTGCTTTGATCGAGCCTGATAATATAAAAGTCTTTATTTCCTGGTTTGGGTACTATCTCTCTTAAAATACTCACATTATCCCACATCAGTCGACCTTTAATTGCACGTTTGTTCTTTAGCTATAATATGATTTAATATATTGTTTAATCTGTTCATTATTATTTTAGCTACACTGTAAAAACTTTGACCAATAGGAACTAAGTGACACGTGCTAGAAATAGCTTAATAATAGATTTTAAGTACTATAACTTTGATTAAAAAGTATTGAATAAATTAACTAAATTTAAACCAAAACAGTTCACCATGGTAATAAAACTAACAGTTAAAATGTGTTGGATTTAGTATAAGAATGCCAAATAATGAGTTATATAGCTCAAAAATATTTGGCAAATCCAAATTAATTTCTAAAGGGAAAATTATTTATATTTTAATATGTATCTGAACAAAAATCTATATGGGGATAATTGATTTATATTTACTAATTATTTTGGTAACATTGGTTTATATTTACTGAATATCTGGGTGAAATGAATTTCTATTTATTAATTATGTGGGTTCAATTGATTTTTATTTACTAAACATCTTGATAAAAAATATTTGGACTCACTAAATAAAAATAAATTATATCAACTTATATTTTAGCACATTGTTGCTTAATTCAACACATTTACACTGCTATTCTTATTTATCTGTACCTAAATAAAATGTTTAAATTCAAGTTTTAATTGGTATCATGGGACTTTATTCAATAATATTGAATGTCACTTTGTTGCCATACTTTTTCTATATCTAAAGCAAAATGCCAAAATACAAAAATCAAATAGACAGAGGGGCTATAAGAAAACAGAGACAGAGACCTTGTTTGTCTACAATAGTGATACAATGTAAAATGGCGATCAATTTGTCATTCATGTTGATAAAATGTTTAATTACTTAATGGTGTTTAATCTGTGCTACACCATTGGCTTAAACTGTCCACAATAATTATTTTCCTGACAAATTAAGCTTTATCAGAGTATTTATGAAGTATTTCATGTTCACTTGGAATAATGAAAAGGCCCAGCACAAACCTACCAAAACTGCACGATGAATAATGACCTCTGCCAATCACTTGTAGGGATTACAGCACAGATTGCTCTTTTGCATGTGATTCAAAGTCTAGTCTTGTTAGTGCATTTAAATGACAACTTTGGTTTCAGACCCCAAAGGTCAAGTACTATTATTTGCCATACTTCTTCACTACTTGCTAAAATTGTACTCAATTTAAATATGACTATTAATTTGTGCAAATTCAAATTTTTTAATCAAATCATGTCAAATTTGCATTCCTGGTGTACACAGTAGATTCACAAGGTACAAGAATGGCTGACTGTGCCAATATTAAAGAGTTAGTTTAGATTTTTTTGAAGTGGGGTTGTATGAGGTACTTATCCATAGTCAGCGTATTACTGTCTACAGTAGATGGTGGGTCGGCAAGCCCCCAGTGAGAGAAATAGGCTTCTGTACGTGCAAGTCCCACCTAAAAAATCAGTTTAAGTATACAATATATTTATCCATCCTGTCCTCTCTTGTTGAAGTTAAATCAGCACTTCCTGTCATGAACGCCAGGATACAGAGCCTAGAAGGAAACGTATATTTCCTCCACCTGTAAAGTAAACAACCCTGGGCTCAAACTGTCTTGCTTCCCGCTGATGTCACACCCCACAGGACCCTGGGAACTGTAGTCCAAGCTCCAGCTACGGGTTCTCGGTTCCTACGTCCTGCAACAACATGCTTGCTTGTTATGGGGCACTAGATCGTCGTGGAAACAAATCATTGTGTTCTGTGACAACGCTGCTCCTCAGGTTCCTCAGTACCACTGTTCATCATTGGTGGTGGCAAACCTTTGACGAGATCCTGGCTCTTCTCAAAGCTGCGTGATCTCTGCTTGAACCGCGGCCAACCCCCAGAATGCTGTTCCCCTCACTCCCTAATGCCCATATAAAACAGACTTCAAGGACTGCCTTCTTCCACCTATGTAACCTTGTAAAATCAAACATCAAAATCAAAAATATCCTGTCTCAAAAACACGCAAAAAAACTAGTCCATGCATTTGTTGGATTATTGTAATTCCTTATTATCGGGCTGCCCCGATAAGTCTCTAAAGACTCTCCAGCTGATCCAGAATGCGACTGCACGTGTACTGACAGGAACTAGCAAAAGGGGAAATATTTCTCCAATATTAGCTTCTCTGCACTGGCTCGCTGTGAAATCTAGAATAGAATTTAAAACCGTCCTCCTTACTTACAAAGCTCTTAATGGTCAGGCACCATCATATCTTCAGAATGCAGGGTTACTTGTTGTTCCTAAAGTCTCTAAAAGTAGAATGGGAGCCAGAGCCTTTAGTTATCAAGCTCCTCTTCTGTGGAGTCAGCTCCCAATTTGGGTTCGGGAGGCAGACACCCTCTCTTCGTTTAAGAGTATGCTAAAAACGTTCCTTTTTGATAAAGCTTATAGTTAGGGCTGGCTCAGGTGAGTCCTGAACCATCCCTTAGTTATGCTGTTATAGGCTTAGACTGCTGGGGGATTTCCCATGATGCACTGAGCTTCTCTCTCCTCCTCTCCCTCTCTATCCGTACACAATCTTATCCCACTAATACATGTTACTAACTCCACTTCTTCCTGGTAGTTTCTGTGCTTTTTCTCCTTCTCACTTTCTGCAGGTATTTCTGCCTCTGGAGCTGTAGAGTCTGGATCTGTGATTGCCGGCCGTCTACTGTCTCCATGTTCCTGCTCCACACTCACTGCTGCAGTTTTTATTATTATTAGTCTGATTTGTTGTCTCTCCTCCTGTCTCCCCTCTCCCCCTCTCTCCTCCCCTTTCAACCCAACTCAATCGATGCAGATGGCCGCCCACCCAGAGCCTGGTTCTGCTCGAGGTTTCTACCTGTTAAAAGGGAGTTTTTCCTCGCCACTGTCACCAAGTGCTGCTCATGGTGGAAACTATTGGGTCTCTGTAAATAATATTTAAAGAGTATGGTCTAGACCTACTCTATGTGAAAGTGTCTTGAAATAACTTTTGTTATGATTTGGCGCTATACAAATAAAAATGACTTGACTTGTCATGGTCTCGACAGATCATTGGGCATTTCTTAGTTTTAACATAACAGCTCCAGGACACCACAGCTCTCACTGGAAGTCTGTTGACAGAAATAAGCCAGCAGACATCTCTAATGCTCTCAGACAGATCTTTACTCCTCAACATTTTTATCACCTCTGTGATTTTATTTTCATTTAAACAATTAATATTTGACCAACCCCTCATATTTAAAATAATTTATTTTGTTATACATTTGTTTATCTGACAGTCCACACCAGTGTAGTTGCAGATGCTGGTGTTCAAAGACAAGTATCCATATAATAGTTTAAAATAAGGGCCTTGTCTCGCCCTGCCTCGTCTCTTTCAAGGAGAGCTCTCCGACCCAGAGAGCATTTCTGCAGATGGCAGCTGACACATTTTTAACAACGGCAACATTTAGTCTGGTCCACAGCTCCACAGCTCCTAACCCCCTGTCCTGGACCAAGCAGTCGAGGCACAAGAAAACAGGTGTTAAGATCAAAAGTTGGGTATATTTTCCCAAAGAATATTCAAAAAACAAACAGCTAAGAAGTTATAGGGCCCCAATAAAAGCAGTCAACAAAACATAACTGTACTGAAAATTAAAGCTAACAAGACGTTAACTCAATTAACAGACCTAACAGAATGACATCTGAAGGAAACCTATATACTGGCTGATCAAACCAACAAATGCATACAGGGCAGGACAACATAGACCATAACGTAACGTTCTTTTAATAATCTGTTCATTATTATATGTATTTGATAGTCTGTATTCATAATAGTCAAGGGTCTATAATTATCTAAGTCAGATTTAAAGTAATGTAGTGTTTCATTAATTAATCATATTTTATATTTTGAAGTGTTTAATTCTGTACATTTGAATTGAAAGAAATATTTGAATCTATATTTTAATATTTCCCACGATGTAATATTTGATTTGGTTATAATATCTAGTTGAGGTATTTTTCACCTCGATAAAAATCAATTCAATAAGAGCAGTCTGCCAGGAATTATGTCTCTTTTCCTGATTATATCAACAGCGTGTGTTTTAAAGAAGATCCCGACACCATTGACGTTGTTTTCTCTTATTGAAATCACACTTTTTCCACATTTCAGGCACTTTCTCAACATCATCATTAGATTTAAGCCTCAGCTCTTGAATGCACAGGATGTCAAAGTCAGTGCTCAATAAAAAAATAATTTTCTGATCTCTGTTCACTCTCGACTGGACACCTCGAGCATTCCAGGTGGAGATTTTTAGGGAACTCATGAGGAGGAGGAGAAAGAGGAAGGTGTCAGTTTTATGGATTGGGTTATCATCGATCTGTTTCCTTTTTTGTTACAGGTGAACTGTGCTTGTCTTTTCTTCCTTCTAACAATTTTAAAAGGTAACTCTTTCTCAGACTCAGACATCATGGGAGCGGTGAACTCAAGGGTGGGGGAGATCCCGAGTGACTGTTGAACGGAGCTGATTCTGCTTCAGGGCCAATGGACAGCAGAGTGCAGGATCTTGCAATATCTGCCCAAATACAGATCTACATCATGGCCAGGTACTCGGCCGGTCCAGAACTTCACAGTAATATTTGTGATATCCATCTGAACTGATGACCAGATGGTCCAATCTTTCCAGTTAGGATCATTGTTTTTTGAGGCCTGTAATTCCAGGAAGCGTCTCAAAGGAGCCTCCTGGAGAAAGCCAAGTCCCTTTTGTTGGGCAAAGCAATAAACAAATATACGTTAGTGAATTTCAATCTGACCCAAATTTTGAGGCATACTGGGGTGTTTTGCCAAAAGAAACCGTGGCTGATCACAGCCCAGCAGTGAGGCGAGGAGGACACCGTTAGATACCGGCTTCCTTTCCCTGTCCAGACATTTTTACTTGTTTATTGTTTGAGAAAGCAGAAGAAATAATCTTTTAGGCAGTGGAATCCCTGTTTATATGGATACACTGCTGCTCGCTCATTGGTCAGATTGATCGTTACTATGATCGTCCAATCAGAACAGTCAGATTCCAGCTTCCATCCAGCGACCAGTTGAAAGAGAGTTACGACACTCTCTGATGTCACCGCCCCGTGATCACGTGGTTCATGCAGCTGTCAATAGTTCCAAACTCATCCGCGCTGTCAACCGGTTTCAATGGTTTTCAGCAGGAAACAGTAGCAGTGAATATATTTACAGCATTTTTTTGTTATTACATTACTTAATGTGAAAAGTGTTTTGAGAAAACTTTAGTTATGATTTCGCGCTATATAAATAAAACTGAACTTTGACTAAATAATGTGCGTAATGTTAATGGCTGGATTAACATCATACAAAATGTAATTGGTTGTTTTCCTGTTACCTGTAACAGTCCATTTTAAAAATAATAATTTTTAAACAAACATACACTGAAGGGTGTCAAACTGATGATGAATCAATATTTTAAGATTAAATAATCTAATAATATGGACCGTCTGTCAGACCGCTTCAGATGAAGAAATATGTTACTTCAGATTTCTTGTAAATAGATAAATTTAACTCTGACCAGTATTTCCTGCCTGCTACAAAAGTCATAAATGATTCAAAAACACAGTTAAAATGTAACTATTGAGCCCTGTTGAATAAAGGCAGTATGGCATCAGTATGAGTTGTGCACTTTTTCCTATTTCATAATGTCTGATGTAGTATATATGTTTGTAGTGTTTGCTTTGTTGTCTGGATAAATGTTGCATTTGTGAAGGAATTTTCCTTCTTGTATGTTAAACTTCCTTCTTGCGCCTGGTTGTTGACGCTGGATAAGAGAGACTGTAGAGAGGCTATGCTGTTGCTAGGACAGCAATGGTTGACGTCTTTCCTTGTTTGGATCTGATATCCAATAGAGTCATCACACATGACAGACTGAGTTAAGAATATCCCTATTTGGATATAGCGGAATTTATCAGTTCTGGGGAAGGTTAAATACTGAGCTTCAGGACACCTTCAGATTTGGGGAGCACCCTTGAAGAAACAGAGAGAATGATTGTAGTGCTTCAATATCTTCACTTTTAACAGGCGTCCAGTTGTGAATCTTTTCCATATAGGCAGATACAATTTTTTGTTCATTTCCAAAGTGCTCTGCCAGAAGACTTTTGGCTCTGTGGTATCCCTGCTCTGATGAGCAGTGTTGACAACTGTGCACTAGGTCTCTTGGCCGCCCCCTGGTCTATTGCTCAAGAAAGTACAAACAGTCACTCCAATTAGTTGTCTTTTTATCTGCTCCAGTTTCAAAAGCTCAGATGAAAGACCTGTATTGTATTGTTTCTGGCCTTTGTTTGGGTCTAACAACTTGTGGATGCAGCATGGGATTAGGCACAGCAAGAACAATATCTTCATCCATTTTATCTGGAACAAAGGTGTCGGCATGGGGATTTTATTTATTTGCCTCAGCCACACTGTGATGAATTAATTTCCAAGATATGACGCTTTGCATTTGTTACTGCCAACTTTGCTTTAAGATCTAATTGTTATTTTCTCTTCTCAACTTTTCCTCTTGAGCTTCTATAAATGCTTCTTTTTTAACGCAGCAGCACGCTCCTCAGCTTTAATGCATGCGGATGATGTTGAGGAAGTCCGTGATAGTTTAGAGTCTTTACAGAGTAACCTTTTACACTTGACACGTTAGAGACACTATATTTAGGGTGTATTTCATCTGCGACACTTTGGTCTTCGGAAGAATCTTTATTTGGCTGCACATATGGATGACCTGTTTCAAACAACCAGCATTTTACCTTTTCAGTGAAATCCCTGTACAATGTCATTTTTGCCTCAAAGTATTTACTTTGCCTTGTAACTTCGTCCTGTGGTAACCCTTTTGGCTTTTTTACATGTTTTACTCCTTTTTTCCCGCACATTTTCGTGTAGAAGCCCAAACCTTTAGAGTTTCCAGTGCAGCTTTTTCGGTCGTATCACATGCCAGTTTCCTGCGGTTGAGCACTTCGTTGATCTGGGCTTGGCGCAGTTTACTGCTGATGCTGTTTCCAAAAGGTGATGAATAAAACAATCCGTGTTCATCATACATCCAAATCCAAGAGGATCCCACTGGTCCAATGATGCGGGGTTCTTCCTTTAAGTCCAAGGGCAGGTATTTGACTTTATGTTGTGGCCATTTGTCCAGAAAATCAAAATCAAACTTAGTATCAAATGGTCACTGACACACCATGGGCACGTGGTGTACGCAGGCAAAATAAGTCCATTGTCCTCAAGGTGTTTCTGACGGTTTATTTTTCTAAATAATCAAGCAAGCAAACAAAATAACAAGGAAACCATGTTTCCTGCTGCCTGTCTTGCCCCGGTAAAAAAACCATAGCCCCACCCAGCTGCATGCTGGTCCTATACCGGCCTACCTACCTATATAACCTCAGGCCCACAGTGTTACCCAACTCACAAACAAACAAAATCAAAGCAAAATACTAGTTATGCAAAAACTAAACATGCTAAACAATAAAAAAAAATTAAACTAAATAAATAACTACCAAAGGAAAATACTATCAAAGTTGAATCTAAATGAAGCAAAAATGAAGAACAATCAAACAATATGTATTATAAGTACAACTTAACTTAACTTAACAACTAAATACTAGAAAATTTCACATTGAACTCCTTGGAGTGGGCCAGCGGGACGAGGACGCTCACTGAACCCTGTATCATTTCAGATAACCGAGTTCTACGTGCAATAAGTTCAAAAAATTAGTGTGGAGCTTGTAATTATGAGAAGAAATTAAGTCGGTCAATCGATGTCACACACCACCTGGTGATAATTCATGTTTCATGTTTGCTTCATGAACAGTTAAAAAAAAAAAAACGAGCAGGCCAAAAACACCATAATAAGCGGTACAGATGACTGTATCTGTGTCCCCCCTGTCTCCCTCTGCAGAGGTCTGGGCTCCTTAACTTCCAGAGGCAAACCATGAATCCAACCCAGAGATAACTCACCATCAGAACAATAAAGTTCTGTTGAGGTCAAATATGTACTTTTTAGTGTAGTGTATTTATGTGAATTAGATTAAAGCCATAGACCCACAATGGCAAGCAGCGAGTAGCTCATTGTCAACTCACATTGCATTAATAACTGTCTCACACAATCTGTGACTCTGAACTATAGCAAACCAGTTAAAAAGACAGAAAAACACAGTTTAAAAGACAAGAGAGAGAGAGAGAGAGAGAGAGAGATAGAAGCTTGTGGCTTTTACCTGAGACAAACTTTGCGCAAACACTGTTTGTCCGATCTCTTTAAAGAGTCATAGCCATCTATTCGAGATCGGGCCTAGAGATGTATTTTTGGCGTATGTGCTTTCAAAGCTCTGGGAGAAGCACGGCGAAATACCAGGAAGAAACGGAATTATAATAATTATAATCATAGGTATGGGGGATAACAATAGTGCGCCTCTGTGTTGTCACACTGCCGGCCCACTAATAAACAAAGATAAACTTTGTATGCCAACGAATCCCAATAAATGCAATTAATTTGAGGCTAATGTACTGTAAAAAAAATTCCGTATATTTTACGGTAAAATACTGGCAGCTGTGGTTACCAGAATTTTACCGTAAAAAATATGGTGACCATGTATAAGACATTACGGTATGGTTTGATAGAACTGTAAATTTCAAGGTTGAAAATGGTGTTATTTACAGTAAAATACTATTTAAAAAATGATATATCATAAACCTATTTACAGTAATTTGCTGTAAAAATAACAGGTAGAATGTTAACTATTTTACAGTAAATTACTGTAATAAATATGGTGACCGTATAAGATCTTATGGTATGCTTTTTTAGGAACTTCATAGTTGAAAACTGTTTTGTTTATGGTAAATCACTGTTAAAAACAGATTTATCGTAAACCTGTTTACAGTAATTTTCTTTAAAAATAACAGCTATATTATAAACCTTTTTACGGTAAACTAAAAAGAATCTGTATAATTTACAGTAAAATACTGAACAGAATACAGAATTTCACCGTAAAAAATATGGTGATAACATATAAAACATTACGGTATGCCAGTAAATTTCAGTTGAAAATGTTTTTTGTTTGTGGTAAATTATATGGAAAAACCTATGATATATTGTAAACCTTCAAATCAACTCCAATGCATCAATAACCAAGAAGCTTTGCAAACTTACTGCTAGTATCATAATTACTTCAAATTACCAGTCAAAACTGGAAAACACAACTCAAACTTTAAATCAAGTTACTGATGTTCAGATACCACACCTCTTTTCATCGTCTTTCCTCAGTCAATTTTAATCAAAATAAACAATATTAAACAAACTGCATGGAGTCCAGTGTTTAAAGTACTAACTAAAAGAGCAGCTTCTAACAAAAATGGCAACAAAAATAAATAAATAAAAAATACAATAAATTGCTGTTGCCTTGATCTTATCTTATTGTTCACATACCTACAAGTAATTTTAATAAACAAAAGTACAGCCTCTAACAAAAATGGCAAAAAAATACATAAAATTGCTGCTTATTTCTTATTGTTCACCTAATCAATAGGCATTGATAATTCCACAGAAAATGCACAATGAGCAAGTTCACATAAATTTAACAAACCAAAAACTGCTTATTTTAACCCGAGTTGACCGAAAACAAAGAATACTGTTGTGCATGTCAATGGTTAACAGTTAAAGTACAGTAATTATACTGGAGCTGCAAGGATTATTAAATGAATTGCCAAATATTTTCATAATCGATTAATCGAGTCAGTTTCTGTTTCAGTTTCTTTAGTCCTCTTATGACAGGGAAATATGAATATCTTTGTGTTTTGGACATAAGACATTTGAGGACGTCCCCTGGGACATTTTATGGACCAAACCAATCAATAATCAATTAATCAAGATAATAATACACAGATTAATTGAATATGAAAATGATGATTAGTTGCAGCCCTTGTGTCCACCGTTTCATACTGGTTCATACAGCTGGCGCTGTGCAAGAGGTCAGACTTAACAGTTCAGTTGGATAGGTCCATCTTTAACATGTCCCTCTCCAATCCTGGTCAGCGAGATCTGCGATGAGGGTGAGGACTCTTGGGTTCACCGACAGCTGCTTCTTGTTCTTCTTTGTTTCAACTTTTGTGCCCTTCTCAGGATTGATCATGAAGAAACACCTTTGAACATAATAATTTCATAATCAACCACTAAAAATAGTGATTTTCTTTTTTCTAAATGAGGAAATACATTTTTTTTTATCAATTAATATATATAAAAAAAATAAAAAATCTTTACCTCTTAAGGAACTCAAGTGTGGAGCCCAGGGCCACGGGATAATGGATATTAAGGCAGTAGTAGGTTCCAAACATCAAACAGATGGCAGAGATGAAGTTGGGGATGTGGTCATTCACAACCTTGCCATCTACACTCAGCATGAACTGTCTTGAGGCATAGCAAGATGTTCCTGCAAAGAACAGACAGGTAGAATAGCAGACCAGCCATTACCATCCAGAAGCAGTCTTACCAAAATTGCTAGGCTTTGAAGCAGCACTTCAAAACATGACAGTGCATGACAGTTTTCATGTAATACTTCCTAACATTAGCTTAGTGAAACTGATTATCAACACTTACCACATACAATGATGCATGGTGTCACAGGCAAGCTTTCCACTTGTACTTCTTTTGCCAGACATGTTTGTTCAACATAGTGGAAGAGGTTCTCCACTTTTTCATCAAAGTAGGAGAGAAGAAGGAGCACCATATCCTTGACATCTTCTGAGCAGCCGTTCAACTGTCCTCTCAGAATTTCCAGCTTTGTGACAGCCTGAAGAACTCTTTTGCTCTTGTCTGCACAAATGGTTCTCATGAAGTCCAGAAGCTGTTTTCCCTTTTTTTTCTACATTGGTGAGAAAAGTCTCTTTCAGCAATATCCCAGTGAGCTCTTGAAAGTAGACTGTCATGCCAATCTCCTGGAACAAAAAAGGCCACTCCTCCATGAGGGATTGCAGATCTGTCCCCTTGTTTATCTCTTTACGTTGGGAGTAGTAGGTACACTTCATAAGAGTGTCCACCTCGCCTGGGCTGAAGTTAGTCTGTTCACTGAGTGCTTTCATTCTGTCTTTCTTCTCCTGTTGGCTTTCTGGTGTCTCACTCACTGGCATATATTTAATTTCCCACTTTATGCAACCATAGGTGTCCTGCATAGCTGCCCTTTGTTCAGCTGGGATTTCATCTGTGTCATACTCATCTGTCCCCTGTTTGCGCTTCTTTATCCTTGGTGCTGAAGACCGCTTCACATTTTCAATTCGGGCTTGTAACTGCTTGACTAGTGAGTGATATCCTAGTCCAACCACATCACCTGCTATGACATCTTGCAGTGACTGTGGATACTTTGCAATCATTTTTTTGGCAACTTCTGTGGAGGCTTTTGTACTGTGAGAGGCACAGGCTTTCATCATTTCAGTAACAACAATACGGACCATTTCTCTACGTAGCCATGGAGTTAGCCTTTTCCCCCTCTCTAAAAACTGCATCAAGCCTTTAGGAAACTTCGTCCATGGGATCTGGAAGTCGTCAACCCAGTCTGCAGCAGTAATCCAGCGGCTGGACGATGGGGAGACACTGACTGAAGAGCATGTTGAGGAAGATGGAGAAGACAATGCTGACTGGCTATGGCCTTCATTGGTTTGTGCTGTAAAGAATGGAATCAACAAAATGTATTTAAATTATGTTTTATCCTTGGTTACAGACCTACTTCAAAAAAGGTTGTCAAAATTACTTACTGGTTTGTTTCCAGGCAGCTACCAATCTTCTTGCTTGAATTGGTCTCAGTGATGAAAGCAGATCTGCTTCCTGAATGAAGTGAAAATCCTCAGTGGTCTCTACACCCAATGATTGGAGTGTCTCCACTAAAATATCTAAGATTGAGGCTGGGAGGTCTGGCAACACCTTTGTGATGGCACTGTGTATGTTGATTTGCTCTGTATCATCCATTTCTGAGTATGAAAGTGAATAAAGCACAATTAACCCCAGAATAACAGTCCAAGACAGTTAATAATGTACACACTGTGTTTCAAAGGAACTATTTGGTATCCATCTTTCATGTAAGATGGCAATGGATAGAAATCAATCAAGTCACTGATGTTCAGACACTGCATCTTTTCATTGTCTTTCCTCACTGAGTAAAGGTGGTACTCAGAAAGGAATTCTGCTGTGTACACTGACATCAGAAAATGAACAGTGTAATTTTTAATCAAAATGAGCACTAGTTCACCAAACTGCACAGGGTCAATGTTCCCTGTGACAAGGAATTGCCCTCTTTTATTTGACGTTTCCTTGTACAGAATTCCTACTGTGACCTTTGTGTTGGTCTCAGTGAAGCCAAATTGTCTGACTGCATCTTGAATGGCTTTACTGTATAGTCCTGAGTAAAATGGAGAACCATCTTTAACTTGGAAGACAGCCTTGCCCATTGATCCTGCTGAAAGATACGCCTGTAACAGCTGATGCCTTTCAGACAGAGTAAGACAGAGGTTTTTAAAATTTTTCAAATTCCTTGCACATCTCTTGAAATAACTGTGCTTACTTTCAAAGCGCATTGTCCATAGTCTGATCAGGGGCCCAAATTTCAGAATAATTTCTGGGTAATGACGTAAAAAATGATGCTTTGGTTTCAGGCCACTTTCTGGGAATAGAGCTTTTCTTGACTCTAAATATTCTTGAATAAGAACATCAAGGTATGCAACCTGAGAGACAGAGATTTTCTGAGCACATATCATGTCCACAATATCTTTCAGCTGTAGAGTCAACTGCCACACATTATCTGCTGTATCTTTCACTCTATCACCAATTATGAGAGGCAACAGCCTACACAATAGCACAAGTGACATGTGGTCTGTGTCAGACCGTACATGAAGTGGCAAGTTGGCAAAAGATGCATAGACAGCTAAAACTTTATGTCTTGTCTTGGCAGAGCCTAAAGGGTTAACTACTTTGAAGGTATCCTGGTATAGAACTAACTTGACACATGATGGATTTTGAGCAAAAAAAATCATTGTTTTTGAATATCCGACCATCACTAATGTCACTTAGAACATCTGAAGGAGACTCGGGTGAGTGCTCTCCTGACACACAGTTCTGCCACAGATCAGATTTTAACAAACATTTCAAAGTCTCTCTCACAGGCACATAATAGGCAAACCTATCTATCCTGTTCTCATCTCTTCCTAAAAACATTTTCTTGGGCTCCACATAGTTGAATTTTTCTTTGAATGACTTGGCTCTTGAATAAGCTGTTCGCATTGGCCCTGTATGACATGCAGTGAACAGATCAAATCCCTTGACAGACTCACAAACCTTGGTTATGTCCTCATCTGATAAGGATGTGTCATTTTTTAGCAGTGAACTAAGTTTACTCAAAGTATGTGTTTGACCCAACTCATTTATGTTTTGCATTTCCTCAACAATGTTCTGTATAGTTGAAGCAGGCAGAAGGAACTGCCCGTGCAATCTCAAGTAGAACAAACTCAAGTTTCTAAAATAAAGATCACTGAAATTTTCAGATATGTCCAAATCGACTTCATCTGTGCCTGTTGCTGCACCTGCATCACAGTGAGGGACTAAGTCACCTGACTCAGGTGGAGTAGATGTTGACGGATGAGAAGCAGATGCTCTGTACACGTCACTTACACCGCTGTCTGTAAAACCTCTGTGCTTCCGTGACATATGCGCGGTAAATGAAGACTTGACCGGGAAATCAGTATTACATCCTCTAACTGGACAACTTACAGCACGTCCTTCAACAATATGCTCCTTCAATCAGTTCTTGGGTGTCTTGACACACACAAGGCCACTACACATTTATAACAGCCTTACCAACAGTTTCGTTAGCAGATACAACATTATGCCTCCGGTAAAAATGAGCCTTAAAAGCTCCATACCTGCAAAATGTCTACTTGCATCCATCTCCAAAGCACTTAAATAAACAGCGCGGTTCATTTCTGTGGAGTTTGTAATGCAGCACATAACCTCTCAAAGTCCTAACAGACTTACCACAGAAATTACAATTTAACATTTTGCCTACAGCAACTAACATTAATGTGAGCTAAGCTAATGTTCGACACAATGTGACAAAAGACAGTTACACTCAACTAACATTTAGCAAAACTGACACATTTCGTAATGTTAAAGAAAACTAGCATTCACCTTTTAAGCGAGGGCAACACAAAACTGAAGAAAAGACCGCGTTTACTCACGTTGTCTTTAGTGTTGTGTCTCTCAGTTGCTCTCTGAAGAAAAAAACCTCCGCGTCGCTGCAGAACCGGCGAGCGGTTTGAAATGCGTGACCGTTACGTTGCCCCTGTGCGTGTGTGTGCGCGTGTGTGTGCGTGTGCGCGTCTCTGCCTCCGTCACTGGTCTGCGGGCCTCACAGGTGCAGCAGGTACCGCCCCCTCCCCCCCCCCCCACCAGTCAACTGAGAGCAGAGTGCACACAGAGTCCACAAACTCTGCAGTCACAGCAGACCTGTTTTGAGGATTATAATGCTGAACTCAAAAAATACTCAAAAGTACACATCTGCAAAATTACGGTATTTCACATCATTACGGTGAAAATGTGTTTTTCACGTATTATGACAGCAAAAATAAAAGTTATGTATGGTTTCTTGACTTAGGGTGGGATAGTAATTTTGGTTTCTGGTGTTTTACTGTCCATACTGACCTTTTTTTTTTTTTCAAACATTTTTTACCATATTTTTAACGTCTTATTTCCGTATAAATTAAGGTGTGTTCTTGCTGAATTGTAAACAATTTTATACCGTAAATTTTAAAGTACACATCAGCAAAATCTGTAATTTAAACAGCATAATACTGTTAATTTTAGTGTGATTACATATTTGTGACATTACAGTATTTCCCCGTTAATTTTACCAAAGTTTTATATTTTCCACAGTAAAATGATGTGTTTTTTACATATTGTTACAGTAAAAATTAAAGTTCAGCACCGTTTGTTAATTTAGGGTAATTCCATTTATTTACTACACTGATAAACTGTTCAATTTTACAGTCTTTTACTGTTGGTATTTAACAGTTTTTTACTGTAAATTTTACGAACATTTCTTACAGTAACAGACATCCGGTTATAGGAGCTAGTGAAGCCTTTCTTACCTTGTCCAACTGCATTTAAAATCTAGCGAGCTAATATCTTCAGAATCAGAATCGGGTTTATTGCCCTGTAGGTTTTCAGATACAAGGAATTTGCTGTGGTGTATCGGTACGTAACAATAAAACTTAGAGGAATAAATAAGTAGACATTAAATGGAATCTAATGTGGAACATTTCGGATTCAAGTCTAAATGTTGTTTATTGTAGTTCTTTAGGAGTCTGTAAAATTTATATTTTAACATGGAAACTTCACATTTACTATAGCAATTTCTCATTCAGTATTTTATGTTATATTCCAAATTTCATGGGATAAATTGATCAGAACTACGTGCAACATCTGCATTTAGTGATGACGAAAGCAGTGTTCAATGAAGTGGTGGAGCGCTTGTTGTAGTGAGCCAGACGGGAGGCCTCACCGGCGATGCGCTCAAAGATGTCGCTCACGAAGGAGTTCATGATGCCCATGGCCTTGGAGGAGATGCCGGTGTCGGGGTGAACCTGCTTCATCACCTTGTACACGTAGATGGCGTAGCTCTCCTTCCTGGGCTTCCGCTTCTTGCCAGTCTTGGTGGCATTGGACACGGCTTTTATTGAGCCCTTCTTGGGCGCCTTGATGGTCTCTGGCATGTTTGCTTAAGATAGGACGCCCTCAAAAGGAAAATGACCTCTCACGGAACTCTCACGTTGTAGTTTATGTCACGTCTAATTTTATTTTATCTTAATCTATAATATTATATTAGAATTTATCTGTTTATTATGTTTTGTATAATTAATCTGCATATACAAGTTACTGACGTTATCAAAAAAAAAGTTGCTCATGTACACCACTTGAATAAATGTATGGTATAGTATATTATTTTAACTAATAATAATGGAAGCGCACTTCAAGTCAATTTAAGATATTTGAAACAGATAATGTATATTAGTAGTGTGTATGTGTGACTTTGTGATCCTCAATAAGTCTTTTTCTTCTAAAAAGACTGTAGGTTAAATTTAATGTGTAATGAATTAAAAATGTTACAGGGAGTTACACTTTGAGCTGTCATGTTTTATTCTGAAAATGCCGCACAGCGAGTACAGGAAGCAGAAGCAAGCTGTTTTTGGAATTGGTTGATCGATCTATCCAATGAAAATCAACCGACCCGCTGACTCTGACGTTCTGTGAACTCAAGAACTGAGAGTCAAAAAGATGTTGATAAAGTGTCTGAACTGGTAACAAGGTGAAACTGTGAATCAACAGGTGGAAAGTACGCTGATGGTGTTGGATATTTTACTGAACATTATGCCATTATAAATCAGGATTCCTAGCAGATTGTTCATGTTGGATTATTTTTATGGAGGTGAAAAAATACCATATTATATATATTTATACTGCTCCAGACTCAGGAAAGAAAAGCCTGTTATTTAAGAGAGTCAGAGAACTGCTCACTGTCGGTAACAGTTTGACCGTATGTGAAGATTTTTAACACAGTAACAGAAGGACATGAAGGTTCAACTTCTCCATCTTTAACCTGCGTCCAGAGGGGAAGTGGTTAAAAGAAATATGTCAAGAAGCCAAACTAACTGATGTTTGTTGATATGTTAATCCTTTTGGAGTTGATATAGCCAGATTTGATTCCAAAAATAAAACACGTATTGAGAGAATATCTGTATCTTCAAACTTTACTGTAAGTCATTATGGAACAGTTCTCAGTGACTTCTCAGACCATCTGTTAGCAAAAAAAAGGTTTTATCTTATGGAGCCACAGTCAACAGAATTTTCTGGAAACTAAATACAGTGTTTAAAAGATCAGGAATCAATACGATAATTAAAACAGGAAATACATAAAATAACTAGATATTATAACCAAATCAAATATTCAATTGATGAGAAATTAATGGTCAAATATAAATGTGAAAATGAAAACAAAAGCACAGAGGTGATAATCTTGCGGACTGTCATAGACAGCGACATGGTGATCAGGCAGATCCTCACTGAACTCCTGAGGAGGAGATCTGTGGACATATCTCAGCTCCAACCCTGGAGCATCCTGGACATTTAAACAAACAAAGGAAAAGATAAAATAAAAAAATATGCACTTTATAAAGAGCATTTATATGCAAAAGGGTTTGCGGTTTTGTCCGTCTTTTTTTAACTGTAACTATGCCCACCGTGTCGGTGCCGGAGCTCCGGTGTATCTGGCGGCGGTGCTGGAGTACCTGACAGCTGAGATCCTGGAGCTGGCAGGAAACGCTGCCCGCGACAACAAGAAGACCAGGATCATCCCCCGTCACCTGCAGCTGGCCGTCCGTAACGACGAGGAGCTCAACAAGCTGCTGGGCGGAGTGACCATCGCTCAGGGCGGCGTGCTGCCCAACATCCAGGCGGTCCTGCTGCCCAAGAAGACCGAGAAGGCCGCCAAGTCCAAGTAAACCCGCAGACCCCACTGCCTGCTGGGAACCAAACACAAAAAGGCTTGTTTAAAAGCTGCACACTCCCTCTGATAAAGAGCAGCGCTCCTCATGTCTGTCTGATGCTGTAATGAAATAAGATCAACGAGTTGATGAGGTGTACACATTCACTTCTACTAGATCAGATACTTTGGGATTTTTATGTTACTGAAGAGCAATATAAGAAGATGTTTGATTCAATGAAGATAAAGTTAAGAGTTATATCTCACATGAACTCATGAGCGATCATACAAGTAGGGGAAAATAACCCACCAAGACACAGGGAGAGAAATACCAGAAAAGAGGAATTACCTGTTGAATGAAATATTATTTAATATATTATTAGACTTTAAATGTTATTGTTGTCTGTTGTTACCCTACACCCATACTATAACATTTTGTATTTGATATTCTATTAATGGCACTGTCATATTATTTCCAATTAATTATTGAATGACCTTGTTTCTTCTCATGCATCACTCTCCCTGTTGTTAAATGATAATTAAAGTCTTCCTCTAGTTATTCTCCTCCTGTCTGCAGTTCCTAACAATAAGAGTGATGAGGAATCCGCTCTGTAAGGATGATGTGTGGCTCTTAAAAGAGCCTTTTGTCGGGACGTTTCCTCTTCACACTGATGACAGCTCACTTCTTCTTGGGTGCTGCCTTCTTGACTTTGGGCTTGGCAGCCTTCTTTGCGGGAGCTTTCTTGGCTGCAGGGGCCTTCTTGGCCACCTTCTTGGGGCTCTTGGGGGCCTTCTTGGGGCTCTTTGCCGCTTTCTTGACCGCTGCGGGTTTCTTCGCCTTCTTCGGGGATTTCTTAGCGGCTGCCGGCTTCTTGGCTGTCGCTGCTTTGGGCTTCTTGGCCACTGTGGCTTTCTTGGCTACGGGCTTCTTGGCCGCCGCGGGCTTCTTGGCTTTAGGAGCGGCCTTCTTCGCCGGCTTGGCGGCCTTGGTGTCGGCCTTCTTGCTCATCTTGAAGGAGCCGGAGGCCCCAGTCCCCTTGGTCTGGACCAGAGTCCCCTTCACCACCAGGCTCTTGATGGCGGTCTTGACGCGGGACTTGTTCTTCTCCACATCGTAGCCTCCGGCAGCCAGAGCCTTCTTGACGGCGGCCGCAGACACGCCGCTCCGCTCCTTGGATGCGGCCACAGCTTTAACGATGAGCTCGCTGACGCTGGGGCCGGCGGGCTTCTTCGGTTTGGAAACCTTCTTCTTGGCCGCTTTGGCCGGGGCGGCGGCTGGAGCTGGAGCTACTTCTGCCATTGTTTTCTCGACGCTTTGTTCCGCTACGGAGTGACGATCCGAGTCTGTGAGTGAACTGTTGCAGAGTCCGGAGCAGGAGGCTGCTCTTAAACACACCATGAGAACCGTGGAGACTCAACCCGGCCCGTGGCTCCTCTGTGCAGTCTGAACGCCGCCACTTGTGTTTTCTCTGCACCGATAAAAGGCTCCAAACTAAATGTGGGAGCAGGTCTGCAGGCTGACAGTGAAGGGAGCCGGTAGCGGACTTGTGTCTCTTCACATTGAAGTCATGTAGAGCTCTGATGCTCTCTGCATTTAGTTTGAGGAGCCTCCAAACCTCACCTATACACCGTCGTGGCCAGCTCTGCTCAGCGGCTTTTCCCACTCATTTGTCTCCTAAAAGGATTTAAAATGCTTCAGATCTCCATCAAAAGCCGTCTTCCAGCTGGCCCACATGTTTGTTCAGGGCCTCGGAGTAAAAACAACCAGCTGCTGATGATGACTTTGTAATAAACTCAAGTTATTCTGGTAGCAGCAAACACACTGACGATGGCCGAGGCTCATGGTGACTTTAGCCAGACTTCCTATCAGAGCTGCTCACTGCTGCAGCTTCTGCTCAGGATACTTTGATATAAATACCACCTGTGTGTACACAACACTTTCTTATTCAAGCTTCTACTGTTATATTTTAATATAGAACCATTAAATATATTCAGTCAGTGCCGGAAATAATGGCTCTGAATGTGATTAATGATAATTACACAGTTTAATACAATTAAATTGTAAATAACTTCATTAGGTGAATGTTTTTATTTATAATACATATAAAAACAGCTTGATTAGAAAATATGAAGAAACTAGGATTAAAAGTTGAATAAATTATATTCAAATTAATTAATTATTTTAAGAGGCACGGTTCACATGAAAAAGTACATATAGATTAAAATATTGGTTGATAGTTTGAATATTCAGGAGCCGCTGGGCAGAGGACACGAGGAACTGCCTCCACCTGAGTAAACTTGTGGCTTCATCTCTGACTTCTCTCATCTCTTCAGGCCTCTAACAGCAGATCTGGTTTTGTGTTTTGTTTCACACGACATTCATTATGTAACCTTCAGTTCACAGTAAATTTAATTTGTTTAACTCTTTATTCATGTTCAATTCTTTTTGTGGTCACTTTAGGTCAGTCAATCAATTTGAGTAATGACGCTATTGGGTTCATTCTAGCTGTTTTGTCTGTAAATATGCATTTAATTTTGCACCCAATTAATGTTCAATAATGTATTTGTCTTATTCATTCCATTTATTTATATTACATATATTTTATGACTGGTGTAAAATATTTCTAATTTCTAGACTTCCTAAATATTCTGGAATCAACCCGATATCTTGATTTTGTCCAAACTTACTGTTTATAATAAACATTTGTGTTGTCAGTTTTGGGGTCACTAAAAACACTGACCACCCTGGGTAAAGCAAGCTAGGCCACAATACACACACTGTTTGCAGTATTGATCAATATCCAGACATGCCTGGTTTACTATTTAATATAAATAAGTAAACTATCACAAACAAAAGCTTTAATATAATAAACTCTTACTTCAAATGATCACATTAACTTCTGTCTTCCACTAAAGGTATTATATGGCTATACAATACTCTAGATCAACATTGTTGGTAGATAAACAAGGAGTTTGGATCAGGAGTAGGAATAGCTCTCAGTGAAGTGGTGGGCGGCCCTGAAAAGGACCTTTGTGTTGCTGGTTGACAGCGGGTTTACTTGGAGCTGGTGTACTTGGTCACGGCCTTGGTGCCCTCGGACACGGCGTGCTTGGCCAGCTCACCGGGCAGCAGGAGACGCACGGCGGTCTGGATCTCCCTGGAGGTGATGGTGGAGCGCTTGTTGTAGTGAGCCAGACGGGAGGCCTCACCGGCGATGCGCTCAAAGATGTCGCTCACGAAGGAGTTCATGATGCCCATGGCCTTGGAGGAGATGCCGGTGTCGGGGTGGACCTGCTTCATCACCTTGTACACGTAGATGGCGTAGCTCTCCTTCCTGGTCTTTCTCCTCTTCTTGCCTCCCTTGCCGGCGGTCTTGTTCACGGCTTTCTTGGAGCCCTTCTTGGGCGCGGACTTTGCTGGTTCAGGCATTTTCAGTCTATCTCGGTATTATTTAACAGCGGATAAACTTGTCGGACGGGAGCGACTGATCTTATGCAGGCGCCGATGCTAAATTCTCTGTGTGGTCCCCCTCCTGTGATTGGCTGAGCTGCTCACTGTGTTGGTGGTGGTCTCGTCTTTGTGAAAGCTGCTGCGCAGTCTCGAGTCGATACATATTGTGGAGTATTAGAGAGATCGCGAGAGTTGGAGAGATATGGAAATTTTGAATTGCTGTGAATTGATACGCCGGGTTTTGACTTATTTGACTGATTAATCGACACTGATTTTGGATTTGCGGAATGGAATGGAATTTAATAGGGATAGGGTTGGGTATTGGGAGGAACATTTTGTAGGGATATCGACCGACAGCCTGTATAGGCCCGGAACGTTATTCAGACACTGTTCCTTACAAACCCTGACAGGATGGCAGGGATGGAGACAGATGTTGACAGCAACAGCATTGAGTTTAGTGAGGAAAAGAGAAACCGTAGTCATGAGAGGAGAGAGAGTGAGTGGGAGAATGTGGTGAGGGGGAGTAGATCCATGAAGGCAGCTAGCCGCAAGAGAAAGAAAAAAGAAGCAGCTAGCTCAGGTGGAACGGAGAATGAGGGGAGAGGAGGTGTGGAGAGGGACCCGAAAACAGGATTGCTTAATGTTGTGGTGCGATTCAAAAGAGAGGGCGGAGTACAAAAAGTCGACCCACTAAGATTAACAAAAATCATTAGAATGCAAGTTAGGGAAGTAAAATATGCGAGAGTTTTGGAAGATGGGAACTTGCTCATTGGATGTAACACTGAAGCGCAGATGGATAAGGCAAAGAAAATGATTTACATTGGAAAAATCAAAGTTGCTAAAGTGGTCAGAGTGGGGCAGAAGAATGGTGGTGGGTGCAAGGGGGTAATGACTGGAGTACCGCTCAGTGTTAGCATGAAGGAACTGGTGGAGAACCTGAAGGTGCGACTCAGTGAGAAGTGCTAAAAGAATGACAAGGGGAGTTGAGAAAATGGAGACGGAAACCATCTTAGTTGAGTTTGAGGCAAAGGTTATTCCAAGGGAGTTATACTATGGATTCATGAGATACAATGTAAGAGAATACATACCAAAGCCTATGAGGTGCTTTATCTGTCAGAAATTTGGACATGTGGCTAAGGTGTGCAAAGGAAAAAGAAGATGTGTTAGGTGTGGTGGGGAACATGAATATGGGAAGTGTGGAGAAGGAGTGAGGCCAAAGTGTTGTAACTGTAGAGGTAATCACACTGTTGCTTTTTGGGGCTGTGAAGTATTGAGACGAGAGGTGCAAATGCAGCAGATAAAAGTGAAGGAAAAAGTTTCTTATGCAGAAGCAGTTAAGTAGGCAGAAAAGGAAAAGCAGATTAAGGGTGTTGAACATGTCAGAGAGCAAACTGCAGACAAACAACAAGAGCAGAGAAACGTATGGCAGGAGAAAAAGAAGCTGGTGACATTTATAGCAGGGGCACCACTTGGGTATGATAGGATTGAAGAGGGAATAGGTAAGGGATGCATTCAGTATACAGTCAAGTCAAGAATCAGCATGTGTGGGTTGATAATACTAATCATGTTAATCCTTCAGTGGAATGCAAGAAGCTTGATTGCAAATGGACAATACTTCAAACAGTTTATATCCAATAGAAGAGAGAAACCAGACATTATATGCATCAAAAAGTCTTTGCTTAAGAATCTAACTTGCATTTTAGTTTTATTTGGATATGTAGCTGTCAGACGAGGGTGTGTCACATTTGTAAGGCAGGGGACTCTACAGAGTGCTTGGTGTAGGGAATGAAAAGGAATATGTAGTACTAGAAATGTGGGCTGAGAGGAAAAGATTAGTAATTATAAATTACTACAACCCATGTAAAAGGCTAGAGTTGAACAAGCTTGAGGAGGTTTGAGAAGGCTGATTGGGGGAAATTTCAGAAAGAAAGCGATAGATACCTAAATTAGACTGACTAGAATATGGACATAGAAATATTTGATAATAAAACAAGACAAGGTATAACATCAGCTGCATTAGAATCCATTCCTAAAAGTAGAACTTTCTGAGCAGAATAACCCTCCAGGTTAAAATAGGGTCAGAAATGTCAAGCAAACATGTTGTAGAGAATGGAACACCTCAGGGGAGTATTATAATCCCACTTTATTCTCTGTCATGATAAATGATATATTTGGAAATATGCCAGTGGATATGTGAAGATCACTCTTTGCAGATGATGGGGAAAAGAGGGAGAAATGTTAAACATGCAGTTAAGAAAATACAAGATGGAATCCATCAAGTTGAAGCGTGGGGGACGAAATGGGGATTTAAATTTTCAGTGGAAAAGACAAAAAATATGCTCTTCACTAGAAGAGAGCTCAGGGAAGGCAGTGATCTGAAATGATATGGTAATGAACTAGGGGGAGTTGCAACTTTTTGTTTTTTGGGAGTGTATTTGGACCCAAGTGTAACATGGAAAAAGCATGTTAGAAATGTGGAGGATAAATGTAAAAAAGTGATAAATGTTATGAGATGTCTAGCAGGATGGGGGATGAGGAGCTGATACTGCATCACTGAAATATATATATGTAGCTTTAATCAGATCAAGGCTCGACTACGGGAGTGTGGTGTATGGATCAGCAGCTAAATCTGTGCTTGCAGGACTGGAAATAATTCAGGATCAGACTTTGAGAGTGTGTCTAGGAGCAGTTAGAACATTGCCAGTGTTTGTCCTTCAAGTTGAGGCAGGAGAAATGCAGCTGAGTCTTTGTGGGAAACAGTTGGGGACATGGAGATAGTCATCCGACCAAAAGAGTTCTACAGGCCTGCTGGGAAAAAGAGAGAGAGGAAAAATTAAGTTTTGGATGGAAGGGAAATGCAGCACCAAAAAACCTGGGAGTGCATGAAAAGGAGTTTTGCTCAACAGTTTTATGGCCTTTAAGTCATGTGTGGGTGCTAGAAACTCTGGTGGTGGATTTGAAATTACTTCAAATTAAGGGAAACAATAAAAGTGCCGATCTGGTGAGCGAGTTTTATGGGTATGTGGAGTATAAATATAAAGACTATGTGCAGGTGTTTACAGATGGATCAAAGGATCCAATAACAGACCACACAGGTTCTGCAGTAGCAGTTCCTCACTATAGAGGTGAGATACAGACGGACATCAAACTGCCTAAGTGTATTTACAGTTGAGCTGTACACCATCCTGATGAGGAAATTGTTACAGCTCGGGCGCTGTAGGAGTTGCCTTAGCGTGGCATATGGTGGGTGTGAGATTATGAGACAACAGAATAAAATCCAAAAAGTAAGGGTAGAAAAAAGGATCACTTATGCAGAAGCTACAACAGTATCAAGAGATCAGAGCAATACTACTAATGAACGAGGAGAAATGGGGGTTCAAGAGATACATCAAAGAACAAATTACAAGATTTATGTGGACAAAAGGGCTTTAGTAACACTCATTGCAGGATTGATTAACAGTACTGCTGAAGTAAAGTCAAAAAATTATAAAATACAACTGTTTATATAAGTAGGTCACTGTTCGTGGATGATGGGGCATTGTGGAAAAGTGTCACAGCTCGGGCGCTGTAGGAGTTAACTAACTCCAGAAGATGGCAGTAGTGCAACGCTATGGATGCAAGCTGTCGTTAAAACCCGAGAAGAAGAAGAAGAAGAAGAAGAAGAAGAAGAAGAAGAAGAAGTAGAAGAAGTAGAAGTAGAAGAAGAAGATGAAGAAGAAGATGAAGAAGAAGAAGAAGAAGAAGAAGAAGAAGATGATGAAGATGAAGATGAAGATGAAGATGAAGATGATCTGTTTAATAGATTAGTTCAGCCGACATAAGTGACAACTGTTAAAACTCAGAGACGCTAAGCGCATCGTGAGACTGCCCTTAGGCGACATGAGAGAGGTGATTCAGAGACCTGTGTGCCAGGAGTTTACAACTTTTGGCAGCGTGTCGGTGACTCTGGCTCAGATAAGATAGCATGCTAACTGCATTAGCCACGTTGTCTGTCGACTCGACGGCATCGAAACGTGCAGTTGCCGTTAAAAGTGCAGCTGTGAAATGGAGAGAGTTTAGATGTTTAATTAAAGCAGCATATTTTTGCATTGATAATTTGCTGGAAAATGTGGATAGGAGTTGTAGCTAAATTGTTTTCCGTTGGTTGTTTTGGTACCTTAGTTGGTGTTTTACTGTGCACGTTTACAACGTGACTGCTCTGTTATGCACTGCCAGTGTTAATAAGAATCTAAAGAAGGTTTGAGAGAACTACTGAATATGTGCGACTATCTTAATAACATGATTGTGAAGTAGGTAAAATTAATTTAGTTTGTTACTCAGTCCATGATTTAAAAGAGAAACACAACATGTTTAATCCATGGTTAAAAACGTTAAATAATAATTAATTCTTCCTTAAATAGCTAAAAAATAATTCCTAATTGATTAAAGAAGAATAAAATGCTCCATGTGACGATTGCTGTGTATTTCTTTTATGAATTTTGATGTGACATTCATTATGGCCAAACATAGATTGGAATTTCATGATAGTAGTAGCCTTGTTTTATACAGGCTAGGTTTTTAGAGATTCTCTGGATGACTTTGACTCTGGAAATTGATCTCTGCCTGACTAAAGAGATGGCGAGCCACCACTGAACCCGATCATGTCTTTGCCTTGAGGAGTAGGACCAAGATTATCCTTGTTGCTGAGGAGAAGACAATCACTTCTTCCTTTTCTCTTCATCTGAGCACACCAGTGTGGTAGGATTAAGGAAGGAATACATCTTACTACTTGACTTATTCTTTTGACTTTAGAACTGAAATTAACCTGACACTGTTTGACTCTTTGAACTGCCTGCAAGGAAGACAAGGAAGGAACTTGAATGTAAAGGAACAAACTGAAGGAACACTGGACTCACTTTTTTTTACCATTTTAATGGAAATGTGTTAAGTAATCTGTTGATATGAGCATTGTTGATGTTGCACTAGATGTCAATTTAAAGTATTTTATTTTTCTATTTTAAATTGGTTAGAAGGAAGAAAAAACAAGCACAGTTCACCTGTAACAAAAAGGAAACTGATCAATGATAAGCCAATCTATAGAGCCGCCACCTTCCTCTTTCTCCTCCTCCTCCTCATGAGCTCCTTAAAAATCTCCACCTGGAATGCTCGAGGTGTCCAGTCGAGAGTGAACAGAGATCAGAAAATTATTTTTTTATTGAGCACTGACTTTGACATCATGTGCATTCAAGAGCTGAGGCTTAAATCTAATGATGATGTTGAGAAAGTGCCTGAAATGTGGAAAAAGTGTGATTTCAATAAGAGAAAACAGCATCAATGGTGTCGGGATCTTCTTTAAAACACACGCTGTTGAAATAATCAGGAAAAGAGACATCATTCCTGGCAGACTGCTCTTATTGAATTGATTTTTTATCAAGGTGAAAAATACCATAACAAAACTCAACTAGATATTATAACCAAATCAAATATTACATCGTGGGAAATATTAAAATATAGATTCAAATATTTCTTTCAATTCAAATGTACAGAATTAAACACTTCAAAATATAAAATATGATTAATTAATGAAACACTACATTACTTTAAATCTGATTTAGATAATTATAGACCCTTGACTATTATGAATACGGACTATAAAATACTAGCTAAAATAATAATGAACTGATTAAACAATACATTAAATTATGTTATAGATAAAAAACAAACGTGCAGTTGACTGATGTGGGATAATGTGAGTATTTTAAGAGCGATAGTACACAAACCAGGAAAGAGACTTTTATATTATCAGGCTCGATCAAAACAAAGCTTTCGATTACATCTCCAGGTTGTTTAAAACTCCTTTTAGAAACAGTTCCTACATACACCTCAGCAAACTTCAATTCTCTGACAGGAGAGATTAAGAAAGAGGAGGTGATACAGGCCATCCAACAACTAAATGTTGGGAAAAGTCCCAAAGTTTTATCAGTTATTTATAGATGAAGTGTTGACCCTCCTCACCCTGATGTATAATGAAGGTCTGCACAGCGGCTGTATGGGGGTCTCCTTCTATCAAGGAGTTTTATGTTTATTATATAAAGAGGAGATTAATCTGATATAGCTAATTATACATTTTAAAAAAAACATTTAAATATATGAGTTATCAGCTGGAGCTAAATTAAATCACACTAAAACAGACGCAGTTTGGATCTGTAAGGAGATTAATTAATTTCACTTTGTCTTGGAGTTACCTGTCTGCCGATTTCTCTTCCCTGGTCAGAGAAAAGATGAGGTTGAGGGTGGAGCCTGGTTTTATGGAGAAGCCTGAGCTGTGGGCCATACCATGAGCTCTGACAGCGTGGGGGGGGGGATCTGGGTTTCTTTGTGTTACCTTATGGTCTATGTTGTCCTGCCCTGTATGCATTTGTTGGTTTGATCAGCCAGTATATAGGTTTCCTTCAGGTGTCATTCTGTTAGGTCTGTTAATTGAGTTAACGTCTTGTTAGCTTTAATTTTCAGTACAGTTATGTTTTGTTGACTGCTTTTATTGGGGCCCTATAACTTCTTAGCTGTTTGTTTTTTGAATATTCTTTGGGAAAATATACCCAACTTTTGATCTTAACACCTGTTTTCTTGTGCCTCGACTGCTTGGTCCAGGACAGGGGGTTAGGAGCTGTGGAGCTGTGGACCAGACTAAATGTTGCCGTTGTTAAAAATGTGTCAGCTGCCATCTGCAGAAATGCTCTCTGGGTCGGAGAGCTCTCCTTGAAAGAGACGAGGCAGGGCGAGACAAGGCCCTTATTTTAAACTATTATATGGATACTTGTCTTTGAACACCAGCATCTGCAACTACACTGGTGTGGACTGTCAGATAAACAAATTTATAACAAAATAAATTATTTTAAATATGAGGGGTTGGTCAAATTTTAATTGTTTAAATGAAAACAAAAGCACAGAGGTGATAGAAATGAGCCAGCGGACATCCCTAATGCTCTCAGACAGATCTTTACTCCTTGACATTTTTGTCAACAGACTTCCAGTGAGAGCTGTGGTGTCCTGGAGCTGTTATGTTAAAACTAAGAAATGCCCGATCTATTTTGACCTTGACAAGATGCAGCAGCACCTGCTGATGGACTGTTACAGAGTTCAGGAGGTCTGGACCACCCTAAAGGGACCAGGAGTCAACGTCAACATGAAATACAATACTGATATGTACGGACTACCTTGAGAAAGTATTCAACCCGAACACAAACAACTTTTTCAGCTCATCATCTACATCACCAGCACTTAAACTGAAAACTAAACTGTGGAAAACCCGAACTGCCATGTCAATCCTGCAGCCTGTCATAGACAGCGACATCGTGATCAGGCAGATCCTCACTGAACTCCTGAGGAGGAGATCTGTGGACATATCTCAGCTCCAACCCTGGAGCATCCTGGACATTTAAACAAACTAACAAGGTGAAAGGAAAAGGGAGAGAAGAATGGAGGAGGAAAAAAAGAAAAGGACATCTGCACTTATTACTGATATGTGGATTTATTTATTTATTTGTGTGTGTGTGTGTCCTTTTTAAATGTATATCTGTTTCAAACTCAATAAAGAGAAAAAAAGAATAAGCACTGAAGCTGTTCTGGTGGCTCATGGCAGTCTGACTCCATACTAAGACACTTCAACTTTTAAATAATACAGTGCCATCTAGTGGACATATTATAGTGTAGTAAAAACTGTGATCTGTTGCTTGTTAATTGTTTGTAGCATAGGCTTAATGATCATCATTAATGTGACTATAAAATGCTGAACAGCATTCAGGGAGAAGAAAATCATTTACTGTCACATAATCCTCTGAATCGAGTAGGCTACTGTACAATTCATAAAGACAACACAGATCTGCAGCGGCGTTTTAATTGTGATCGCGTGAAAATAGAGGCAATAAATGGCAAATATGTGTTGTATCTTCCTGAGGAGGCCAAAGTTGGTCTTTGGAGTTGCTTGAAAAGAAAAGAGCTGCCACTCGTTTGTCTTGAATAATTAGGACTTTATTTGCAAAAACAAGTGAGTTTGAGGTGCACCTCCGTTGCCAATTCCCTATTCCATCCTCCCTCCTTCTTCCCATGGGTTAGCTTTATACTTCCAGCCAAAAAACAACAACCAACCCACAAATGTCCCTTTATGGGACCAACATCTGTTGTTGTCTTCTGCCCCCTCAATCGAGACAAAAGGTCTCTAAAAACATATTCCTTGTAGAGAAGTCCCCTTGTAAACTCTTTTATGACCACACTTCACATTCCGCTGCTTCATCCGGAGTAATAAATTAACTAGTATGTAATGTTCGTAAGAAAATACACCACATATGGCTGCTGCTCTGGGCGCACACACACACACACTCCCCATCAGAGAAGTGTAGCCTATATTCTTGGCATATTTAACAGGGGAGCGGACATTATGTCAAGAGGAGGTCGGCGCTAGAGGAACTGGAGCCTCCATCCCGAACTGATCACCCAGTTTTGGAACACAGACACAGAGGTGTCTCGAGACTGAGCGGCAGATTTCACAAAGGCGAGACCACCTCCAACACAGCGAGTAGCTCAGCCAATCACAGGAGGGGGACCACACAGACAATTTAGCATCTGCGCCTGCATAAGATCAGTCGCTCCCATCCGGGGAGGTTATCCGCTGCTACAGAGTACCGAGATAGACTGAAAATGCCTGAACCAGCAAAGTCCGCGCCCAAGAAGGGCTCCAAGAAAGCCGTGAACAAGACCGCCGGCAAGGGAGGCAAGAAGAGGAGAAAGACCAGGAAGGAGAGCTACGCCATCTACGTGTACAAGGTGATGAAGCAGGTCCACCCCGACACCGGCATCTCCTCCAAGGCCATGGGCATCATGAACTCCTTCGTGAGCGACATCTTTGAGCGCATCGCCGGTGAGGCCTCCCGTCTGGCTCACTACAACAAGCGCTCCACCATCACCTCCAGGGAGATCCAGACCGCCGTGCGTCTCCTGCTGCCCGGTGAGCTGGCCAAGCACGCCGTGTCCGAGGGCACCAAGGCCGTGACCAAGTACACCAGCTCCAAGTAAACCCGCTGCTGCTCTTTACCCCAACGGCTCTTTTAAGAGCCACACACTCCCTCTGAAGAGTAAATGTTCCACATCTCAAAGAAGCTGCACTGTAATTTTATTTCCAAAAATCATTAACTTTACTAAAATGTTCTGTCTCACCAAACCATACAGAATCAATATTTGGCCCAAGTACTATATACTATATGATAGTTCTGCTCAATGTGAGCAACTTTTTGTTAACTTTCACTCACTATTTTTTTTTTTTTTTTTTTTTTTTTCTTCTTTCTTTACTGTGTTTGACTTAAAGATGACTAAGTTGGAGATAGTATGATGCTTAAAATGGCCATGTGGAGTAGTTTACTCTAAAAAGAAATAATGGTCCATAACCTGTGGTTTTGCTATAATTGACTATATGTTTTAATAGAAAATGTGGGTGACCTTTTTTTGAGGCATTTTGAAATGGAGAAAATTAATAATTTTGCCAATTGTGGGATGTAGATGTGTTGCTGTATTGAGTTTGGAAAGTGCCTTAACAGTTTTTTTTCAAATAGAATATAATGCAAATTCAATGCAATATACTGACATATAACAAGGCACATTACTGTATAGTATGGGATATGAAATATAAGCTGAGCTGTAGTAATAAAGTAAACCCACAACATATATAGTAGGCCATATAAAACAGCAATATTAGTGTCAGTAGTATAGAATATCAGATACAAAATGTTATAATGTACAGGCAGACAGGAGAATAATTAGAGGAAGACTTTTATTATCATTTAAGTGGAGGAAGAGTGATGCATGAGAGGAAATAAGAGGTGTATTGTTCAGTTAATATTACAATTTAGTATTATAAATAACAATTTAAAGGCTCAAAGAAAAGTGTATATACTTAATAGCCACATATTTTCTTCAATAGGTAATTTATCTATTATAGTATCTCTGTGTGTATGTGTGGCCTTTTCTCCTATTTGGTCACTGTGGCGTTCATGTAAGACGGAATTCTTAACTTTATATTCACAGAAACAAACAACTACAGTAAACACAAGAGCTCTTTAAGAGCCACCTCACTCTTCACTGAAGAGCTTCTTCCTCTGCTCCTCTCTTTGAAAATACAATCTGGGATCACGTTGTCGTTTTTATACTGCAACATTTTTCTTCTTCAGACCTGTGCAGCAGCTCTTCTACCTCCACCTTTGGTTACTGGAGGGGCAGGGGGGCTTTGTTTGAGTACATTTCAACACAGACCTGTTGAAACCTGATGGATGAGGCTTCATGTTCAAGGGCTTCATTTGTGAAGTTGTGTTTTGTGAAAGCGAACAAAGACAGTGGACTTCCATTGTCTGAAGCTCTTTTCAGTGATCCAGATACACATATCACCCAGGATGGTCGCCTCAGTGTGTTGGTGCGCGTTATTTTTTCTTGTTTTGTGTGTAAACACCGTGTTTTGCTGCTCATGAACATCAGGGCTACAACCCCTGTGGATTTAATTCCCACTTTCATCGCTTCATCCGTGGAATTACTGGACATTTTGGTCAAAGGTGTCCTCACCTTCGTCCACACAGTGAAATGGCAGAGGACAGGGAAATGTGCCGGTGCGCTCATGCTTCTGTCTGGAAGGGGCTCAGACAGATCACCCATTACAAACCAAGAGCCCCCCACTCTGTTAACGACTTGCACCTGGCCAACAACCTGAACGAGTTCTACTGTCGTTTCGAAAGACAATGGGACAGTCCTGACACCACGCCCCGTGACACGATGGCCTCTCCACAACTTCACACCTCAGAGGCCCCCTCCTCCCCCTCCACAGTGACACCTCTCTCAATCCTGGAGAGGGACGTTAACAGACTATTTAAGAGACAGAACCCCCGCAAAGCAGCCGGGCCAGACTCGGTCTCTCCATCCACCCTGAAGCACTGTGCTGATCAGCTGTCTCCGATATTCACTGATATCTTCAACACCTCACTGGAGACATGCCACGTACCAGCCTGCTTCAAGACTACCACCATCACCCCTGTTCCCAAGAAGCCAAGGGCCACAGGACTTAATGACTACAGACCTGTCGCCCCGACCTCTGTGGTAATGAAGTCATTTGAGCACCTTGTGCTGTCCCACCTCAAATCCATCACTGACCCGCTCCTGGACCCCCTGCAGTTCGCATACAGAGCCAACAGGTCTGTAGATGATGCAGTTAACTTGGCGCTCCACTTCATTCTCCAGCATCTGGACTCCGCAGGAACTTACGCCAGGATCCTGTTTGTGGATTTCAGCTCTGCCTTCAACAACATCATCCCAGCTCTGCTGCAGGACAAGCTCTCCCAGCTGAGCGTGCCTGACTCCACCTGCAGGTGGATCACAGACTTCCTGCAGCATGTGAAGCTGGGGAAACACGTCTCTGACTCCAGCACCATCAGCACTGGTTCCCCTCGAGGTTGCGTTCTTTCCCCTCTACTCTTCTTCTTGTACACCAGCAGCTGCACCTCCATTCACCAGTCTGTCAAGCTCCTGAAGTTTGCAGACGACACCACCCTCATCGGGCTCATCACTGGTGGGGATGAGTCTGCCTACAGGTGGGAGATTGACCATCTGGTGACCTGGTGCAGCCAGAACAACCTGGAGCTCAACACTCTCAAGACAGTGGAGATGGTTGTGGACTACAGAACAACGCCACAAGAACAGTTTCTTCCCGTCTGCAACTGGCCTGATCAACAAGGCCCGGGACCCCCGCTGACACAGACCCTTATCCCCAAACAGACACTACACGTTACATTAACGCACACTTGTGGACTATAGTTCATACTAAACTCGTACACACTCAATATTTTGCACATTCCTCGCAGTTTTAGTTTTATTCATTATCATCTACAAAAGATATATTGCACATATTTAGTAATTTAGTAAATGTTAATTATACTTACTTAGCACTAGTACTGTAGTACTTTAAATTACGATATGTATGCATACCCTTGCACCTTGCACTACTTGTCTTGTCTGTACTTGTCTGTACTTGTCTGTAATTGTCTGTACCATTACGCATCAATACACCACAGCAAATTCCTTGTATGTGAAAACCTACTTGGCAATAAACCCAATTCTGATTCAGGAAGGCCTGTGCAGCCTGGTCAACTTTGTCAGTACTAAATATTTCATCATACATTGCTGTAATGCTTTAATGTGGAAAAGAGTTGCATTTTAAATCTGTTAAATGACTTGTTCTTCTTGTTATGAAAGTATTTTGATGAGTCTCCTTCTCTCCGTGTAGGTCAGGACCATGGAGATCTTTAACACAGAGAATGAGGCGTCCATCAGAAGTGATGACCAGCAGGAAGACAAGCATGTGTAAGGCAGAACATTTGCATTGTTTTGTGATGATTTAAAAAACTATTCTGTTGTCTGGAAAAAGATAGTTTAGCAGTCTTTTTTCCCTTCTTTATTTACAAAAAGAACTTGAAGTTTAATCATTTTTTTCTCAAAAATTGTAAAATTTCTTTGAATTCACATTTACAGTC
Organism: Lateolabrax maculatus; assembly: GCA_031216445.1. NCBI lineage: Eukaryota > Metazoa > Chordata > Actinopteri > Acropomatiformes > Lateolabracidae > Lateolabrax > Lateolabrax maculatus. Next base: position 27,457,619 of record CM062204.1, read on the forward strand.
ATCTCTTTTTTTATGGTTTGTGTTTTTATGACTATGGGAAATTATAACAATTTACAATAATAATGGTTGTATACGTACTTATATTGTTACATATATTATTAATAATGATATTATTATTATTCTTATATATTATATATATTGTTTTTTAGTATAAAAGTTGAAATGCAAAGGAAAAGGAAAAAAGCTAGAGTATGGGTAATATTTAACCTAGTTAATTTCATCCACCAGGTTGGGTCAAATCAACAGCCCAGCATTCTGGGTTAAGTGGTCAAATCCAGCTCTGGGGTCAAACCAACCCAGCCAAAAGTTAACCAGCGGCTGGGTTAAGGTTGGGTTATTTTTTAACACAGCAGTTCGTTGAGTGTATTAGTACAAAATTAAGGTTTTTTATTGAGTTTAATATTTGTAATTTTTCCTGAAAGCAGAAGTCTTCAGGAGACATGCTGTCCCTGGTTCATGTTCAGTGGGTGGCGCTAATGCTCCAAAGAGTTCATTATCAGCGGCCATTAAAGCCAAAGAAGAAGAACAGGGCCCGCCTCTGTCTTCCATCACGTCCTCAGACAGTCTATAAATACCGGAGGATCCAACAGTGGAACCGTGTTGAGTATCAAACAGTCTCTCAGTGACAATGAGTGGAAGAGGAAAAGGAGGAAAGGGGCTCGGTAAAGGAGGCGCCAAGCGGCACCGGAAAGTTCTGCGTGATAACATCCAGGGAATCACCAAGCCCGCCATCCGCCGTCTGGCTCGCCGCGGGGGAGTGAAGCGCATCTCCGGTCTGATCTACGAGGAGACCCGCGGTGTGCTGAAGGTCTTCCTGGAGAACGTGATCCGTGATGCCGTCACCTACACCGAGCACGCCAAGAGAAAGACCGTGACCGCCATGGATGTGGTGTATGCTCTGAAGAGGCAGGGCCGCACTCTGTACGGCTTCGGGGGTTAAACTCGTCTACTGTCCTCACAACAACACAAAGGCTCTTTTAAGAGCCGCTCACAGAGTCCAGAAAGAGCGCATTTCCACGAGTGACACCTGTTTAATATAATTTCAAGATATAAACGGGTGATTAGATGGTACTGCAGATGGCTTCTGACATTAATTGACACATACAGCTGTGACAAAATCTCAGCTCAGCAACTTGGCTCTCATTCACTCCCTGTCTTCAAGAAATGTCTCAATTTAATGAGCTTTATTGGCATACAATGACACCTAATATTGGCAAAGTAAACAAATAGTAATAACCATGTTAACTAATCACAACAGTTATGTGTATATAACAATTTAAATAAAATATATATATATAGTAACCCACCCTAATAGACTTGATATCCTGACAAAAGAAGTACAGTTAGTTTGTACACTAAAGAAATACAGGTTTCATCAGGTGGTGGCAACAGGTCAGATATTTAGCTGCCAGTATGCAGCAGTTTTTCACCTAGTAGGTATTTGAGTTTGTCTCTTTCTGATTGTTTCAAATTCTGGATATTAGTGTTGAATTTTGGGCAAGATTGAATCTCTAATTTCTGCGTTCTCATTTCTTCACTCATATATTCATTTCAAGTTGGGAGATGCACATGTTAATTTGCTGGTTCAAACCCTGTGGGGCTACTCTCATAACCGCTTTAATCTTTTATTTTCCCTCTCTTTTTTGTGATGATTAAAATAAATAAAATAATAATACATACCTTTATTATAGGCTATATATCAGGATCCCATGCACATAGCAGCTTTGTAAAGTGAGTTATCAATTAAAAACATGAAATATTTAAAGTGTCCCAGGTCAGAGAATTGTTTAAGTTGATTGTTTTCCTCCTGAGATCTGAAACAATGTTTTTGAAAACAGACTCACTGGTGATCATTGATTGTTCGATGATGACTTTGGCTCTTGTTTTCCAGATGTGGGAGTTGATGATATAGAACCAACCAGAACAGTCTTCTCTGTTTGTCTGGTAGAGCTTCTTTGAAAAGGCCGTACATGACAGATTGGATGTTGAAACCCACACTGGCCATTTTATTTCTGATCTCTAACTCGGAGCAGTCGAGCAGCAGATGATGGAGAGTCTCGTCCTCGTCACAGAGTCATCGGACATTTATTTGTAGTGACAGCAGCTCCACTGAGCCACCACCCTGAAAAGGAGTCTGTTGCTCAACCACACTGTCACAGAGGTTTTCAGATATTATTCCGTCACTAACGTTCTTTATTATCTGGGGTCGATCATCATTGAGTACATGTTTATGGTCTATAAAGCTTCCATTTTTATTTTCATTAATAACTTGAAAATATGATGTCTCTAGTAGCTGATGTTGTGATATTGTACTCAGTAAAGTCACCAAAGAGTAGTTTATAGTATGGGACTTTAGACCTGACTCTGCCCTTTAATTAACTCCAGTAAGTTGTATTTTCCCCCAGTCAACCCAGCTCCTCTGCTTAGTGCATTAGATACATTTTTAATAAATGGGGATTTTTAACTGTATGCTGAGGTCGGGTGCCATCAAACCTCAATTTTTTCTACTTTTATACATTAAAAATCTCATTCTAACTTCATGATTTGTCCTGCATATAAGTTTGGCACATAATTTATGTAGGGTCCTGATATAATTTGATGGTGGTGTAAATACAGTATATAAAAATAATAATTTAGACACAATGGAGGTTTTAACTTTATTTACAAGGTATTTGTAATTAGTATTTTGTTCTCTCAACCTCTTCTTTAATCTTGCTTTCTTTTTTGGACCAGTTTAACTGGCAGCAGTCTTACCATCAATCCAGACACCAAGGATTTTAATTTCCCTTTTTACCTGACTATTAATATCAGTTTGGTTCAGCTCTGGACCGATCCAGATCCCTTCAGTCTTATCATGGTTCAGTTCGGCCCCTGACGCCTGCTCGTACTGAAACAGGTGATGTGTTAAAGCATCATCTCGTGCTGGGTCATGAATATGACAGTGACGTCATCGGCATAACCTTATCTTTTTTTATTTAAAATACTTTGAGCTTTAATAAGTATACATTTAACAAGGTTAAAAACAGACATGAGGATGACAGAAAACCATCTAAAAACAAAGTGATAAAGTGCATTTGTGTCTTTTGAAGTCCTTTTTCTTTCAGATGTCCAGGATGTTCTAAGGGAGGAGCTGAGATTTATCTAAAGAGCTTCTTATCTAGAGGTCAGACAGTAGTTGTTTTATCACTGTGTCGCTGTCGATTACGGTCTATAGTTATGGCACATCTGGTTCTCCATAGTTTGATGCACACGATACTGATTATAAGTTGAAGCAGCTCTTTTTGATTAGACCACATGTTGTATTGCAGGAGTCTGGACATCACACTGTTACAACTCCAAACCTTTCATCATGGTCCAGACCCCTGAGTTCTAAAAGTTCATCAGGAGGTGCTGCTGTGTCTCTTCTTCATCACAGTATCTGTGTGTAGCTGCTGGTGTTCCGTGATCAAATCTGCATATGTGAGTGTGGAGTGCAGCCTGCACACCTGCCATAAAGGCCCGTTCAATCTGTCCCGATAGGAGAGAAGCGGCCATGTTTGGGTCCTTTCACCTTGCTTCACCTACTGATCCAAGGTCAGTGGTGTGGACGAGGGCGTGCACTCTGTTTGAGGCTACTGGGAACAGTGTGCTTTTGCACATTTTCTAAACATTTAGTTTTACATTTAGATTTCACCTTTTACATGTAACATTGAATAAATATTCAGATTTATCATTTAGATTTGTTTTATATATAAAAATATTGCTAACAGTTACATATAACTTTTTGTATTACACAAGTTTCTGTCGAAAATGTGAGGAAAGTGAGTTAAATAATACATAAAAAATATTTCAGCTAGACAATTGGAACCGAAATTTTACATTTGGCTCCCCACATAAAAGAAAAAAGCATAATCAGTGACAATAACATCAGAAATAAGTAAACATAGGAATAAAGACAGACATTTAGAGCCACTTCACTCAAATCGGAAGGAACTCCACTTTGGATCAATGTTTTTGTTGGTCACAGTTAGGTTAACCACATCTTTTTCCTCATTTCTTTCTTTGTGCACAATTTGTCTCGAGGCTGCGCGGCAGATTTCACACAGACGAGACAGCCTCCAACACAGTGAGCAGCTCAGCCAATCACAGGAGGGGGACCACACAGCATTATTTGCATTGAGTCTCTATAAGACCAGTCGCTCTCGGCTAACAAACTCATCCACTGCTGCAAAGTACAGAGAGACTGAAAATGCCTGAGCCAGCAAAGTCCGCGCCCAAGAAGGGCTCCAAGAAAGCCGTGAACAAGACCGCCGGCAAGGGAGGCAAGAAGAGGAGAAAGACCAGGAAGGAGAGCTACGCCATCTACGTGTACAAGGTGATGAAGCAGGTCCACCCCGACACCGGCATCTCCTCCAAGGCCATGGGCATCATGAACTCCTTCGTGAGCGACATCTTTGAGCGCATCGCCGGTGAGGCCTCCCGTCTGGCTCACTACAACAAGCGCTCCACCATCACCTCCAGGGAGATCCAGACCGCCGTGCGTCTCCTGCTGCCCGGTGAGCTGGCCAAGCACGCCGTGTCCGAGGGCACCAAGGCCGTGACCAAGTACACCAGCTCCAAGTAAACCCGCTGTCAACCAGCAACACAAAGGTCCTTTTCAGGGCCGCCCACCACTTCACTGAGAGCTATTCCTACTCCTGATCCAAACTTCTTGTTTATCTACCAACAACGTTGATCTACAGTATTATATAGCCATATAACACATTTAGTGGAAGACAAGTTAATTTGATCATTTGAAGTAAGAGTTAATTATATTAAAGCTTTTGTTTGTGATAGTTTACTTATTTATATTAAATAGTAAACCAGGCATGTCTCAGTATTGATCAATACTGCAAACTGTGTGTATTGTGGCCTAGGTTGCTTTACCCAGGGTGGTCAAAGTGTTTTTAATCTAAATTTTATTTATATATATTTTTTCAGTTTAACTGCTGGTCTGGTGTTTTCATCTAAGTGAACTTAAGAGGCCACAGACACAACGCAAGCCAATTCTTCAGCTTCGTGCAGCAGTGCATGACCTGTCAGTGATAGATCTCATGTAAGCCACAAATTGAGTTTGGTTTTGGATTTTTCCATCAGGTTGAAATTTAGAGAAACTTTGTCCTCTGGATTTTTGGATAACTTGATCCCTATATGTGAGTTTCAGATTCAGCGTTTTAATGCCAAGTGTAAATGGGGGCGATGGTGTGATAGGGTTAGGTCACTTTCACAAGTGCTGTCGCTAAATCCTGACTGAAAATCACATAACTGATTGGTGACAGCTTTCTCAAGGATCTTAGAGACAACAGGAAGGTTAGATATATATTTAATTACAGCTGCTTTAATGCCTTTTTCCATTATTGGGTTGAAATTTAGAGTAGCTGTGTCCTGTTGATTTTTGGATAACTTGATCCCTATATGTGATTTTATCTTTAACAGGTATGTCTGTAAAGGATTCTCCCTCCCAACATTTTAAAGCAAGATTAAGTCACAAACCTGAAGCTTTGGCAGACTTACCTAGAAGACAAGCTTCATCAGCCGGCTGACACAGAACAACATCCGTACCAGCAAAAGTGAAACCCTCCAGATTACCTTTTTTGATGAAGTGACAGAAAGCTTCAGAGACAGAACACCACAACTTTTCCCATCTGCACATCTTGTTTCCACTAGCCTGGTAACCAGACAAATCAGCCAGCCCATGTTTTATTTGCAGATACGTCTGGCCCCTCTCCCATTTGGACAGATTTCCTCAGAACTGGTATGTGGCGAGCCAATCACAAATGTTTATCTAATATGAGGCGGGTTTAATATGATGACTGACAGAGGAGCGCCATTGAGGCATTTTCTTAAATAACCAAGATGGCTGCAGCCGATACAGAACGTTCCACAGGCGGCTACAGCGGCAGTATTAAACAGACTGGAGAGTAAATTTTCTCTAAAAGAACAACCAACTGCACTTAAACTTTATGTTGATGAGAAATGTGTTTGATATTTTGCCATGATCTGTCCGACCGGACAACTTTCGTGCGCTCATTGATAACGCCCTTTGGAAATCCAAAATGAACTGAGAGGTTCCAGAATAATATGCACCAGAGTGCTTTATACAAATCATAGTATAAAGCTACCATTTGTGATGAGGTCAGAAAACTAAATGAGATCAATAACATACACATCTTATATTATTAAAATGTGTCTGTTACGCCTATACATATCACAGTTTCTACCACACACTATTGTCTCCACTAGATGGCACTCCATTAATTAAAAAAGGTTCGGATAGAGTCAAACACAATCCAAACGATAGCCCTTTGTAATTTACGTAAAGGTGCAATTCTTTACGTTAATGAGTCTGCCCATAAATTTCTCTGTAGGCCCACTGTGTTCCCCTTCTTATAAATAGCCTTAAAGATTAACATATTTGAAAAAACGAGGAGATGATGAAGTTGTAGTAGAAGATTAGGAAGAAGAAAGAAAATCTTCACAACTGCGATGCCTGCGGGGATAAACCAACAGCCTTAGAGGTCTACGCCTATACTCATAGAATTTGTGGTTAAGATAGTCAACATTTTCTATCCTTAAACAAATTAGATAAATAAAAAGTCAGGGATCATTGGGCCACTTTTGAGGCTAATCTTTGTCCAGTGTGCAACAGATAAATTTAGACAAGTGTGATGTGGAAATCTGAAGCTTCCAGGAAACAAAGACTGACAATTGGACTTTTCAGTAAAGTAGTACACATCTTGTGTGTCTTTGTATCTCCATTAATATCAAAATATGACTTGAACCTTGTTACTAATGAATAAATGTCACATTTTGACACATCAGTTGCAGGCGACACAGTAAAGAAACCAAAGTGACACCAAAACTGACAACACAAATGTTTATTATAAACAGTAAGTTTGGACAAAATCAAGATATCGGGTTGATTCCAGAATATTTAGGAAGTCTAGAAATTAGAGAAATATTTTACACCAGTCATAAAATATATGTAATATAAATAAATGGAATGAATAAGACAAAAACATTATTGAACATTAATTGGGTGCAAAATTAAATGCATATTTACAGACAAAACAGCTAGAATGAACCCAATAGCGTCATTACTCAAATTGATTGACTGACCTAAAGTGACCAAAAAAGAATTGAACATGAATAAAGAGTTAAACAAATTAAATTTACTGTGAACTGAAGGTTACATAATGAATGTCGTGTCAAACAAAACACAAAACCAGATCTGCTGTTAGAGGCCTGAAGAGATGAGAGAAGTCAGAGATGAAGCCACAAGTTTACTCAGGTGGAGGCAGTTCCTCGTGTCCTCTGCCCAGCGGCTCCTGAATATTCAAACTATCAACCAATATTTTAATCTATATGTACTTTTTCATGTGAACCGTGCCTCTTAAAATAATTAATTAATTTGAATATAATTTATTCAACTTTTAATCCTATTTTCTTCATATTTTCTAATCAAGCTGTTTTTATATGTATTATAAATAAAAACATTCACCTAATGAAGTTATTTACAATTTAATTGTATTAAACTGTGTAATTATCATTAATCACATTCAGAGCCATTATTTCCGGCACTGACTGAATATATTTAATGGTTCTATATTAAAATATAACAGTAGAAGCTTGAATAAGAAAGTGTTGTGTACACACAGGTGGTATTTATATCAAAGTATCCTGAGCAGAAGCTGCAGCAGTGAGCAGCTCTGATAGGAAGTCTGGCTAAAGTCACCATGAGCCTCGGCCATCGTCAGTGTGTTTGCTGCTACCAGAATAACTTGAGTTTATTACAAAGTCATCATCAGCAGCTGGTTGTTTTTACTCCGAGGCCCTGAACAAACATGTGGGCCAGCTGGAAGACGGCTTTTGATGGAGATCTGAAGCATTTTAAATCCTTTTAGGAGACAAATGAGTGGGAAAAGCCGCTGAGCAGAGCTGGCCACGACGGTGTATAGGTGAGGTTTGGAGGCTCCTCAAACTAAATGCAGAGAGCATCAGAGCTCTACATGACTTCAATGTGAAGAGACACAAGTCCGCTACCGGCTCCCTTCACTGTCAGCCTGCAGACCTGCTCCCACATTTAGTTTGGAGCCTTTTATCGGTGCAGAGAAAACACAAGTGGCGGCGTTCAGACTGCACAGAGGAGCCACGGGCCGGGTTGAGTCTCCACGGTTCTCATGGTGTGTTTAAGAGCAGCCTCCTGCTCCGGACTCTGCAACAGTTCACTCACAGACTCGGATCGTCACTCCGTAGCGGAACAAAGCGTCGAGAAAACAATGGCAGAAGTAGCTCCAGCTCCAGCCGCCGCCCCGGCCAAAGCGGCCAAGAAGAAGGTTTCCAAACCGAAGAAGCCCGCCGGCCCCAGCGTCAGCGAGCTCATCGTTAAAGCTGTGGCCGCATCCAAGGAGCGGAGCGGCGTGTCTGCGGCCGCCGTCAAGAAGGCTCTGGCTGCCGGAGGCTACGATGTGGAGAAGAACAAGTCCCGCGTCAAGACCGCCATCAAGAGCCTGGTGGTGAAGGGGACTCTGGTCCAGACCAAGGGGACCGGGGCCTCCGGCTCCTTCAAGATGAGCAAGAAGGCCGACACCAAGGCCGCCAAGCCGGCGAAGAAGGCCGCTCCTAAAGCTAAGAAGCCCGCGGCGGCCAAGAAGCCCGCAGCCAAGAAAGCCACAGTGGCCAAGAAGCCCAAAGCAGCGACAGCCAAGAAGCCGGCAGCCGCTAAGAAATCCCCGAAGAAGGCGAAGAAACCCGCAGCGGTCAAGAAAGCGGCAAAGAGCCCCAAGAAGGCCCCCAAGAGCCCCAAGAAGGTGGCCAAGAAGGCCCCTGCAGCCAAGAAAGCTCCCGCAAAGAAGGCTGCCAAGCCCAAAGTCAAGAAGGCAGCACCCAAGAAGAAGTGAGCTGTCATCAGTGTGAAGAGGAAACGTCCCGACAAAAGGCTCTTTTAAGAGCCACACATCATCCTTACAGAGCGGATTCCTCATCACTCTTATTGTTAGGAACTGCAGACAGGAGGAGAATAACTAGAGGAAGACTTTAATTATCATTTAACAACAGGGAGAGTGATGCATGAGAAGCTTATTGTTACGTGATCATTACAATTGGGTAATTTTAAATAAGTAAATATACCTTGTAGGCACAATCTCTCAATAAGTAATATATCTGTGTGTATATATATATATAGCAGGCATAGTACAGCAATATGACATAAAATATCAGATAATGTTATAGTATGACCATAAGATGTTATATAACAAAAAGTACCAGTAAATTTAGCAGATAGTATCAGTTCAAACCCACCAATACACAGTTAGAGAAATGCCATAATAGAGGAATATAGGAAAATAGGAATTAACTCTTAAATGAAATATGTGGCTGAGGTATATTTACTTTTCCCTATTAAATATTTAAATTGTTATATAATACCCAATAGATATAACTAAAAACAATAACCCTTGTATTTCCTCTAATGTGTCAATTTAAATGATCTAAATGATATTAAAAGGCTTGTATTTGATGGTCTACTACTGACACTGTCATATTGCTTTTTTTATATGGCCTACTATATATATTAGGCTTACTTTATTACTACAGATCACCTTGTCTCATATCCCATACTATATAGTTGTACTATATTATGTCAATATATAACATTGCATTTTGCATTGTATTCTATTCCTGGAACAGACAAAAAACTAGTTACCATTACTTAATCATTATGTCTGGTGTTCACTGATACTTGCTGTTATGAAACAGACCACTGTCCCTTTATCCAGGAATTTTGTCTCCAAATGCTCTTGTATACTTTTTACTTTTACTTTTTTTTATACCTACAATTAATTATTCTTCTATTAACCCATCAGCAATCAGTAGAGTAGAACAAATGTCCACCTGAGAGAAAAATATCATAACAGAGGGATTAACCATGTGGCTATATGAGGTAACCTATATATACTCATAAACTGTATCCAGATAAGTTCCTTTTCCATGTGTAATGGAAGCCTAAAGAGTCAGGTAGGAATGTAGTGACCCTAATCTCTTAGCTTATTATATATATATAATTATATAAGCTTATTCTGCTGAAAAGATGTGGACTATAAAATATGTCTTCTGCATTTGTGACAACAAACAACACGTCCAAACACGTATGTAATTATAATAGGGAATTAAAGCTGCAAGCAGCGATGATCGGGCCCTCGCTCCCGTGTGCACGTCGGGGTGTGTCGAGGCCGCGGCCTTGTGACTGGACGCCCATCATGTGCGGAGCACACCGTGCAAATTTGATGTAAATCTGATGAAGATTGCCACATGAGGCTTACTTCCTGTTGCCAGTAGGTGGCGCAGTGACTATGATGCCTAATTGGTGTTCAGATGGGTTCAGGCCGGGAGTCTGATCAAGCATGTGAAATTTGGAGCAGACAGGACAGTGTACCGTGATGTTACTGCAACTTCCTCTTTCATGGCGAGCAGTGTTGCCATGGCAACAGCGTTGGATGAAAGCTCACAATCTTCAGTATTTTGCATCATCAATGTTTAGAGTGTTTGTTTGCCAAATTTGAAGTGGATCGGGTTAACCTGCTAGGAGGACTACATCAAACAATTCAACATGTTATTTCCTGTTGCCACTAGGTGGCGCTCTGACTATGTTTCAATATTGACACATAGATGTGTTCAGGGGGGGACTCTTATGAAACATGAGAAGTTTGGGGCAGATTGGACAATGTACAGTGGAGTTAAAACAACTTCCTGTTTTATGACGAACCATCAAAAACGGACGCTCGCCATCGCCACGCCGTTAAAGTTTTGTGTAAAACCCGAGTATCGTTTGATCACCAAGGTTGTAAGATGTCACTGACCAAATTTGATGACGTTCTGATTAATTTCGTAGGAGTAGTTTGTTAAAGTATAAAACGTGTCATTTCCTGTTGCCACTAGGTGGCGCTCTGACGATGACTCAATATCAACATATAGATCTGTTCAAGGCGGGACTCTTATCAAACATGAGAAGTTTGGGGCGGATTGGAGAATGTACAGAGGAGATACAGCAACTTCCTGTTTTATGGCGAAGCATCGAAATTCTCCAGGCCGCCACGGCCACGCCGTTAAAGTTTTGCGGAGGAGCCGAGTATCGTTTGCTCACAAAGGCCTTTAGATGTCACAGACCAAATTTGAAGTTGTTCTGATTCATTGTCTAGGACTAGTTCGTTAAAATATGACCCCCCCAAATAGCCGAAAACACACAAAATTATGACATTAAATTCAAAATGGCCGACTTCCTGTTGCGTTCAGATCATGTCACCAAGAGACTTTTCTGTGAGTCTTGGTATGTTACATGTGCCTACCAAATTTCATGCGTGTAGGTCAAACCAATGCGAGGGGCTTAATTTTAGTGACCCTGTAGGGAGCGCTATAGAGCCATTTTTCTTCGCCCATGTCCAAGACCATTAAAATATCAAATTTTTCACCAGTTCTGAAGCATGTGCAAAGTTTCATGACTTTTCATGCATGTTAAGTCCCTCAAAAATGGAATTCATTTGGACAAAAAATAATAATAATAATTCCTTGCATTTCAATAGGGCTTCGCGCCAGTTTGGCGCTCGGGCCCTAAAAATAAATAATAAATCAAGATAGCCTTAATTTAGAGATTTATTAAAAACATATATTTTATAGCCACATTAATTTCAATTGGTAATTCCTGTATTATGGTATTTCAGAATCAGAATCAGGTTTATTGCAATGTAGGTTTTCACATACAAGGAATTTGCTGTGGTGTATTGGTGCGTAACAAGTACAGACAAGTAGTGCAACAGTCAACTTAAGCATAAATATAAAGAAGTTTTAAAAAACTAAAGTATGGTACTAAATAGTAGTAAATATAATTTACAATAGGGAATATGAAAAAAAAAATACTAAATATGTGCAATGTATATATTTCTAAAATGAAAATGAAATAAATATAAAACTGTGCAAAATATTGTCAAGGGAAAGTGTAATGGTTTGATGGTTTGAGTATGATCTGTCTTTATTTCTGTCTGTGTATTGGTGTTTTTTTTTCCCCTACTTGGATGATTGCTTTGGTATAGAAGCCCATTTGCGCCACTGTGAAGAAAAAACAACGATCCTGACTTTGTCCTCCCGTCTGTGCTGTCTGTTTGGTGGGCTACAGGACTACGTGCGCTCGGAGGAGCCGGGCAGCGGGGGAGAGAGCACGATACTGATGACGCTGATGTTGTTACTGTGTTGGACCGACAGTAAAGAGTGGTTGAGTGAACGTTTCCTGTCTGGGTCTGTGTTTGTGTGGAGCAGCAGCGGAGAGACGGCGACATGCGTCCGTCACCTCTGCAGGTAACACGGTTATTTATCAAGACGGCACAAACATGGCAACAGTGTGTCAGCTCAGCTGTTACCTAACCAGCGCACTGTGCTTGTGTTAAACATATTGAGAGACTGCGGTCGAAGCAGGGGAAATATCACGTTTCTACTGTTGAACAGACGTTTAGATAAATCGCTCTACTCTTTTACTGAGCGAAGTTTCATTAACTCAGTAAATCTTTACTGCTTCACTGTCTCTCCATCATAGCTGGCCTGCTCTGCTGAGCACCGCCCCGAGAGGCCGGCTTCCTAAGTCATAGTTATCAGATATTAAGTCATAATTCTGAGATACTAAGTCATAATTATGACTTACAGGATTTATTTATTTTTTTTATTCAAAGCGGCGCAAATGGGCTTCCACAGTCAGCAGACTAGAAAAGCGCTATAAAAATACAGTCTATTTACCATATTAATCTGATTTTCATCACATTATTACTTCTTTTAAAATAGTTGTTTGGAACTATCGTTGGCTAATATTTCTATTCAACACGCAGGTAATAAAGATTTCCATCGTCAAACATAGAACACATACCAACAATAGAATGAGTAAGAATTGTATTTTTGTTAATTTGGTTTAAGAACGTGTAGAGTAGAGATACGTATTTAAGGTACAAGAATAAGTAATGATAGATAGGAATAGAATAAAAATAGTATTGATTATAACTATAATAATTAAACAGCATTTGGAGCATTGGTGTAATTCATAACAGCACGTACCAGTGAGCCAGACACGAAATGAGTAAGTAATGGTACCTAGATTATGTCTGTTTTAAAAATAGATTATGATATTTATCAGTACGCCTGACAGACAATTAATACTTAATCTCATATGTTTTATATATGAGATTATATGAGATATATTTTGAGAGAGTTGTAACTCAACAGAATCACTTTTGGTTATTGCAGGAATGCCTCAATAGTTGGAGGTGTGTGGCTCTTAAAAGAGCCTTTGTGTTGTCGGAGCCCGATCCGGGTCTTTACTTCTTGGCGGCCTTCTCGGTCTTCTTGGGCAGCAGGACCGCCTGGATGTTGGGCAGCACGCCGCCCTGAGCGATGGTCACTCCGCCCAGCAGCTTGTTGAGCTCCTCGTCGTTACGGACGGCCAGCTGCAGGTGACGGGGGATGATCCTGGTCTTCTTGTTGTCGCGGGCAGCGTTTCCTGCCAGCTCCAGGATCTCAGCGGTCAGGTACTCCAGCACCGCCGCCAGATACACCGGAGCTCCGGCACCGACACGGTGGGCATAGTTCCCCTTCCTGAGCAGCCTGTGAACACGGCCGACGGGGAACTGGAGCCCGGCACGAGATGAACGAGTCTTGGCCTTCGCTCTTGCTTTTCCGCCGGTTTTGCCTCGTCCACTCATTTTCTGGTTTGCTTCTATTCGTGACTTTAAGAAACTATGACACCGACAAACCAAACCCTCCAATTTATGCCCAGCAGAGCAGCAGAGGGCGGCCGCTCTGGATTTTGGCGGACACGTTTAAATTATTTCTGTCCAATAAGCAGGGGAGCTTCAGGCAGTGGGTCGCTCCTCTGGGCGGTGCGTCGCTCCAGGAGGAGCCCCTTACCAATCAGGAGCCGGAGGTCTGAAGCAGCGTCACCGTTTCACAGCCGGTCCCACAGTTTAAGAGCAGCGTGTCTCTTCTCTTGCTGAGAGAAAGAAGAAACAATGGCCAGAACCAAGCAGACCGCCCGTAAGTCCACCGGAGGAAAAGCTCCCAGGAAGCAGCTGGCCACCAAGGCCGCCCGTAAGAGCGCCCCGGCCACCGGCGGAGTGAAGAAGCCCCATCGTTACAGGCCCGGTACCGTGGCTCTCAGGGAGATCCGTCGCTACCAGAAATCCACCGAGCTGCTGATCCGCAAGCTGCCCTTCCAGCGCCTGGTGAGGGAGATCGCTCAGGACTTCAAGACCGACCTGCGCTTCCAGAGCTCCGCCGTCATGGCTCTGCAGGAGGCCAGCGAGGCTTACCTGGTCGGCCTGTTCGAGGACACCAACCTGTGCGCCATCCACGCCAAGAGGGTCACCATCATGCCCAAAGACATCCAGCTGGCCCGCCGCATCCGCGGAGAGAGGGCTTAAACTGACCTGAAATCAGCCCACCGTAAATACAACGGCTCTTTTAAGAGCCACATACATGAACCGAGAGAGTCCAGAGTCCTCTAGAGGAGCACCAGCACATTTATTACAACTTGTGATTACCAGATCACTGATATGTGGATACCTCATCACTGTTAAATAGACTAAATACACTTGTGTAAATAAACAGTGTAAACTTTAGTGTGGTGTACTGTATTAGAAATGTAAGATTGTGCTGTGTGGTCATTACAGTTCTTTTCTGAACACGGTCTTATCTACAGCAGGATATTTCTAATTCATGATAAAATTAGCCTTTATTTATCCCCAGGAAAGTATAAAAGTAAAACTACAATAGCATAAGTAAGAAGTAGCATATAAACACTTGCCATGTGATGCAGGTTTGTAACAGCCTCTATATGGAAACATAGTAAAACATACTTTGGTAGAATATAGTATGGGATATAAAATATAGTATACTGTGACATATAGTGATTTGTGCTAACTGCGCTATAATTATATATAATATACTGAGAACCTGCGGGCGACAAAGGCCACACTTTCTTCAGCTGCCCTGCCCCCTACTCCAACAAGGTAAGACACCAGCAGCAGCCTGCAGCTCCACCAGCTGTACTGCAGCATCACGGAGTCTCACACCAGAGCATCCAGTCATCTGAGGAGTCTTCCTCCCTACAAGTGCTGCAGCCTGCAGTTTCTCTGCTCCACGACTCATCCTCTCTGTCAAGTGAGGAAAGCTCAAGTGTGTGCACTGATACAGAATGAAGAGCATACAACGCATTAGCGCTGAGAGCGATAGTGATGATGATGATGATGAGGGAGAGCTGCGGAGCGAGAGCCTGAGCTCCAACTTCAGCCCCCCACCCCCATGTTAACCGCGGCCCCTGAAGCAGAAGCGGCTCCTTCTCCCCCACCCCTGAGATCACTGCTCCCACAATGTCTGAGTCTGAGAGAGAGTTACCTTTTGAAATTTTTAGAAGGAAGAAAAGACAAGCACAGTTCACCTGTAACAAAAAAGGAAACGGATCGATAATAAGACAATCCATAGAGCCAACACCTTCCTCTTTCTCCTCCTCCTCATGAGCTCCCTAAAAATCTCCACCTGGAATGCTCGAGGTGTCCAGTCGAGAGTGAACAGAGATCAGAAAATTATTTTTTTATTGAGCACTGACTTTGACATCCTGTGCATTCAAGAGCTGAGGCTCAAATCTAATGATGATGTTGAGAAAGTGCCTGAAATGTGGAAAAAGTGTGATTTCAATAAGAGAAAACAGCGTCAATGGTGTTGGGATCTTCTTTAAAACACACGCTGTTGAAATAATCAGGAAAAGAGACATAATTCTTGACATAAACAGATCCAAAGTAAATGTATTAAATTAAGAGTAAAGATGGTGATGTGGTCCACAGTGAGAAGCAGAAGAGAGAAGTCATCAGAGAACTGTGTGCTGATTCATAATAAAACATAGAAACAGACGCATGTTGTTTGAAACTCCTTTTAGAAACAGTTCCTATATACACCTCAGCAAACTTCAATTCTCTGACAGGAGAGATTAAGAAAGAGGAGGTGATACAGGCCATCCAACAACTAAATGTTGGGAAATGTCCCAAAGTTTTATCAGTTATTTATAGATGAAGTGTTGACCTTCCTCACCCTGATGTATAATGAAGGTCTGCACAGCGGCTGTATGGGGGTCTCCTTCTATCAAGGAGTTTTATGTTTATTATATAAAAAAGTAGATTAAACTGATTTAGATAATTATACATTTGACTATTATGAATACAAACTATGAAATACTAGCTAGATAATAATGAACAAATTAAACGATACATTAAATTATATTATAGATAAAAAACAAACATGTGAAGTCAACTGATGTGGGATAATGTGAGTATTTTAAGAGAGATAGTACCCAAACCAGGAAATAAAGACTTTTATATTATCAGGCTCGATCAAAGCAAAGCTTTCGATTATATCTCCAGAGATTATCTGTGGTCGGTGATGGAGGCGTTTGGCTCCCCCGACTCCTTTATTGATGTGGTCAAGTGTCTGTATGCTAAATCAAACGTCTGTGTTAATGTTAACAGTGTTTTAACTGAGTCTTCTGAAGTGGAAAGAGGTGTGAAGCAGGGCTGTCCTCTCAGTGCTGCTTTATATGTTTTAGCAATGAGTCCTTTAATCAAATCCATTAACTCTGACAGTCTCCTCTCAGGTATACGTGTGGGTCGGACTAACAGTCAAAGCCATCGCTTACGCTGATGATGTAACAATGATAAAAAACCAGCTGGAGATGGAAGTTCTCACAAACCATTGAAATATATGAGTTAGCATCTGGAGTTAAATTAAATCACACTCAAACAGAGGCAGTTTGGATCGGTGAGGAGGGAGACAGATGTGACATAAACACTGAGGTCAAAAGTAAAATTCTGGGTTTGATTGATTGTTATAAAGATCGTGGAGAAAGAAACATGGAGACAAAAACTGAGTGTAAGTGAAGAAGAAGTGGAAAAATGGCAAAACAAAAACACTTATTAGAAACTAGTTAACATTATCAAAGCATATCCAAACTATTCTTTCTGGCCAACATTTTCCCTCCTCCCAACCAAATGATGAAGAAGCTCAATGTTACACACTGAAGGATGACAGTTCCCATTCAGTTGCACGATGCATTTTATTTGCTGGGAATACAACAAAAAGACAGTGTTGGATGAATATCTGCTTCCTTTGCAGCTATCCTGACTGTCCCTCCTTATGACTGGGCTAACTTGCTTCTCATAAACAAGTATCACAGCGCCAGTCACTAACATACCTAAGCTGCTACTGCCTCCTACTGGCGAAAATGAATATCGCCCTGCAAGTGCTTCAGGTGAAAGCAGATGAATAGAAAAGTGACACAACGCATTTTGAATTATAATAACCAGAACAAATAATAATGGAGGGTCAGGTAAGAACATAAACTAACATAATATGAATTCTGCAAATAATCATAGCCCCCAAAATGTCCAGGGTGCCACACCAACAAACACTGTGTTATCTTACTCTGGGGAACCACCAGAGGAGTAACAAAAAGAGAACTATATATAAAAGTAGAGAGCGCGGGGGGTTAGGAGCTGTGGACCAGACTAAATGTTGCCTTCCTTAAAAATGTGTCAGCTGCCATCTCCAGAAATGCTCTCTGGGTCGGAGATCTCTCCATGTGGAGAAAAAGATGAGGCAGGGTGAGACAAGGCCCTTTTTTCAAACTATTATATGGATACTTGTCTTTGAACACCAGCATCTGCAACTACACTGGTGTGGACTGTTAAGAAAACTAAATGTTTAAATGAAAACAAAAGCACAGAGGTGATAAAAACGTTGAGGAGTAAAGATCTGTCTGAGAGCATTAGAGATGTCTGCTGGCTTATTTCTGTCAATAGACTTCCAGTGGGAGCTGTGGTGTCCTGGAGCTGTTATGTTAAAACTAAGAAATGCCCAATCTAACAATGAAGCAGTGTTTAATTTACAGTAATATTTTGTAAAATAATTAATCAACAAATGTTAATTTTAAATTAATAAATGTGTTAATATAATCATATTTCTAAGTAGAATGTACATATTACTGTTTATCTTACAAATAAAGACTAATACCAAAAAAGCAATACAGTGCAGTCAAATTTACAACATAAAAGTGTAAAAAAAATGTTTTATACAGAAGAAAACTGTATTACATTTTACAAATTCATATGTTATACTTTACAGATAAGAAAATGTACAAATACAGTAAAATTATGTTAAATTTAAGGATTTAAAAAACAGGTGATGTGTCTGTTTAGACACATCACTTTAAAAAACAGGTTTAAAAAACAGGCAGGTTTTGTTAGTCTTCTAAAAATGATTGTCTGTCGTTTTTGTAGCAAAGCACTAGAGACATTGAGGGGTTATGTGCTGCATTGTAAAGTTCACAGGAACGAACCCCGTTGTTTTTTTAATGTGTTGACGCCGACTGCAAGCGGACATTTTGTACTTACGCAGCTTTTAAAGCTCATTTCTATCTAATTCACAATGAACCTGCACATACTGTTACTTCTACAGCCATGTGCCATTCCGCTGTGTTTCACACAGTGAAAGAACTTATATCCCGCTTAAAAGAGCATATAGTTCAGGGGCAGCCCATGGTATGACCAGTAACTGGTTGTAAAAATACATTCACTGTGAAATCATCATTTACTGCTCATATTTCCAGGAAACATAGAGCATGTTCGGTGGATAGCATAAGTGACATGTACAGGGAAACCATTTCTCAGTCTTTTGCCGACATTGCATGTGAAGATGCTTCCCAGAGCTCAAATGATGCAGCAACAAATGAAAGAATTGAATTACCACACAATTTCAATGAGACCTTTCTTAGGAATGAATGTTTCCTTCTTCCAGCAGACGATTGTTAAATGTCCCAACTCATGAAAATGTGCATGAGTTGGGACAGGATTACACTTTAAGTAAGCTACATTCACTTTTAAAAGATGACATGTGTCTAACAGATGATGCTTTTGCTAAAATCTGTGATTGTGTGAAGGATTCAGATCTGTTCTGTCTGTCATCTGGAACCACTGAGAACAACATATTCAAGAGCTCAGACGTACAAAAAGATGTTCAAATACCTGGAGCCTAAACAAGTAACATTAGGAAATGATGAAAATATGACAGAAATGTTTGCTTACTACATGCCAGTAAAACAAACAGTAAAAAGCTTATTAGAATCAGAAATCTGGAAGGAATTCAGTGTCACAACAGTCTTGTGAAACAGACTCAGATGATTTTGGTGACATAAGTGATGGACAAAACTGTAAATCCAACCAGTTCTTCATTGAAAATCCAGGATACCTGATGCTAAATTTGTACCAGGATGCTTTTGAAATTGTCAATCCCCTCGGCCCTGAACAAACATGTGGGCCAGCTGGAAGACGGCTTTTGATGGAGATCTGAAGCATTTTAAATACTTTTAGGAGACAAATGAGTGGGAAAAGCCGCTGAGCAGAGCTGGCCACGACGGTGTATAGGTGAGGTTTGGAGGCTCCTCAAACTAAATGCAGAGAGCATCAGAGCTTTACATGACTTCAATGTGAAGAGACACAAGTCCGCTACCGGCTCCCTTCACTGTCAGCCTGCAGACCTGCTCCCACATTTAGTTTGGAGCCTTTTATCGGTGCAGAGAAAACACAAGTGGCGGCGTTCAGACTGCACAGAGGAGCCACATTAGGAAATGATGAAAATATGACAGAAAGGTTTGCTTACTACATGCCAGTAAAACAAACAGTAAAAAGCTTATTAGAATCAGAAATCTGGAAGAATTCAGTGTCACAACAGTCTTGTGAAACAGACTCAGATGATTTTGGTGACATAAGTGATGGACAAAACTGTAAATCCAACCAGTTCTTCATTGAAAATACCTGATGCTAAATTTGTACCAGGATGCTTTAGAAATTGTCAATCCCCTCGGCTCTGCTAAGAAAAAACACAAAGTTGGTGCAGTCTTTTCTTTCTCTTTCTGTGGCAAATTTACCTGCTCATGTGCGGTCCAATACTGATCACATGTCCCTTGTATTATTGTGTGGAGAGAATGACTTAAAACAGTTTGGAAGTGTTAAGAGTTTCTCAGATGTTAGTGGATTTAAAAGATTTAGAGGAAAATGGAATAACAATCGGTGATGAAACGGTCAAAAGGGCTCTGTATTGTATTGCTGGGGATAATTTGGGTTCACACAGCAGCGATGGGTTTACTGAAAACTTAAGTCGTTGTCAGTACTTTTGCAGGTACTGTGAGATCACAGTACAGTGATGATTCTGCTGTTGGTGATCCCAAAGCTGAAGACAGTCAACACATCGAAGGCATAAAGGTAAACTCTGCTTTCAATGCTTTAAAATCTTTTCATGTTTGCCAGCCTGGTCTCCCACCTTGTTTAGGCCATGACATATTTAAGGGTGTCTTATCCTATGAAGTTGCTCTGTACTTGAAGTATTTCATTAAGAAAAATAAATGGCTTACATATTCATTTTGAACCTGCGCATCAAGCAGTTCAAGTACAAAAGATCAGATGCTCTCACAAAGACATGTGCTGTCAACTTTGAGGTTGACGAGCTTTCAGGTCAAGCAATTCAAAAGTGGAATTTGTTATGTTTGCTGATGGTATTAATTGGTGACAAAGTGCAAAATCCACAAGA
Source organism: Lateolabrax maculatus (assembly GCA_031216445.1). Taxonomy (NCBI): domain Eukaryota; kingdom Metazoa; phylum Chordata; class Actinopteri; order Acropomatiformes; family Lateolabracidae; genus Lateolabrax; species Lateolabrax maculatus. Next base: position 27,478,295 of record CM062204.1, read on the forward strand.
GGATGTCTGGCAGATAACAGCTTAAAGATATTGTTGATATGATTTGTGCTCAAAAGATTTCATTATCACAGACAGCCTTTCTTGACATTAAAATCCAAGAATATTTGGAATCAAGAAAGTGTTTAATTCCCAAGAGTCAGCTAAAACCAAAACACCATGTCTTGCGGCACTATCCAATTCTAATATTGAAATTTGGCCTGTTGATGAGAATATGGACGATACGTTTTGAAAGTAAACACAGCTACTTCAAAAGATGTGCCAGGCATTTGGAAAACTTAAAAAACATCTGCCTAACTTTATCCGAAAGACATCATATGTTTCAGGCATATCTTTCAGCTCGGCCAGGATGCATTCAGCTTTTGCAAGACAGTTGTACTTTTTACCCCAACCTTTTCAGCAATGCAAATAAACACGCAGTGAGAGTTTGCCTTTTCAGAAAACAATACTAGTGTTTCCACAGACATACAGTTCAAAGGTACAAGATATAAAAATGGGCATGGAGTTTGGAGAACTTCTCATTGTTTTAAATTAAAAATGATGCAGCTGTGTATTTTGTGATGATGTACATAAAGCTGACTAACATTCTGAATGCTATCTGTACTCAGTGACACAACAGAGGACCAGAGTACAATATCTTTACATTAACGACTTGGTAAATCATTATCTGTTATCAGATTCTCAACAGGCACTGAGTCATTCCACTGAAACAGTGTTGTCGAAATTAACATGAGCTCTAAAAATGAAAGCAGTTTTTTCTTCTAGATGTACAGAAATCATAAGTGTAAACCCTCACTCACATTACACTACACATTATATATACACACACACACTGTATATATATGTAGAGTATGACTTGACTAAATGTCTAATTACTTAAGTCTTCTTTAATTTCTAATATTGAAAATTGTCACTTTTTCTTAATTCCAGAAATTACTCACTTGGACCAAACATTTCTACACATTGCTGTCAGAGGACTTGCAAACATAGTAGCCTACACATATTATAGTGCACATTTTGAAGTTCAACCCCATAACTTGACTGTCTTGATGGTTATAAATCGAGGACACCAGGACTGTGCTCTGTAGAAGAAGTGAGCGGCTCTTAAAAGAGCCTTTGTGTTGTTGTGAGGACAGTAGACGAGTTTAACCCCCGAAGCCGTACAGAGTGCGGCCCTGCCTCTTCAGAGCATACACCACATCCATGGCGGTCACGGTCTTTCTCTTGGCGTGCTCGGTGTAGGTGACGGCATCACGGATCACGTTCTCCAGGAAGACCTTCAGCACACCGCGGGTCTCCTCGTAGATCAGACCGGAGATGCGCTTCACTCCCCCGCGGCGAGCCAGACGGCGGATGGCGGGCTTGGTGATTCCCTGGATGTTATCACGGAGAACTTTCCGGTGCCGCTTGGCGCCTCCTTTACCGAGTCCCTTTCCTCCTTTTCCTCTTCCACTCATTTTGCAGGTCTGTAGTTTAAAAAGACTAAGACAAGTGTGTCTGGTAACGGGGGACCATCACTATTTATAACATTTCTGCGGACGTAAAAGAGGACAGATGACGTAAGTGTCACTGGGCGGAGTCAAACCAAGCGTCACTCGTCCTTCTGCAGTTTTAGCCGCTGAAAGTGAAAATTCTTCCTTAGGATTGTCTTTGTTTGAAAATGTTTAAAACATTTTATAACAAAAATCCAAAGATAAAAAATAATCAAATTTCTGCCTCTTTATTTATTAATTTTGTTTGTTTACTCTGCTGCCAAAAAATCTACCTTCAATAAACCATCATTAATATTCTTAGTGGTTGAATTACTTTGCAGTCTTGCTTAAAGCTACTCTAAACTGACCCAGCTGAGCACCACACACATCTTTCTGAAAAAGATGTGAATAATACTAAATTTGCATGACTTGCATGAATGTAGTATTATTTTAAATAAAATACAAAATAATATAACCTATTAAAATCAGTTTCACATGTACTACGTTCAGAGAAGAGACTCGTTTTTACTTCAAATTATTATTTTCAGCTTTGTGTCAATTTCTTTTTTTGTGTGTTTTGAGCTCAGTTTTGTCCAACAATGAAAAGCAGCACATTCTCATATTTGAGAAACTTCAGGAGAGGATATTTTATTGATAATGAGTATTGATTATTAAAATAGTCGCAGCTTTATTATTATTATTATATTACCCATGGACCAATCAAATCTATACACAATAACAGACCAGAAAACATTTTTCCATCACACAAAATACCAATAGATAAACAGATATCACAGTGATGTCAAAATATTAATTAAATTTACTTTTCTAAATAGGGTTTATAATCCATTTTATTCAGATGTGGACATAAAGCATCAAATTATATATTTTTAGTTTCTGATGGTGCTTTTCTTCTTTCAGGTTCATCAAATATGTAAACATCTCAGGAACAAGTGAGACAAAACTGTTTCTGGTTTTATTTGAGATCCGTTTCAACAACCCATCTGGACTCTCAATATCATTAGATTTAAGCCTCAGCTCTTGAATGCACAGGATTTCAAAGTCACTGCTCAATAAAAAATTAATTCTCATTCTCTGTTAACTCTCTATCACCGATTAGTTTTCCTTTTTTGTTACAGGTGAACTGGGCTCGTCTCTTCTTCCTTCTAACAATTTCAACAGGTAACTCTCTCTCAGACTCAGACATTGTGGGAGCAGCAAACTCAGGACTTGGGGAGAAGGAGCCCGAATGACTGTTTGAGGGAGCTGCTTCTGCTTCAGGGGCTGCAGACAGCAGAGTGCTGCTGGCCCGCTGTTAACATGGGGGGGCTAAAATCGGAGCTCAGGCTCTCGCACCGCAGCCCTCCCTCATCATCATCATCATCACTATCGCTGTCATCGTTAATGACATTGTATGCTCTGCATTCTGCATCGTTACACTTGAGCTTTCCTCACCTGGCGGAGAGGCATGTTCCGTCCGGGGTATATTATTCTCCCGATGTAGGGACCGAGAGAGATGGAGTTAAATACAGATCTAAATCATGGTCCAGTACTCTGCCGGTCCAGAACTTCATATTAATATCTGTGATATCCATCTGTATGGATGACTCAATGGTCCAGTCTTTCCAGTTGCAACCGGTCCATTCTACAAACTCCAGATGTGGATGTGTGGGGAAAAAAAATTATGAAAAGGGGGTGTTTCTTTAAAACACTTTGAGAAACAGTGCACAAGACATCTTAAGTGTTTTGGTTGGCGTTAGCAGCCTGTATAATGAATCGTCATGAAATCACTACATAATGCAGCGGTACATAATGAAATATCAGAAAGCTCAACCAGCATAACACTTATTAACTATTGACTATTGGTGTTTTTTTTAATATTTTTTCTTATAAACACTCCACATAAAGAATTTAGCGTGTGTTAATTTAGCACTTTGTTGTCCACCTCAAGTAACCAGTATTTCCAAAATGCAATTGTCCTGGTCTCCATTCGTCTTCTGTTGGATCCAGGCTCTGACAGATTGGCAGTTTTAAAAGGAAAGATTAACGTTTTGGGATGGAGAGAAATAGACACACAAAAGGAACTGGAGCCACAGAATGGTTTGACTTCAAAAATCATATTAAACCTTGTGAAAATAGAAAAATAAAATGTTTTTAATTGACATCTAGTCACACATCAACAATGCTCACACACAACAGATTACAAGTTCCTTCAGGCAGAGATCAATTTCCAGAATCAAAGTCATCCAGGGAATCTCTAAAAACCTAGCCTGTATAAAACAACGCTATTACTATCATGAAATTTCAATCTATGTTTGGCCATAATGAATGTCACATCAAAATTCATAAAAAAAATAAAAAATACACAGCAATCTTTACATGGAGCATGTTATCCTTCTTTAACCAATTAGGATTTTTTTTTAGCTATTTAACATAGAATTAATTATTATTTAACGTTTTTAACCATGGATTAAACATGTTGTGTTTCTCTTTTAAATCATGGACTGAGTAACAAACTAAATTAATTTTACCTACTTCACAATCATGTTATTAAGATAGTCGCACATATTCAGTAGTTCTCTCAAACCTTCTTTAGATTCTTATTCTTCACCCAAGATGGCGCCGTACTAGCGGCTGCCTGTCGTAGCAGCTCCATGTAAACTGTCGGTTTTTTGTGTTTTTATTACGTTTGCTGTTTGTTTTTAATATTTAATTTTGCACTGCTCTGTGCATCTTCGTACCACACAATGACGAGATGCTTTTGCAACTGTTTGGACACTTTTATAACTTTTTACCGCACTTCGGTCTCTACGGATCACTGGGAGCATGCCTGCAACACACGCCGGCATTGTTTACACCCGCGACCAGCTGATGGGCCTGAGGCACACCAGCCTCTTGGCCGGAGAGAGACCCACCATACCGGAGGAGCTGAAGAGGAGACGGCGGGGCTGCAGAGCGGGGCTGAAACGGAGGATGGAGAAGAGGAAGTTTAAGCCCTTCATCCCTGCAGTCATCACTGGAAACGTGAGGTCGCTGGCAAATAAAGTGGACGAACTGGAAGCGCTCATCAGGACACAGAGGGAGTACAGGGAGTCCAGTATTGTGTGTTTCACGGAAACGTGGCTGCACGAGCAGATACCGGACTCCAACGTCACCATCCCCGGCTTCCAGACGGTTCGAGCCGACAGAGACACCACCGCGACCGGCAAGAAGAAAGGAGGAGGCCTCGCCGTGCTCGTGAACAACAGGTGGTGTCACCCCGGGCACGTCACCGTTAAACAGCGTGTCTGCTGCCCGGACATCGAGCTCGTCGCCGTCGGACTTCGTCCATATTATTTGCCCAGGGAGTTTACCAGTGTTTTCGCCATCACTGTTTATATTCCTCCATCTGGAAACGCAGAAGCAGCGTGTGATGTCATCCACACTGTGACTGCAGGACTACAGACACAACACCCCGGAGCCTTCATCATCATCACAGGTGACTTTAACCACGCTTCCCTCTCATCCACACTCCCAACCTTCTTCCAGTTTGTCAAATGTGCCACCCGGGAAAATAAGACTTTGGACCTGCTGTATGCAAATGTTAAGGATGCATACAGCTCCACTGCCCTGCCACCACTGGGCAGGTCAGACCACAACCTAGTCCTGCTCTCACCATCATACAAGCCTGTGGTTCAGCAGCACCCAGTCACAGTGAGGACAGTGAGGAAATGGTCTCCTGAGGTCATGGAAACACTGCGTGGAGCGCTGGAGGCCACAGACTGGGATGCTCTGTATGAGCCACATGGTGAGGACATCGATGGCCTGACTGACTGTGTCTCTGAGTACATTGGGTTCTGCATAGACAACACCATCCCCACTAAAGAGGTCCGCTGTTACCCAAATAACAAACCGTGGGTAACAAGCGACCTGAAAGCCCTTCTCAACGAGAAGAAGAGGGCCTTTAGATCACGGGACAGAGCAGAACTCAAACGGGTACAAAGAGAGCTCAAGCGCAGCATCAGGGAGAGCAAGGACAACTTCAGAAGAAAACTGGAGCACAAACTGGAGGACAACAACACCAGGGACGTCTGGAGTGGGATGAAGGAGATCACCGGCTTCCAGAGGAGAGGTGGGGGAGCAGCTGGGAATGAACGACGTGCGAACGAGCTGAACGCATTCTTCAATAGGTTCAACTCCAACCCCCCCACCCCCAGCGGACCCTCTACTGCCTCTACGACCACCTCTACTGCTTCTCCGAGCAACAACCCCCCACCTCCCCCCATCACCCCCTGCCCCACACCACTCCCGTCACCACCTCCCTCCACCCCCCCGCTGGCTTTCACTACAGACCTTTTCACACCTCCCACCCCCAGGAAATCCTCTAATCACCCACAGCCCCCCACCACCTCCCGCAACACACACTTCTCTGCACCACCCTCGTCACCTCCACCCCCAAACCCACCACTGACATCCCCCACCCCCCAGTCTGGACTCCACATCACAGCCAGCCAGGTGAGGAGAGAGCTGGAGAGGCTCAAACAGAGGAAAGCTGCTGGACCGGACCGCATTAGCCCTCGTGTGCTGAAGGCATGTTCCAGCCAGCTCTGTGGAGTTCTCCAGCACCTCTTCAACCTGAGCCTACACCTTCAGAGAGTGCCAGTGCTCTGGAAAACATCCTGCCTGGTCCCAGTGCCCAAAAAAGGACGTCCTGCTGCACTGGAGGACTACAGGCCGGTGGCACTGACCTCTCACATCATGAAGGTCATGGAGAGACTGGTCCTGGCACACCTCAGACCGCTGGTGTGCCCATCACAAGACCCCCTGCAGTTTGCATATCAGCCCCATGTTGGGGTTGATGATGCAATCATCTACCTGCTGCAGAAGGCTTACTCCTCCCTGGACAGACCCAACACCTCAGTCTGGATCATGTTCTTCGACTTCTCCAGCGCCTTCAACACCATCCAGCCCAGACTGCTGAAGGCCAAACTGGAGGGCACGCAGGTGAGTGCTCCCCTCATCACTTGGGTCGATGACTATCTGACGGGCAGACCGCAGTTTGTGAGATTACAGAACTGTGTGTCTGATCGTCTGATCAGTAACATCGGGGCCCCCCAGGGAACTGTGCTGTCCCCCTTCCTCTTCACCACATACACTGCTGACTTTAAGCACTGCACTGAGTCGTGTCATCTGCAGAAGTCCTCTGATGACACGGCCATTGTGGGGTGTGTTGAAGGCGGGGGGGAGGCTGAGTACAGGGACCTGGTCGACCGCTTTGTGAAGTGGTGTGGGGAGAACCGCCTGCAGCTCAACGTGGCAAAGACGAAGGAGATGGTGGTGGACTTCAGGAGGAACAAGCCCCTGCCCTCTCCTGTCTGCATCGGTGGGACGGATGTGGAGGTGGTACCTGCATACAGGTACCTGGGTGTCACACTGGACAATAAACTGGACTGGTCCACCAACACAGAGGCCGTCTACAAGAAGGGCCTGAGTCGGCTTTACTTTCTGAGGAGGCTCAGGTCCTTCAACGTCTGCAACAAGATGCTGCAGATGTTCTACAAGTCTGTTGTAGCGAGTACCATCTTCTTTGCCGTGGTGTCCTGGGGTGCGGGCATCAAGGCAAAGGATGCCAACAGACTGAACAAAATCATCAGGAAAGCTGAGTCTGTGGTTGGCTCTAAGCTTGTCACCCTGGAGGAGGTGGTGGAGGATAGGATGCTGGCAAAACTGCTGGCAATCATGGACAATCCCTCTCACCCCCTCCACAAAACACTGGACAAGCTGAAGAGCAGTTTCAGCCACAGATTCATTCAACCCCGCTGCTCTAAGGAACGCTACAGGAAATCGTTCCTCCCAACTGCAATAAGACTCTACAACTCATCTACCTCTGTCAGAGTCACCACCACAGAACTGCACTAAATGTCTCCTTGCACTGTATATATATATATATATATACTGGAACATTTAATTTTATTCTATTTTATTTTATTTTATTCTATTTTATTCTATTTTATTCTATTTTATTCTGCTGCATTGTATTGTATTGTATTGTATTCTATTGTTGTACTGTATTTTATTGTATTTAAATATACCGGCTGCTACGATGACCTAATTTCCCTTCGGGGATGAATAAAGTAATCTATCTATCTATCTATCTATCTATTAACACTGGCAGTGCATAACAGAGCAGTCACGTTGTAAACGTGCACAGTAAAACACCAACTAAGGTACCAAAACAACCAACGGAAAACAATTTAGCTACAACTCCTATCCACATTTTCCAGCAAATTATCAATGCAAAAATATGCTGCTTTAATTAAACATCTAAACTCTCTCAGTTTCACAGCTGCACTTTTAACGGCAACTGCACGTTTCGATGCCGTCGAGTCGACAGACAACGTGGCTAATGCAGTTAGCATGCTATCTTATCTGAGCCAGAGTCACCGACACGCTGCCAAAAGTTGTAAACTCCTGGCACACAGGTCTCTGAATCACCTCTCTCATGTCGCCTAAGGGCAGTCTCACGATGCGCTTAGCGTCTCTGAGTTTTAACAGTTATCACTCATGTCGGCTGAACTAATCTATTAAACAGATCTTCTTCTTCTTCTTCTTCTTCTTCTTCTTCTTCTTCTTCTGTTCGGGTTTTAACGGCAGCTTGCATCCATAGCGTTGCACTACTGCCATCTTCTGGAGTTAGTTAACTCCTACAGCGCCCGAGCTGTGACACTTTCCTCATCAGTTCTGTTCTCCTTAAGAATCTGACCAGGCATCTTATACCTGACCCACTTTCACCACACTCCAGTATGGTGTTTATTCCTGCTCCTGTCATCTCTGATCTTTTCATTCCTTCCAACATGTTCTTTCTCTGCGATTCATACTTCTTGCAGTTAACCAGGACATGTTCTACGGTTTCTGGTACCTGGCAGTGATCACATAAACCGGATGGATCTTCCCTATGATGTGGAGTGTTCGGCTCAGGTTACTGTGCCCTATTCTTAATCTAGTCATGACGTTTTTTCTTGTTTTCTGTTTGTTCCCCTGCTTCTCATAATGCCAACTTTGTTTTAAATTGAATGTAAGTGTCTTCCTCTTGTCTCCTGATCCCAGTGCTGCTGCCACTCTTCATTGCTTTCCCTCCGTACAATGCCCTTTCCTTCTGATTTTGAAAGATTAATATGTTTATCTATGATGCCTTTTTTAATAACTTGTTTGGCTAATTTGTCCACTCTTTCATTTCCCACAATGCCTGTATGAGCAGGAACCCAGATTAATACCACCTCAGCACCTAGTTTCCTCATTCTTGTGTGTATTGATATTTTTTTCAAAGGTAAAATCCTTTCAATTACTAAGTGTACCTGGCATGAGACTATACAGAGCAGAAACTGAATCACTACAGACTAAGACTTTCTTTGGTTTGTTTTGTTCAACCCATTCTAAAGCCATCAGGATGGCGTACAGCTCAACTGTAAATACACTAAGGCAGTTTGATGTCCGTCTGTATATCTCACCTCTATAGTGAGGAACTGCTACTGCAGAACCTGTGTGGTCTGTTATTGGATCCTTTGATCCATCTGTAAACACCTGCACAAAATATTTATTTATTTATTTAGCAAATAATTTTTCCATCTTACATCAGAATCAGAATGTGTGTATGTGTTCACATACAAGGAATTTTACTCCAGTTTTCCCATTGTTCTCAATGTGTTCACATAGAAATAGACAATTAAACAAGGACATGGTGCTGTTACAGATATGTACACATTATGGAGCTTCTTGTGGTGGTGTGTAGCCATTACTACTATGTTTGGAAGGTTTGTACTTAGTCTGTCAATAGTGAAAAGTACACGCCATCGTTGGGTTTGGCTGACAAAGTCAGTGTTATATGAGTTTAGGCTCATGTTCATACCCCATGTGCCCCTACTACTTTGAGTAGTCTCTTGTAATCTGCTTGCTTATTCAGTTTCTATTTTAATTCACTCCACCTCTAGGATAGATTAAGGTGAAACAGCCTCTTTCAACCTGTTGGGTTAATTTATGTACTGTGTCACCTGCATGTCAAGTCAAGTCAAGTCAATTTTATTTGTATAGCGCCAAATCATAACAAAAGTTATCTCAAGACGCTTTCACATAGAGTAGGTCTAGACCATACTCTTTAAAATATTATTTACAGAGAACCAACAGTTCCCACCATGAGCAGCACTTGGTGACAGTGGCGAGGAAAAACTCCCTTTTAACAGGTAGAAACCTCGAGCAGAACCAGGCTCTGGGTGGGCGGCCATCTGCATCGACCGAGTTGGGTTGAAAGGGGAGGAGAGAGGGGGAGAGGGGAGACAGGAGGAGAGACAACAAATCAGACTAATAATAATAACAACTGCAGCAGTGAGTGTGAAGCAGGAACATGGGGGCAGTAGACGGCCGGCAATCACAGATCCAGACTCTACAGCTCCAGAGGCAGAAATACCTGCAAAAAGTGAGAAGGCGAAAAAAGCACAGAAAGCACAAGGACTACCAGGAAGAAATGGAGTTGGTAGCCTGTATTAGTGGGATAGGAATGCGTACAGACAGAGAGGGAGAGGAGGAGAGAGAAGCTCAGTGCGTCATAGGAAATCCCCCTGCAGTCTAAGCCTATAACAGCATAACTAAGGGATGGTTCAGGACTCACCTGAGCCAGCCCTAACTATAAGTTTTATCAAAAAGGAACGTTTTTAGCATACTCTTAAACGAAGAGAGGGTGTCTGCCTCCCGAACCCAAATTGGGAGCTGATTCCACAGAAGAGGAGCTTGATAACTAGAGGCTCTGGTTCCCATTCTACTTTTAGAGACTTTAGGTACCACAAGTAACCCTGCATTCTGTGAGCGTAGTGCTCTAGTGGGGTAATACTGTACTTCAGCATCAGCTCTTTAAGATATGATGGTGCCTGACCATTAAGAGCTTTGTAAGTGAGGAGGAGGACCTTAAATTCTATTCTAGATTTCACAGGGAGCCAGTGCAGAGAAGCTAATATTGGAGAAATATGTTCTCTTTTGCTAGTTCCTGTCAGTACACGTGCAGCCGCATTCTGGATCAGCTGGAGAGACTTTAGAGATTTATCGGAGCAGCCCGATAATAAGGAGTTACAATAATCCAAACTAGAAGTAACAAATGCATGGACTAGTTTTTTTTTTGTGTCTTTTTGAGACAGGATATGCCTGGTTTTGACAGTGTTACGTAGATGGAAGGAGGCAGTCCTTGAAGTCTGTTTTATATTAAAGGACATGTCCTGATCAAAGGTTACTCCTAGATTCCTTACAGTGGTGCTGGAGGCCTCTCCAGCAGCCTCTCTGTATTCTGGTGTTATGTCGAGTTTTGCATCCATGCAGAGAATGGCATACACCTCATGAGTAGTAACAATCAGTTCTGCCAAATAATGCATGCACCCCCTAACACTCAGTAATGACACTTCAAATCAAAGTTTGATGTAAATAAAATGGTTTTCTCAGAACATGCTTTTTTTGATCGACTTTGACAGAGTGAATTTGGCTACCCATATTATTCTTTTCCTTTCTATTTAAAAACATTTAAAATAATTCCGATTTTTTGGTTAACTTTTTGTAACACTCAGTGAAATTATTAAATTGTCCTATCAAAAGTATAAAAAAGCATGAATATAGATTTGAAACAAATTCAATAAATATATATATATGTAAAGTGAGTTACATTTCAGTATCTTCAAAAGCCATTAAGAATTGTAAATGTCTAGTACAAAACTGTTCATTCCATTTCTGGTATGTGTCTTACCATAACATAGCAGCACAGGAGCTAAGCTTTTTGTTCTGGTCCAGTTTACCATTTGCACGGACCCAAGTGGCAAAAATGTTGACATTTGTCAAGCCCTGTGGCAAAAATGGTCATCATTGTTATCAGACACACAGGCCGAGGCTGCCTCATTTTTTTAATGGTAATGTGTTAAAGTGTCATCTAGTGCTGGGTCCTGATTATGGTGGTGATCGTAAGCCAGAGCAGCCGCTGGAGGAGACCCTGGAGTTCTTGATGGACAGCACTGTGGACTTGAAGATGCAGCCGACTCTTTAGTTCCAATGTCATTCCTTGCATCAGAAAAATGAGCGATGGCATGCTTATTCGAAAGGTCTGCATTAGGACAGTTTAAAATCCTTTACTGCCTCCTTGTGGACAGTAGGTTAATTTCTGCTTCGCCTCCTCTTCAGCTCAGGACCATGTAATGTAGTGTTACATTTCTTATATACAGTCTATGTGTGATACAAATTAAGGCTTTTGCCAATCAGGTAACATTGCGGTATTGTTTCCAGCTTCATGCTCTAACAGTCAGAGGGTTGATGATATTTCACCAGATCCAGGAGCTTCTGTGCATCCATTAGAATATAAGTCTTATGAGAGAAAATAATTAAGTTGAGAAGTGTTGAAATATCAGTAGTGGTCTGAATGTTGCTTTTCAGGCTTTGACTAAAGTTGTTAACCTTATCACTTTTCAAAAATGAAATAATGGTATCATCTGATGCATCATCATTATCATCATCATTATCAGTGATGATGGTTGGAAGAGTCAGGTCAAACGTGCCTCATCTATTCCATTGTCATCGCTTCCTCTGATTCCTCTTTTTTCTCCTCCTTTCCTCTCTTCACTCTGACTAGAAGGTAAACACATAGTGAAGAATGCAGAGTATCCAATGGAAAAAATGTCTCCTGCATTATTCTTACCAAGTTTGGGGAAAGTGGAGGTGACTGGCAGCAAATCATTGATTATATAAAATAAGTAAAATAATAATAGATTAATTAGAATGAAAAAATTAATAAAATACTTGAAAAATGTCCAGGTTGTGTCCAAGCTGATAGTCAAATACAGATTTGACATGTGACCCAGCTGAAATGTCTCTTCAGAACAGACCACACTAAATTGTTGATTTTAACTCCCCAGGTTGTGCTAGCATGGAAAGCCTGGGCTTGTTGGAGATGAAACAATGTAAGCTTTCATTGTGTGCATAACATCAAAAGGAGTAAAATACAGAGGAAGAGTGAATCATGAATATGTTCAGACCCTGCTTTTCCCCCAGTCTCAAGGAAGTGAGATATTAATTAGGAGGCTTCTTTTACTGGGATGTGTGGTTATTTTATTCCTGCTAAGCCCAGCATTGTCAGCAGAGGGCGCTCGATGCATTACAGTAGGGCATCAGTAGCTCACGCCAGCAGAGTAGAAGGGAGCCGAGAAGACTGATGAGTGAGTTCAAGTATACATAGGACAGAACCTGTATTTTCATATGTCAACAGGTAAACTGACTATAAACAGAACCCTGGTGATAGACAATATGAGTACACTTGAGTACAGCCTTAGCAACTGGAACATGAAGACACTGAATTTGTTTGTAGGGGGAATGATTTTACCAGCTTCGGTTGTTAAAATGGCAGCGCTCATCAAATAATTCAGCTAGCTGGGCTAAAAGACAGTCTAGCTCTGTGTGAGCCAAAGTCAGTTGTATGTTTCAGATATTTATGTTTGGTAGTAACTGTGTGAACTTTGTATTTGTATTTTGAATAGAGGGAATGGTTATAGCAACGTAGTTTAGGAGAGAGCTGGAGAGCTAATGATACAAATGGAGAGACAGCTAGATCCTCCTAGTAGCTCTGCAGGTGAGTGGCACCCATAGGTGGCACCCTGCAGACACCCATCAGTCACTCGTCCTGCAGCTGCCCAGCTGTGTGGCACCACTGTTGGCAGATGTCGACCAGTAGATAAATGTGCGGGTCGTAGTCACGACAGGTCAGCGGCCGTAGATCTGTTCGAGGACAGTCAGCGAGCGACCAGTACTACTGTTTCCTTTCTTATTTATTTTATGTTCAGGCCACTACCGCCCAGGAGGTTATGATTCAGCCTGTTTTGAAATGAAAAGGAACAAAAACAGTCTTTACTAATAATCACTTTTATAGTAGTTTATTACGATCAACTACAAAAATAATACTGTATTTTTATTTTTTTTATATAGCAGCAGAGTGAACTGAGACTGACATGAATCCACTCCATGAAGGCTATATAAATAACTGTACGCTATATTTTAGTTTCATTTTATAATGTATCCTGTTGAAGGGGCTAAAACTTTCAGTGCCGAGGAGCAGTGGAAGGCATTAATGTGAGTGCATCCGTTTTAACAGCTTGAAAGAGTTTGTCCCTTTGGTATGCGCTATTTGGAAATGTATACATTAATACATTTTCATGTTTCACTGTCTTCATGTATCCAAGTGGGTAAACAGAAAGAGGGTGGATGGCAGGGTGGTGATTGGCATCAGTAAGCACAAGTCAGCGACTATTGCAACGCTTGTACTAACACAGGAGGAGGAAGCTGTAAGTTCTTTAGCAGACAAATTTGCTTACCATTAAGGTTTAAGTACAATACAAAGTGTATAATGCTTACAATTTTTTTTACAGACAAGTCACTTTCTTTTTTGTTGAAACCGGCCACAAGTCAGGAGGTCTGAAGGGCTGCTAAGTCAGCATCCTTAACGGAGAACCAGGAGGTGAATGTGGCCCATTACCTGGCCCACCAAGTGCTTTGGCCAAACTGCTAAACTGCTGGACTCCTTTTCAGGGTAAGCATCTTCATTTCACACTGACACAACTCTTCACCATTGCATCTGACAGTTGTCATATTTGAACCCTTATTTTAATTCATTTTGCAGCACTTCTGAGCATTCATCAATGGGTCGATGCAGGGTTTCATGATGACAGCATCTTTTACGACAAGTGGCAAGCCGGCAAGTACGCACTGTGAGGGGAGTATCTGCTGTGTAAGTACTCCAGTCCAGAAATACAATACTGAATACCTAATCAATACATCTTTCAAACCTGGCAATGTATTAAGTGTGACAAATGACTCCCATGACTGAAAGTTATTTGATTATTTCTTTCAGCACACTACAGACACAATAAACCTCCAGCTGGGAACGTGGCCTGGATCATTGAAAAACGTCCTGACAAAAGGCTCTTTTAAGAGCCACACATCATCCTTAAAGAGCAGATTCCTCATCACTCTTATTGTTATGAACTGCAGACAGGAGGAGAATAATTAGAGGAAGACTTTTATTATCATTTAAGAAGAAGGAGATTGATGCATGAGAGGCTTATTGTTTAGTGATTATTACAATTGGGTATTTTAAATAACATAATTTAAAGATTTAATAAGTAAATATACCTCATACATCTCAATATGCTATCTCTCTCTGTTTCTCTCACTCTCTGTGTATTGGTGGCCTTTTTTTCCTACTTCTATGATCTGGAGTCAAACAGATAAAGAAACAGGAAGGTGGATTAATCTCACATGGTAACGTTTGATCTCCTTCTTGTTCTTTGATACCGGTTTGATCTCTGGCTGTGTCAAAGTGTCTTTGAGCAAAAACCCCTAACTGCTCCCGATGAGCAGGTCGGCACTTTGCATGGCAGCCTCTGCCATGGGTGAATCTTGGCATGTGTTTTAAAGTGCTTTGAGTGGTCAGTAGACTAGAAAAGCGGTATACAAATGCAAATCCTTTACCATATTTGTTGACAACTTTCTTTAAGGCATATATAAACCAGTCAGTGCCATGTTTGGCTTTAAAAGCAAACTTGTTATCTGTGGAGTTAATAAACTCATATAATCTATCCAGCAGGATTCTTTCTAGGACTTCTGACAGTATGCTGGCCAAAGTAATGGGCCTGTAGTTATCTAGGCTGTGTACTTTACTAGCTCTGTCCCACTGGCTTTGCTATCAAACAGCTTATTTTTAGCCTGGTACACCTTATGTGACATAATTACCATTGAATGATTACTCTCAATATTGTCACTTTTGATACAGTTGATTAAGTTGCTATAATGCTGTCGTCATAACTCGGCAATATTGTGTGTTCCTGAAATTCCATCAATAATGCATGGTAAAGATGTTTTACAGTTAAGAACTCTTCCTAAAATGTACAACATTGTTACTTATCAGCTTCCTGGCCATGGAATCAGCCCTCACATTTTCCAAATTAATTTTTCCAACTGAAGCAAAAGGCATACTTTTATCTTGCAATAGTGAGCTTCTTGTACTCAAGCACAGGCTCTTGTCTGGGTCTACCTGCGATACCATGATTTAAAAGCTCCACAGGCTTTACCATGATACTCAGCAACACACTCGTTCCACTGTTGCATCTTTAGATATTTAAATATTATTTAAGGATTTGTCTGTATGAGCATAAAAGGCTAAGATACCAGTCGAGTTTTTCTGTGTTGGCACTATTTCCATTTCTAGATAGTACAGGTAAATCTTCAACATTAATCGATAAAACAACAGATATATATTCCATATATACATATATATATAAACATATATATACCGATACATCATATATACATATACCCATACATCCTAATGATGCATGTGCATCAGCTGTATTAATACAAGATACAAAACAAGATTCATCCACACCCACTCCAGCAGTACATTGTTGCCCCAGAAAGTTGAGGACATCCAGCAGGTTCTTGGAACAACTGCTGCTCCCTTTACTTTTTATAAACATGTTTTACTTTGTAGAGCAAAGACTTGTTTAATATTTCAAAAAAAAAATAAATACAGACAGTAAGGCAGCCATTACAATTATACATTTTTCATCATGTGGACCAAGTGTTTTAATCAATTTAATATTCATACCTAATGATAATAATTGATTATTCTATGGGCTAATTATATATATAATTAATAATAAGATTAGTGTTTTATGTGAGAAATAAAAGAAGAGCGAGGTTTGAATTCTGAATATCAACCAAACCAACTTGTTTCTTCTTCTTTTAGAAGCCCACAGACCCGCTGCTGTGGAGGAGTGGTTTACTTTGAAGGTTTCAATTCTTCTCGTCCAGTAGTCAGTCTGCTTTCGAGCGCGCGCTCCTCGGCCTGGACCAATGAGCGCTGCCGTGGCTCCGGCAGCTCCTTTATAAAGCCGCTGCTCGCAGCCAGCCAGCATTCCTTCTTGAACTGTGTAGACAGAGAAGACCGAGAAAAGTAAAATGGCCAGAACCAAGCAGACCGCCCGTAAGTCCACCGGAGGAAAAGCTCCCAGGAAGCAGCTGGCCACCAAGGCCGCCCGTAAGAGCGCCCCGGCCACCGGCGGAGTGAAGAAGCCCCATCGTTACAGGCCCGGTACCGTGGCTCTCAGGGAGATCCGTCGCTACCAGAAATCCACCGAGCTGCTGATCCGCAAGCTGCCCTTCCAGCGCCTGGTGAGGGAGATCGCTCAGGACTTCAAGACCGACCTGCGCTTCCAGAGCTCCGCCGTCATGGCTCTGCAGGAGGCCAGCGAGGCTTACCTGGTCGGCCTGTTCGAGGACACCAACCTGTGCGCCATCCACGCCAAGAGGGTCACCATCATGCCCAAAGACATCCAGCTGGCCCGCCGCATCCGCGGAGAGAGGGCTTAAACTGCCCTGAGATCAGCCCACCGTAAATACAACGGCTCTTTTAAGAGCCACATACATGAACCGAGAGAGTCCAGAGTCCTCTAGAAGAGCACCAGCACATTTATTACAACTTGTGATTACCAGACACTGATAGACATGTGTGGATGGTTTTACTGTCGACACAGCTGTTATAACACAATTTAAAAAAAAAAAAAAAAAAACGTACAGTATTGAAACACGAGTGTAATTAGTGACATGCTGACATGTAATTTCCTCTTGATTGAACAGTGTGTACTTGTGTATGAAAGAAGAAATTCGTCACACTACAGATTTAAAAAAATAAAAATTGCTGCCTTCTGAACAGTGTCTCAGGCAGACTATTTTATATGTATATGTCATTAAAAATTAAGTTAGCCTTTATTCATCCCCAGGATGAAATTTGCTGAGTCAAGATAAAGTATAAAATATAATACATAATAAAATGAGGGTAGAAGTAGCCTAATAAAAAACTCTACAAGTGAAAGCATGTGATTAACAGCAGCAGTCAGCAAGTTTATCTGTCAAAAGCCTACAGCAGAATAATATATAATATGAAAAAGGGATGATACTCAGTGTCGTCTGTGATCATATAGAAACATAATCTGGTATAATCTAGAATGGGATATAAAATATAGTGATAGCGACAGTTTTACAGAGTAAATCACTAACCTTTTCTGAACTTGACCTGGACTGATGCATATTCTACATTTCAGAATATTACTTACATTGCACATTTGCTTTGAAATTGATTTGAATAATGATGCTGTTGGATTTATTCTAGCTGTTTTGTCTGTAAATATGCATTTCATTTTACAGCCAGTTAAGGTTACCTAATGTATCTGTCTTATTAATTTAATTTATTTATATTACATACGTTTTATATGTTTATGTTTATGTTTTTTATACGTTTATTTGTTTATATTCCCCCATCTGGAAACGCAGAAGCAGCGTGTGATGTCATCCACACTGTGACTGCAGGACTACAGACACAACACCCCGGGGCCTTCATCATCATCACTGGTGACTTTAACCACGCTTCCCTCTCATCCACACTCCCAACCTTCTTCCAGTTTGTTAAATGTGCCACCCGGGAAAATAAGACTTTGGACCTGCTGTATGCAAATGTTAAGGATGCATACAGCTCCACTGCCCTGCCACCACTGGGCAGGTTAGACCACAACCTAGTCCTGCTCTCACCATCATACAAGCCTGTGGTTCAGCAGCACCCAGTCACAGTGAGGACAGTGAGGAAATGGTCTCCTGAGGTCATGGAAACACTGCGTGGAGCGCTGGAGGCCACAGACTGGGATGCTCTGTATGAGCCACATGGTGAGGACATCGATGGCCTGACTGACTGTGTCTCTGAGTACATTGGGTTCTGCATAGACAACACCATCCCCACTAAAGAGGTCCGCTGTTACCCAAATAACAAACCGTGGGTAACAAGCGACCTGAAGGCCCTTCTCAACGAGAAGAAGAGGGCCTTTAGATCACGGGACAGAGCAGAACTCAAACGGGTACAAAGAGAGCTCAAGCGCAGCATCAGGGAGAGCAAGGACAACTTCAGAAGAAAACTGGAGCACAAACTGGAGGACAACAACACCAGGGACGTCTGGAGTGGGATGAAGGAGATCACCGGCTTCCAGAGGAGAGGTGGGGGAGCAGCTGGGAATGAACGACGTGCGAACGAGCTGAACGCATTCTTCAATAGGTTCAACTCCAACCCCCCCACCCCCAGCGGACCCTCTACTGCCTCTACGACCACCTCTACTGCTTCTCCGAGCAACAACCCCCCACCTCCCCCCATCACCCCCTGCCCCACACCACCCCCGTCACCACCTCCCCCCACCCCCCCGCTGGCTTTCACTACAGACTTTTTCACACCTCCCACCCCCAGGACATCCTCTCATCACCCACAGCCCCCCACCACCTCCCGCAACACACACCTCTCTGCACCACCCTCGTCACCTCCATCCCCAAACCCACCACTGACATCCCCCACCCCCCAGTCTGGACTTCACATCACAGCCAGCCAGGTGAGGAGAGAGCTGGAGAGGCTCAAACAGAGGAAAGCTGCTGGACCGGACCGCATTAGCCCTCGTGTGCTGAAGGCATGTTCCAGCCAGCTCTGTGGAGTTCTCCAGCACCTCTTCAACCTGAGCCTACACCTTCAGAGAGTGCCAGTGCTCTGGAAAACATCCTGCCTGGTCCCAGTGCCCAAAAAAGGACGTCCTGCTGCACTGGAGGACTACAGGCCGGTGGCACTGACCTCTCACATCATGAAGGTCATGGAGAGACTGGTCCTGGCACACCTCAGACCGCTGGTGTGCCCATCACAAGACCCCCTGCAGTTTGCATATCAGCCCCATGTTGGGGTTGATGATGCAATCATCTACCTGCTGCAGAAGGCTTACTCCTCCCTGGACAGACCCAACACCTCAGTCCGGATCATGTTCTTCGACTTCTCCAGTGCCTTCAACACCATCCAGCCCAGACTGCTGAAGGCCAAACTGGAGGACACGCAGGTGAGTGCTCCCCTCATCACTTGGGTCAATGACTATCTGACGGGCAGACCACAGTTTGTGAGATTACAGAACTGTGTGTCTGATCGTCTGAT
Organism: Lateolabrax maculatus; assembly: GCA_031216445.1. Taxonomy (NCBI): domain Eukaryota; kingdom Metazoa; phylum Chordata; class Actinopteri; order Acropomatiformes; family Lateolabracidae; genus Lateolabrax; species Lateolabrax maculatus. The sequence goes on from CM062204.1 coordinate 27,497,816, forward strand.
CAGTAACATCGGGGCCCCCCAGGGAACTGTGCTGTCCCCCTTCCTCTTCACCACATACACTGCTGACTTTAAGCACTGCACTGAGTCGTGTCATCTGCAGAAGTTCTCTGATGACACGGCCATTGTGGGATGTGTTGAAGGCGGGGGGGAGGCTGAGTACAGGGACCTGGTCGACCGCTTTGTGAAGTGGTGTGGGGAGAACCGCCTGCAGCTCAACGTGGCAAAGACGAAGGAGATGGTGGTGGACTTGCCTGCCCTCTCCTGTCTGCATCGGTGGGACCGATGTGGAGGTGGTACCTGCATACAAGTACCTGGGTGTCACACTGGACAATAAACTGGACTGGTCCACCAACACAGAGGCCGTCTACAAGAAGGGCCTGAGTCGGCTTTACTTTCTGAGGAGGCTCAGGTCCTTCAACGTCTGCAACAAGATGCTGCAGATGTTCTACAAGTCTGTTGTGGCGAGCACCATCTTCTTTGCCGTGGTGTCCTGGGGTGCGGGCATCAAGACAAAGGATGCCAACAGACTGAACAAAATCTTAAGAAAAGCTGAGTCTGTGGTTGGCTCTAAGCTTGTCACCCTGGAGGAGGTGGTGGAGGATAGGATGCTGGCAAAACTGCTGGCAATCATGGACAATCCCTCTCACCCCCTCCACAAAACACTGGACAAGCTAAAGAGCAGTTTCAGCCACAGATTCATTCAACCCCGCTGCTCTAAGGAACGATACAGGAAATCGTTCCTCCCAACCGCAATAAGACTCTACAACTCATCTACCTCTGTCAGAGTCACCACCACAGAACTGCACTAAATGTCTCCTTGCACTGTGTACCCTGTACAACACTCTGCTCCATATACTGGAGCATTTAATTTTATTCTATTTTATTCTATTGTATTGTATTGTATTTTATTGTTGTACTGTATTTTATTGTATTTAAATATACCGGCTGCTATGATGACCTAATTTCCCTTCGGGGATGAATAAAGTTATCTATCTATCTATCTATGACTGGTGTAAAATATTTCCCAAATATTCTCGAATCAACCAGATATCCTGATATTGCCCAAATTTACTGTTTAGAAAAAAACATTTCTGTTGTCAGTTTTGGTTTCTTTACTCTGTTGCCTGCAACTGATGTGTCAAAGTGTGACATTAATTCGTAAGTAACAAGGTTCAAGTCAAATGTTGAAATTAATGTACATACAAATACTTTTTCAGAATTTTAACTGCTGAACACAAAATGTCTCCTACTTAACTGAAAAGTTAAATTATCAGTGTTTTTTTTTTTTTTTTTTTTTTCCTGGAGGCTTCAAATTTACACATCACACTTGTCTAAGTTGCACACTGGACGATGATTAGCCTCTAAACTGGCTCAACGATCTTAGACTGTTTATCTATTTATTAATTTGTTTAAGGATAGAAAATGTTGGTTAAGTATCTTAACCACAAATTCTCTGAGTATAGGCGTAGACCTCTAAGGCTGTTGGTTTATCCCCGCACACATTGCAGTTGTGAAGATTTTCTTTCTTCTTCTGATTTCTATAAAGCACTGGATACACAGTTTGTAAACTGTCTTGATAGTTTGAATATTTCTCCATGTTGAAATGGAAATGTATCTTCATTTAAAGCCCATTATGTGTAACTTTAAATAAAAGATAAAATGCACCACTGGTTCTTAAATTCTTAAATAAAATCCAGAGCAGAGGACAATACCTCTGTGATCTCAGTGGGAGCTTAAAGGCCTGACGACAATCCCCAAGAATATATCTGAAATCAGTTTAAATATCCAATAAAAGTGTTTTTCTTCCGCATTGATTTGTGGAACAGAGCTGATCAATACAGACAGACAGCAGCGATCAAGTCAAGTCTCTGTACAGGAGAACAAACACATCACTTTATTGACCTCTTCAATCAAACAATTATGGACAAGTTAAACTTTGTTTTGAACCCAGTGAGTGTTAAATCCAACATTTAGTTGAGACGGGAAGTCTATTGCAGCAGATCATCTGTGACCGTGAGTGCGTCTAACCGCCGGAGGCACCAGCGGCATCTCTGTGTTTACGTCCACCGATAATTGATCGGATTAAAACCAAAATAATCAAACCGCAACACAGATTTCAGCTTCACTGTGTCCCAGGATAGCTCTGCTACAGGAGCACCGCTGTCACATTTAATACGAATTACTTTTAAACATTTTAAGACACGAAATGCGGAGACATCTGGCTGCGAGTTGTACAAAGTGGCCATGTGTTGGGAAGGTTTGAAGCCCTCTGGAGTTAAATAAATATCTCCATGTCGCCGAACATGAGCTCCGTCTGAAGGGAACACTGTTTTCTCTCCGACACAATAAAAGTATGGCCTGAAACATTTTTCTGGTGCGAGTTTTATCCCCAAAATGTGGAAGAGAAAACACAAGTGTCGCCACGTTTGAGGCGGCAGCAGCGCAGCGGTGTGTGTTGCCTCTCCACGGTTCTCATGTGCTTTATAATGCCCGCCTCGTGCCCACAGCTCGCGCAGTTTCAGACAGACAGCAGAGAGACAAAGATGGCAGAAGAAGCTCCAGCTGTAGCCCCGGCCAAACCCGCCAAGAAGAAGGCGGCTCCCCGGCCCAAGAAGGACGGACCCACCCTCCCGAAGCTGGTCCTCGGGGTCGTGGCGGAGTCCAAGGAGCGCAAGGGGATGTCGCTACTGGCGCTCAAAAAGGTTCTGGACACTAAAGGCGTCGATGTGTCCAAGTCCAACAAACGCATCAACAGCACTGTGACCCGGCTGGTGGCCGGAGGGTCTCTGGTCCGGACTAAGGGGAGCGGGGCCTCCGGCTCCTTCAGGCTCGCAAAGAAGGAGCCCAAAGCTGCCGTCAAACCTGCGAAGAAAGTGGTTCAAAAAGCCGCCGCCAAAGCCAAGAAGCCTACTGCCAAGAAACCGGCAGCTAAGAAACCAGCAGCCAAGAAGTCCCCGAAGAAGGCACCGGCGAAGAAAGCTGTGAAGAAGCCAGTACCGAAAAAGAGTCCCAAGAAGGCGGCCCCCAAAAAGGCCGTGAAGAAGCCGGCGAAGAAAACTCCAGTAAAGAAAGCTCCAGCAAAGAAAGTTGCAGCGAAGAAGTCCAAGAAGTAAAGCGGCTCTCCTGAACCAGCACTCGGTGCACCAAAGGCTCTTTTCAGAGCCGCCACAGACCCACTAAAGAGCGGCTCCTACATGATGAATCTGTGTATTTACAATATGGGCTTGGTGCTGACTGCACTGCCCCCCCATGACAAATATGGGAAAAACATTTTTGCTACAGTTTTATAATATTTGGAAAGGCTTCCTATGGAGAGAGAGTGTGTGTATATTACTTTAGGCGAAATAACACCTTTTGTCACAAAATAATGCAAGATTTTAAGTTTTCCGTGACATCATGTAAATGATCACAAAGCACAGTGTGGTGAATTTACATGTGTTTATTTACAAGTTTCTGTTTGTCATGTATTTGTATCCGGAAGTGTCGTCAGGCTAGGTTAGCTCCAGTCCAGAGTGGCAACAGGGTTAATTAAATTTATTTGTGTCTAAGTGAGATTATTTTGCGTGGTTTGTTTAATTTCTGTTTGGGGGGTGAGAGCACCTCAGCAGTGTGTGTCACATTCATTCCTGTGCACGTGGGTTTTAATTGGAAATGTGTGATTGTTGGGGTATTGTAGTCTGCAAATGCACCCTGATGAATTGGATTTTTAAAATTGTGACGACCCATAACACTATGCCTGCCTGTGTGCCTTGCTCTGATGCTTGCCTTCTTACATACTGTACCAGCCAACACGCTTTACACGATACTTTAACTCATCCATACACTTCTAACGCGACTGTCTCTCCTACTTACACACCCCACTTAAACCGTACACATTCGCTGGACAATATTTTGCACATTCCTCACAGTTTTAGTTCTATTCATTTATTCATTATCATCTAAAAGATATATTGCATATATTTAGTAGTATTTTTTCATATTCTGTACTGTAAATTATATTTATTACTATTCTAGTACTTTAATACTACAGTCTTGTTTTGGCCAACTTGGTGGCTGATTATTCAGCATGATGATTTCAGTAAAAAGAAGTATTAATGTTGCAAGGCAGCTTAGCTGCACCCCATTTACATTATGTAGGAGGCGAAATATTAGAAACCCCTCAGAAAGATGCAATTCGGTACAATTTGACACTATGAACTCAATAATTAACATAATTGGATTAATATCTCAGACTGAAAGTCAGTAAAACTGAGCATTGTAAGCTTGTACAGTCAGATTTTCTGGCTGTTGGTAGTTTTGTTTAGGTTGGCTGCTGTTACAATCACATTTTCTTTTTAACGGTTGGTTTCTGTTCTGAATCAGGTCTACAGAAAGCTTTGAATGCTGCTGCAAAGGAGACGGAGGACCTGAATCTGTGGATGCCAGCCATCATTAACCACTAGACCGGACCGCAGCCTCCACTCCTGATGGAGATCCAGATGTAATGGAGCCAAAGTGGCAAAGTTGGAAGCTGCAGGAGGATAGGGGGACTTTTTTAAATTAATACCTATATAACTCAAAGAATAAAAAATCAGACAACACAACTTCATAAATGCTCTCTTCATTTACTTAATACGTATATCAATCAATTTAATATTCTATATATACTTATAGAAAAATATAAGATTATAAGGTGATTTAGTTTAACATAATATTGTGATATCTGTACTTGACTTGCACTGATGCATATTGTACATTTCAGAATATTACCGACACAGTAACATTATTGTCAATAATGTTATCGTACATAATTTTATCTTTTATCTTTTATCTTTGTTTCTCGACAAATTTTTTTGTTCTGTTTTATGTATGTTTTGTGTTAGGCATCTGCTGTAACTCTGCACCTTCACCTCATAAAATCACACGGGTTGACCATCTCCATCTTCTTTTTTACAAAACCAAACATGGTCGGGCTTCCCTCAGATATTCACATTATCAAGGGGTTTGCTAAAAATATTGTAATAACATCATCACATTAAAATCATGATAATAAATTATTTATTTTCCTTTTTTAAAGTATATTTATTACCTCTCCAGTTACATGTTTTATTTCTACTATCTGGTTTTATGCTGTTGTAAATGTGTGCAAGTAAAGAATGACAACGATGATAATAATATAAAGGGTGTTATTATATTATAATTAGTGACTAAAACTTAAATTTGAGTAAGTGATGACTGGATATGTGCTCTTCACTTTTACTACTGACCCTCTCTGCGCAGCAGACCTTTTTTCCTAATAAAGTAATATAAGGTAGCTGGTTGGAAGCTAGAATCTACCACGTCACACATACACGGATGTGACGTCACCTCTTTTCTGATTGGGCAATTATAATTAGGATTAATCTGACTAATGAGAAAGCAGTAGTGTATACATATAAAGTCGGTGTGAAACTCATGTTTCTCCTATCTTTTTTCTACGAAATCTTATAAACAAGTAAAGATGTCTGGACGCGGTAAAGGAGCCGGTAAGGCCAGAGCGAAGGCCAAGACTCGTTCATCTCGTGCCGGGCTCCAGTTCCCCGTCGGCCGTGTTCACAGGCTGCTCAGGAAGGGGAACTATGCCCACCGTGTCGGTGCCGGAGCTCCGGTGTATCTGGCGGCGGTGCTGGAGTACCTGACCGCTGAGATCCTGGAGCTGGCAGGAAACGCTGCCAGCTCAAGTAAAGACCCGGATCGGGCTCCGACAACTCAGAGGCTCTTTTAAGAGCCACACATCTCCAACTATTTAGGCATTCCTGCAATAACCAAAAGTGATTCAGTGGCGATTGACGTACTATATTACTGTTCAAGTAATGAGGTTAATTGTATACCAGCAACATCAGTACACGGCACAACACGCTGAAAGCATCGAAAGCAATGAATTTCATATTCACTACGGTTGAGTCTATTAGCATGACAATGTGTTCAGTCATGTCGACTGTACTGTAGGTAGAAAGTTACACTATACTCTGACTGATGTAGCATGTCAACATATACAAATATCACAGTATATATGGTTTGGTGAGAAGGGACATTTTGGTTATTCCAGTATTAACCTGCAACTATTTGATTAATCAATACCCATTTCCAGTCAAAAAATATCTTGCTAAACTTCTGTAATATGAGAATGTGCTGCTTTTATTCGTTTTATTAGTGGTATATTATTTCTAATTAATCTCCATGTGTCAGTGTAATAGTATTCACATTTTTTAAATAAAGTACTGTGTGTTTGGATTTAGACCAGTGAATAAGAAATCACACGTCCAACGACACATTTTCTATAATCCGTGTTGGGTCACTGTAACCATGCAGATGTAGCCAGAGTGCATTATGATATGCACAAAAAAATGGAATATTATAGCCTACACTTTACAGTCTTTTGCGTAGTGCACATTTTTACCCCATAACCCCCAAGTTTAACCCCATCATTTGATTGTCTTGATGGTTATAAATCAAGGACACCAGGACTGTGCTCTGTGGAAGAAGTGAGCGGCTCTTAAAAGAGCCTTTGTGTTGTTGTGAGGACAGTAGACGAGTTTAACCCCCGAAGCCGTACAGAGTGCGGCCCTGCCTCTTCAGAGCATACACCACATCCATGGCGGTCACGGTCTTTCTCTTGGCGTGCTCGGTGTAGGTGACGGCATCACGGATCACGTTCTCCAGGAAGACCTTCAGCACACCGCGGGTCTCCTCGTAGATCAGACCGGAGATGCGCTTCACTCCCCCGCGGCGAGCCAGACGACGGATGGCGGGCTTGGTGATTCCCTGGATGTTATCACGGAGAACTTTCCGGTGCCGCTTGGCGCCTCCTTTACCGAGCCCCTTTCCTCCTTTGCCTCTTCCACTCATCTTCGCTGAGAGACTGTTTGAAACTCAACACGGTTCCACTGTTGGATCCTCCGGTATTTATTGACTGTCTGAGGACGTGATGGAAGACAGAGGCGGGTCCTGTTCTTCTTCTTTGGCTTTAATGGCCGCTGATAATGAACTCTTTGGAGCATTAGCGCCACCTACTGAACATGAATCAGGGACAGCACGTCCCCTGAAGACTTCTGCTTTCAGGAAAAATTACAAATATTGAACTCAATAAAAACCTTAATTTTGTACTAATACACTCAACAAACTGCTTACCTTAACTTAAACCCCAAACCTTAACCCAGCCGCTGGTTAACTTTTGGCTGGGTTGGTTTGACCCCAGAGCTGGATTTGACCACTTAACCCAGAATGCTGGGCTGTTGATTTGACCCAACCTAGTGGATGAAATTAATTAGGTTAAATATTACCCATACTCTAGCTTTTTTCCTTTTCCTTTGCATTTCAACTTTTAGATCAAAATATATCATTATAAATAATATCATTGATAATAATAATAACAACAATAATAAATGTAACAATATAAATAATTAGAAAACAACTATTATTGTTTATTGTAATAATTTCCCATAATCATACAAACACTGACCACTGATACAAAAAGTGACCACTGTAAATGTGAATTCAATGACATTTTCATCCCATTTTAGGCAAAATTAGTTACACATCAAGTTCTTTTTGTAAAAAAAAAAAAGAATAAAGAAAGAAAGAATAAAAACAATGCAAAACTTTTTTTAAAGGATCAGAAAAACAATAATACCCTGATTCAATAACCTGAATCAGGGCCAGACTGTTTAATGGAGCTGGTTTGGACCTATTGCAAACAGACTGAGTCATGTCAGGTTTATTTCATGACTTGGTGATTCTAGGTGAGATTTATTTCAATCTACTATATACACGGGAGGTCCTCAAACTCAGGCTGTATGAAATAAACATAATTTAACCAGTAATCCTGATAATCCTGAAGACAGCCAGATCGTCTGAGACAAAGCAACAAGGACAATTTCCTCATTCCCCGACTCAATTAACACAGCATACTCCTTAAAACCATAAAATGTGAAAAACAGTGCAACCTTATAGATATATGGAATACATATAATATAAATTTTAGAATATACAGGTTAATATATAGTATGTGTATCCAAATATGTCAATATAGACATATTAGTGAGAAGGGGACACATCAAGTTACAGACAAAGCAACTGGGACAATCTCTGCATTCTTTGCTTTTGTTAACGTGAAAAGTTTATACTTGAATACACCCATCAAACTGATTTAGAGTCAGTCTGTTGCATGGTATTGGCTTGAAGTGAATTTGAGCAGTCATGTTTTGTTTATTTAAGGACTTTGAAACAGACTTGGAATTCAGGCACAGTGAGGAAAAAAAAAAAAAAAGAAAAAAAAAAAAAAAAGCCAGACACATGAAGAGACTTCCTCCAGGGATTAGCAGATCACAGGGTTAGTGAGATGGGACGTTTAGGTTAAATAAAGTTAAAGTGCAGCTTCTTTGAAATGTGGAACATTTACTCTTCAGAGTAAGTGTGTGGCTCTTAAAAGAGCCGTTGGGGTAAAGAGCAGCAGCGGGTTTACTTGGAGCTGGTGTACTTGGTCACGGCCTTGGTGCCCTCGGACACGGCGTGCTTGGCCAGCTCACCGGGCAGCAGGAGACGCACGGCGGTCTGGATCTCCCTGGAGGTGATGGTGGAGCGCTTGTTGTAGTGAGCCAGACGGGAGGCCTCACCGGCGATGCGCTCAAAGATGTCGCTCACGAAGGAGTTCATGATGCCCATGGCCTTGGAGGAGATGCCGGTGTCGGGGTGGACCTGCTTCATCACCTTGTACACGTAGATGGCGTAGCTCTCCTTCCTGGTCTTTCTCCTCTTCTTGCCTCCCTTGCCGGCGGTCTTGTTCACGGCTTTCTTGGAGCCCTTCTTGGGCGCGGACTTTGCTGGATCAGGCATTCTCTATCTTCCTCGACACTTTACAGCTGCGGATAGAGTGGGTATACGGGAGCGACTGGTCATATACAGACTCAATGCAAATAATGCTGTGTGGTCCCCCTCCTGTGATTGGCTGAGCTGCTCACTGTGTTGGAGGCTGTCTCGTCTGTGTGAAATCTGCCGCGCAGCCTCGAGACACCTCTGTGTTTCTGTTCCGACCCTTCTCTTGACAAAATGTCTGCTCCTCCTGTTTAATATAGGAGTATAGGAATATAGGCTACATTTCTCTGATGGGGAGTAAGTGTGCATGTGCCTCTATATCTTTATCGCCTCTATTTCCACGCGATTACAATTAAAACGCCGTTTATTACGGAAACGACCCCTTGAAGCCCTTGAAGGCATGAATTGTACAGTAGCCTACTCGATTCAGAGGATTATAGACAGCAAAGAATCCTCTTTTGGACATTCTCCCTGAATGGTGTTCAGCATTTTATAGTCACATTAATGGTGATCATTAAGCCTGTGCTACAAACAATTAACAAGCAACAGATCACAGTTTCTACCACATTATAGTATGTCCACTAGATGACACTTTATTAGTTAAAAGAAAGGTTCAGATTGTCCACGATGGAATCCGAATGATCGTCCTTGGTAATTCAACCTACAATACTTTACAGTAATGAGTCTAGCCCATTATTTGCTCTATAGGCTCACTGCATTTTCCGTCTTATAAATAGCCTAAAGGATTAATTCATATATTGGAATCTGTGATTAACTGTTTAGTCTAGGATTCTTCTGCTTCAATTATGTTAAGTGGCATTCCACCATAAAAAACTACATGAGAAAATGGCATTCTACATACAGACTGGTGACAAATTAAAGGAAAAACCAACATAAAGTGTCTTAGTATGGAGTCAGGCTGCCACGAGCCTCCAGAACAGCTTCAGTGCTCCTTGCCCAGTCTGTGGAACTCTATTGGAGGGATGAACACCGTTCCTCCACAAGATATTCCTTCATTTATATGTTTACAACCTTTATTTAAGTAGTACACAAATAGAAAAAGAACATAGACAGACAAAACACTAGGACATAATAGCATCAGAGACAATCACAGAATCACAAAATAGATTTGAAGATAAAGGTTTATATTATAATGTGGTGTGGTGGAGATGGTGGTGGAGAGTATTGTCTTACACATTGGTCCAAAATCTTCAGGTATTCACACAACCACTCTTTATTGTCGGTCCAACACACAGTAACAACATCAGCGTATCATACTCTCTCCCCCGCTGCCCGGCCCCTCCGAGCGCACGTAGTCCCGTAATCCACCAAACAGACAGCACAGACGGGCTGGAGGACCGGCTCTGTGTCCCCGGGTGTGTGTGAGACCCGGAGCTCCACTCGCTACTGCTGAACAGGAACAAGCAGAACTAGTAACACTATCAGCGGTGCCAATTAAAGTCACCCTGGCACTGTTCCCCTGAACCACTCCGACACATATCTCCCCTGCAGCTGAGCACAGACCAGGCCCACTAAGTCATAATTATGAGATACAATCTATGAGATACAATCTCATAATTATGACTTACAGAATTGTTATTTATTTCTTCACAGTGGCACAAAGGGGCTTCCATAAGTTTGGGTTGGACAGCTATGGAGAAAATAGTCTGGGAACCAGACGAATCTGCAAACTCATGTTACATTTGCTCTGGTAGATACGTCTGGCCCCTCTCCAATTCAAACTGATTTCCCAGCTGATTTATTGGGCTAACCAATCACAAGCGTTTATCTAGTATGAAGCAGGGTTTAATAAGATTGAATGACAGAGACGATCGCCGTTCAGATATCTTTGTAAATATCCAAGATGGTGCTCCCTTGTTCCCTGGCCAGCTACAGTGGCAGTATTAAACGGACTGGATGGTAAATCTTCTCTAAAATAAGAACAAACAACTGCGCTTAAACCTTATGTTGATATGAAATATGTGTTTGCAGTACTTCTGACAGGAAGTACCGTATGATAGGAGGCGTTTTGTTGCTCTGATTGGTTGTCTACGCCTGTCGATAATACCCTCTGAAATAAAAAAATGAGCTGAGAGGTTCCAGACAAATACACATTTGTGAATTAGTCTGGCGATGCCAGGCTATGTGGAAAAGATTGCAGCCAGAGAATCTGTTATGAGATGAGACTTTATTTCCAATGCAGGGGGGTTACAAAAGTGAATGTGTGGTTCTGGAAATTAAGAAATAATAATATCTTTAAATTAATTCTTCCAAATATAAATCTTACATCTCACCAACAAGTCTGGTGTGATAGCTCTCAGTGTATAAGAGATGTTACACTTGGTATTCAGAAAACCAAAGTTGTTACCTTAACCTAAATGGGAATGGCAGCAGCCAAAGAACAACATTTGTGTCTTCACTTAAGCATCTGTTGAATGAAGGTATGAGGCTGCTTTCTCCAAGCCATTTTATCTGGAGGATGATGCAAGCCATAAGGGGCTTGGAGCAGTCTTAATGCAGCATGACGAAAATGGCATGAGGCCAGGTGCTATGCCAGTCGGGGTCTACGCTCATCTGAAACAAACATGGAATACTAGACAATCTTTTCCTATTTATTCAAGCATTTTTGCACTCTGCATCATTGCATTAAATATCCATTTAATTGTCATTGTTGTTGTGTTTTATGTTCATATATATACATTGTGTGTATATATATATATTATATTTATACATAATAGGTAAATGTTCATGCTTAACCTTGTTCTGCTTTGCTGTCCTTGTTTTTTTGTATATTTGTCTATTTCTGTGTTTGTATGTTGAGGGCAATGGTAAAACCGGAATCAAATCCCTTGTATGTGATGTGTACATGGCTAATAAAGCCGACTGTGAACATTGAGAAATATCTGATCTACTCATAGATAAATTGTATAAAATTTTCTGCCTGGAGGTGGAAAGTGTCTGATCATCCACCTTGCGACCAGATGTCCCTCCTGAATGCAATGGATGCCGCCTGCAGAGACGTTTCAGCTGAAGACTACCAGGGGTGAATAAGGCATGCCAAATGTTTCTGTCCAAAGTGCCCAGAGAGAGAAGATATAAGATGTGATGTAGACAAAAACATATGGCCATAGGCTGAAAAACAGGACTTAGCATTTTTATGGTATTCCCCTTCTTTGTAAAGTAAAGATGACTTAACCACTTTTAGATAATATGTTCCCGAAAATGGACACATTAGACACATGTGGATGAGTTTACAGTAAAAGGAAATCAATGGATTTGCTATTTTCTGAGGAAAATTTGGTTTTGAACGGGAAAAAAAAAAAACGTGATAATTGTGTGATGTAGGTGTGTTTCTGTGTTAAGAGTTTGAAAAGTGTCTTAAGTATAGGCAACTGAGTTTCTGTATAATTTCCATAAGCAGCTCCATCAGCTCTGCTACTGAAGGTAATTTGGATCAAACTGCTTTTATAAAGCTGTTTATCACAGCTCTATAGAGGCTGAAATGCTGCTTTACTCTGAGATTTCTGAAATCCAAGTCTACACTTTGAACATGAGCAGAAGACACAGAACAAGTGAAATACAAGACACTCACCTACTGATGTTTTTAATGTCCAGCAGCCACAGATTTATCAATGACACTGTTGTTTGTTCCATTTCAAAGCATGCTGCTAAGCTGCCACAGACCCTCTGTCAGTTAATTGTTCAATAATTAATACAAAAAATATCATATATAATTAATATCACATAGTGTGACACTAACAAGTGGCAGCGACTGCAGAGATCAGTGCTGCACTTTATTTCTATTCAAAGTAGCCCTCAGCAGGAGAAATGTTGACAGCAGCAGTGAGCAGCTCTGATAGGAAGTCTGGCTAAAGTCACCATGAGCCTCGGCCATCGTCAGTGTGTTTGCTGCTACCAGAATAACTTGAGTTTATTACAAAGTCATCATCAGCAGCTGGTTGTTTTTACTCCGAGGCCCTGAACAAACATGTGGGCCAGCTGGAAGACGGCTTTTGATGGAGATCTGAAGCATTTTAAATCCTTTTAGGAGACAAATGAGTGGGAAAAGCCGCTGAGCAGAGCTGGCCACGACGGTGTATAGGTGAGGTTTGGAGGCTCCTCAAACTAAATGCAGAGAGCATCAGAGCTCTACATGACTTCAATGTGAAGAGACACAAGTCCGCTACCGGCTCCCTTCACTGTCAGCCTGCAGACCTGCTCCCACATTTAGTTTGGAGCCTTTTATCGGTGCAGAGAAAACACAAGTGGCGGCGTTCAGACTGCACAGAGGAGCCACGGGCCGGGTTGAGTCTCCACGGTTCTCATGGTGTGTTTAAGACCAGCCTCCTGCTCCGGACTCTGCAACAGTTCACTCACAGACTCGGATCGTCACTCCGTAGCGGAACAAAGCGTCGAGAAAACAATGGCAGAAGTAGCTCCAGCTCCAGCCGCCGCCCCGGCCAAAGCGGCCAAGAAGAAGGTTTCCAAACCGAAGAAGCCCGCCGGCCCCAGCGTCAGCGAGCTCATCGTTAAAGCTGTGGCCGCATCCAAGGAGCGGAGCGGCGTGTCTGCGGCCGCCGTCAAGAAGGCTCTGGCTGCCGGAGGCTACGATGTGGAGAAGAACAAGTCCCGCGTCAAGACCGCCATCAAGAGCCTGGTGGTGAAGGGGACTCTGGTCCAGACCAAGGGGACCGGGGCCTCCGGCTCCTTCAAGATGAACAAGAAGGCCGACACCAAGGCCGCCAAGCCGGCGAAGAAGGCCGCTCCTAAAGCCAAGAAGCCCGCGGCGGCCAAGAAGCCCGCAGCCAAGAAAGCCACAGTGGCCAAGAAGCCCAAAGCAGCGACAGCCAAGAAGCCGGCAGCCGCTAAGAAATCCCCGAAGAAGGCGAAGAAACCCGCAGCGGTCAAGAAAGCGGCAAAGAGCCCCAAGAAGGCCCCCAAGAGCCCCAAGAAGGCCCCCAAGAGCCCCAAGAAGGTGGCCAAGAAGGCCCCTGCAGCCAAGAAAGCTCCCGCAAAGAAGGCTGCCAAGCCCAAAGTCAAGAAGGCAGCACCCAAGAAGAAGTGAGCTGTCATCAGTGTGAAGAGGAAACGTCCCGACAAAAGGCTCTTTTAAGAGCCACACATCATCCTTACAGAGCGGATTCCTCATCACTCTTATTGTTAGGAACTGCAGACAGGAGGAGAATAACTAGAGGAAGACTTTAATTATCATTTAACAACAGGGAGAATGATGCATGAGAAGCTTTTAGTTCAGTTAATATTACAATTGGGTAACTTAAATAATGAATTTATAGAGTAGTAAATATACCTCTGATCTCTCTCTGGCTTTCAATTCAAAAGAGCTTAATTGGCATGGGAAACAGACGTTTACATTGCCAAAGCATATGTAAAAACAATAATTTACAAATAATTCTGACTAGAAATATATACATGTAAGGAAAAATAACTTAAAATAAAATAGAAAAATGTAGATTTGTAGTTTAAAATGTAAATACAAGTGAGTGCTATACAAACAGTATTTTTTTTTAATGTATTTAAAAATGAGTTCTGTATATACAGCAACTGTGTCTATGTACAGATCAGCATAATGTTGATGGTTGGTGCAGGAATACTGGTGGTTGACAGTCTTCATGGTGCTTGTTTTCCATTTGACGCCCCTTTTTGGTCACAACAGCTCACAAATCCTGCTGCTGTGTTTGCACATTGTTTTATTTCGCCCAGCAGATAAAGGAGTTTTTCATGATCGGCCATGTTTATCAGTCATTTGTTAGGCTGTAAACTGTGTTTAGTGTCTCTCTTTGTGTATTGGTGGCCTTTTTTTCCTACTTGTATGATCTCTGTAGAGTCCAACAGATAAAGAAACAGGATGGTGGATTAATCTCACATGGTAACGTTTGATCTCCTTCTTGTTCTTTGATACCGGTTTGATCTCTGGCTGTGTCAATGTGTCTTTGAGCAAGACACTGAACCCCTAACTGCTCCTGATGAGCAGGTCGGCACTTTGCATAGCTGCCTCTGCCATGGGAGAATGTTGACATGTGTTGTAAAGTGCCTTGAGTGGTCAGTAGACTAGAAAAGCGGTATACAAATGCAGTCCCTGTACCATATTAATCTGATTTTCAGCACTTCTTCTTTTAAAATAGTTGTTTGGAACCTTCAATGGTTGTCCATTCACCATATCTATTGACAACTTCCTTTAAGGCATTTATAACCAAGTCAGTGCCATGTTTGGCTTTAAAACCAAACTGGTTATCTGTGGAGTTAATAAACTCATAATCTATCCAGCAGGATTCTTTCTAAGACTTCTGAAAGTATTCTGGCCAAAGTAATGGGCCTGTAGTTATCTAGGCTGCATACTTTACTAGCTCTGTCCCACTGGCTTTGCTGTTAAACAGCTTATTTTTAGCTTGGTACACCTCATGTGACATAATTACCATTGAATGATTACTTTCAATATTGTCCTTATACAAATTACTTTTGATACAGTTGAATAAGGTGCTATAATGCTGTCGCCATAACAATAAGTATTGTATGTTCCAGAAATTCCATAAACAGTGCATGGTAAAGATGTTTTACAGTTTACTCGAGATCAGCCTACAGTAAACACAACAGCTCTTTTAAGAGCCACAGACATGAACCGAGAGAGTCCAGAGTCATTTATTACAGTGGGTTACACTCATGGAGGATGACCAGATCACTGATATAAACACGCGGATGGTTTGCTGTCAACACAGCTGCTTCGTCACTGTTATAAAACAGTTAAATAAAATGTACAGTGTTGAGACATTTAATAAGTGTACTCTGTAAAATTAAAAATGTAATAATGGTCTGTGTGCTCCTTTCACCTGCAGCTTTAATATTTAACTTTATCAGAGTTTTGCCTTAACATGTTGTCATGTTATTTCCTGCAGAAATACAGAAATACAATCCTACAGATCTGAACACCATTTTGTCTCAGGCAGAATATTTCTAATTTAAGATAAAATTAACCTTTATTCATTCCCAGGATGAAATTTGATTGCTGCGTCTAATATAGTATAGGAAATAAAATATAGTGTAAAGTGACAGTTACTCTAACATAACATTATAATATCTGTACTTGACTTGCACTGATGCATTTTCTGCATTGCAAAAATTGTTGTATATACATTCACTGCTGCTGTTTCCCGCAGGGATTGATTCAAACCAGTTCACAGCGCAGATGAGTTTGGAACTATTGACAGCTGAATGAACCATGTGAGATCCTGGAGCCGGCGGGAACAAGAAGACCAGGATCATCCCCCGTCACCTGCAGCTGGCCGTCCGTAACGACGAGGAGCTCAACAAGCTGCTGGGCGGAGTGACCATCGCTCAGGGCGGCGTGCTGCCCAACATCCAGGCGGTCCTGCTGCCCAAGAAGACCGAGAAGGCCGCCAAGAAGTAAAGACCCGGATCGGGCTCCGACAACTCAAAGGCTCTTTTAAGAGCCACACACTTTTTCTTGCAGAGCACCCATTCCTGTAACCAAACATTCATAACAGATAGAAACAAGTCTCTGAAGAAGATAAGCACCATCAGAAACTAAAAATGTATAATTTGATGCTTAATGTCCAAGTCGGAATAAAATGGATTATAAACCCGAAAAATTAATTTTACTAATACTGTGACATCACTGTGATATCTGTTTATCTGTTGGTATTTTGTGATGCAAAAATGTTTATTCTGGTTTATTGCCTATAAAAGAAAGCATTAGTCGATTTTAATAATCAATACTCATTTTCAATAAAATACTCTTTTACTAAGCTTTTCAAATATGAGAATGTGCTGCTTTTTATGTTTTATATTAAACCGAATATCTTTAGTTTTAGGACTGTTGGACAAAACTGTGATCAAACCACACACAAAAAAAGATCAACCAATACAATACTCACAAGGTCAATTATTGACTTTGAATATAATCATTAGTTGCCATCTGAAATAAAATCTAGTCTCTTCCCTGGACGTAATACATGTGAAACTGATTATTAATAGGTTTTATTATTGGTGGTATTATTTTATTTTTAGTAATGCCACATTGAGTCATGCAAGTTTAGTATTCACTTTTTTAAATTACATATCAGAAAGATAAGTGTGGTGCTCAGTCACATTAACTATAAAGACAAGGAGGTAGGAGTTGAAGCTGAACTGAGATGATTAAAGAAACATTCAAAATCAACTAAAGGCAAATCATGAAGAATTTGGAAGAATTTTCACTTTCAGCGGCTAAAACTGCAGAAGGACGAGTGACGCTTGGTTTGGCTCCGCCCAGTGACACTCACGTCATCTGTCCTCTTTTACGTCCGCAAGAAACATATAAAGGGCGACGGTCTGCCGGTTGGCAGAACACTTGTCTTGGTCGTTTCAAACTACAGATCTGCAAAATGAGTGGAAGAGGAAAAGGAGGAAAGGGGCTCGGTAAAGGAGGCGCCAAGCGGCACCGGAAAGTTCTCCGTGATAACATCCAGGGAATCACCAAGCCCGCCATCCGCCGTCTGGCTCGCCGCGGGGGAGTGAAGCGCATCTCCGGTCTGATCTACGAGGAGACCCGCGGTGTGCTGAAGGTCTTCCTGGAGAACGTGATCCGTGATGCCGTCACCTACACCGAGCACGCCAAGAGAAAGACCGTGACCGCCATGGATGTGGTGTATGCTCTGAAGAGGCAGGGCCGCACTCTGTACGGCTTCGGGGGTTAAACTCTTCTACTGTCCTCACAACAACACAAAGGCTCTTTTAAGAGCCGCCCACAGAGTCCAGAAAGAGCGCATTTCCACGAGTGACAAACCGGTAACCGTTATTTAGGTTTAACATATATACTAATTGACGACACATACAGCTGTGATGTATGTTTTCATTAACTGTGCTCTTATTCACTTCTAGATTTCTGTTTTTCTATTCAGAATTGTGTTATGTTCACAATTTAGTGCTTCAATCACTCATAAGTCTTGTTTTTTTTTTTTTCCTCACAGCTGTGTAAAGTGAGTTATAAACAAATAAGAATTTTTGAGCGCTGACTTTAACATTCTGTGCATGCAAGAGCTGAGGCTCAAATCAAATGATGAGAAACTGGGAAAAAGTGCTACTTCAATTAGTGGAAACAGCGCGTGTAGTGTCGGGATCTTCTATACATAAAAAGACTGTGCCGTTTGGAATCACATTGAGCTGAATTCAACACATTTGACTTAATTGTATTTTACTAGGTCACTGCTAGACTATATCAGCAAACAATTTATAAACAAGTTGCTGTAGTAGCTGAACAGTGTTTTGCGTTACTGCAGGTTACCACACCTGTCAAAATTCACTGATATGTGTTAAGCTATAATGTTAGTGATTCGAAGTCTGCATGTTGTCTTTGATTCTACTAAAAGCATGGCGAGTAGTGACTGAAGAAGAGGTCAGTTCAATGTCACAATTCCATGTGACTTTCCCAAGTGGTGTTCTAGTCCTACAGTATATAATGTCCTTTGAAGACATGGTCATGGTACACTAATTATTAGCTCTATTAGTCATATACTGTGTTAACAAACCTGTAATTATACATATAATGATGTGTAACAATAATCAATGGCAATTTAATTTAATATTCACTGAAAATTGCTGTAAATATGTTCACTGCACTGCTGTTTCCTGCCGAAAACCATTTAAACCAGTTGACAGCGTGGATAAGTTTGGAACCAGCGTCACAGAACTTTTTTTCTTATTACCTTAGGTTTTGGCCTATGGGATGGCAGTGTAAGATCTGCAAGTCTTTGTCAGCCACAAAAGGGAATTTACTAAAGCATCACAGACTACAACATGCAACATTTGTCGTGGCCAATGCCCAGCTGAAGGTCTGCAGCCAGAAATCATCTCTGCTTTCAAGTGTTTAGTTTGCGATGCTTGTTGTTTTACAGAGAAGGGCTACTTTCAGCATATTGGATATTATCCCAGTTATTCCCAACTCAGCCTGTCATGTGTGAGGATTTTATTGGATATTGGATCCAAACAAGGAAAGACGTCGACCATTGCTGTAGTAGCAACAGCATAGCCTCTGTACAGTCTCTCTTATCCAGCGTCAACACCCAGTTGTGTCTAAACCTGAATACAGAAGATATCTAGCAGACCTTGGTCTACCAGAGGCCAGAGCCAACCTCGGCTTTGTCAGGCACACAGTGCTTCACAGGTCAGGTCAACTGCCTGTCTCTGATCGCCTGTCTCACTCTGTCTTAACTTACCTTTAACTTACAAGAGGGAAGTTTGCAACTTCCATCCCATTAGTACAGCAGTTGGAGCAGGTGGTCCATTTGGTTCGCCTTTTAACTGAAGATGGTATTTAAGGAGCCTTTCCAGTGTGTTGTTCCTGTTGAATATATTCTTGATTCTCTAAAGAACAATACCTTTCACTGTGTGCCTATACTCAAGACTTGCTGCAAGTCTTAAAGAATAAAGAAATTGCAGAAGGACTCTTATCCAGGCATTAAAACAGTACTGGGTATATTCAGTAAATTTCTGATGGCAACATTTTCAGGCAAAATGATTTGTATGCTGCAGAAGAACAAAGACTCTCTATAATTCATTATGTTGTTGACATATGTCCTTGAGGTGTGTAACCAACTAGGAACCACAACCAAAACAATCGTGTTTTGGAAAATGTGGCATCCAAGTTGATATCTGCATTTATGTAAATACACCTAGCTTTACTTTGCAAAGCTGTTGATGTAAACCAGTTTGAATACAAAGCTGTCTCTGACATTCTTCAGAGTACCAGACACGCGAAGTGCGGACTGGAGTGTTTCCACGTTGGACAAAGAAGGACCATAGGTTGCATGTGCAAACTGTGAGAAAATCCAAATTTAAGGCATTGCTTTGGCGTAAAGCGGTTGTGTCCATTGATTGATAAAGTGAATCACTTTCACTTTGTATCTGGATACCCACCAGATATACTACATGACCTTTTTGAAGGCATAGTCCCAAGGGAACTTGCATTATGTTTTCAGATTTTAAAGATAAAGATACTTACTACTTAAGTACTTTCATTTGTATGTACTCGACAAGTTATTCACACTTTTTCCCTATAAGGCCTCAGACAAAGCCAACAGCCCTCAAATAATTCCCTCAAAACTGCATTCATCACAGAACTATAGTTGGAAATGCCAATGAAAGTTGGGCCCTAATACAGTTGTTGCCACTCATTGTTGGTTCACGGGTAGCTGAGGGTGTTTCTGCCTGGCAGGTTTTTTTGACTTTAAAAGACATTGGTGGTTGTCCCTGTTTACAGAGTTGAAACTATTGCATTCCTTGACTTTAAAATATCTGAACATTGTGACGGATTCAGCAGTTTTTCCTGAAGAGACACTGACACCCAAACACCATTTTTTGGAACACTATCCTGCACTGATTGAAACTATCCTGCACTGATTGAAGAGTATGGGCCTCTGGTTGGTATGGACAAAACGCTTTGAAGCTAAACACAGCTTAAGCACCAATTTCAGAAATGTGTTGACTTTTTCTACAAGAAACCAGATGATGACATGACACTTGCATACAGATGTCGGAAAACAAGCATTGCGTGTCACAAAAATGTCTTTAGATGTGCTGCATTCAGATATACAGGATGCTTTAAGCGAAATATCACAGAAAACAACTGTGCTGTTAGCGAACACTGTCACCTACTCTGGAACAAGGTACACTGTTGGGATGATCTTGTTTTATGGCTCTACTGGTGGACTACCTGATTTTGCTGAAATTATTCAGGTAGCCATTTTAGACAACTGTGTACATTTTAGAGTAAAGTTACGTGTTGCCTGGTATGAAGAGCATCTAAGATCTTTTCAACTGGAGGACACTGGGAAAATAGCTCTTCTGGAGCAACAGAAATTTGATGATGGCTGCGTACAGTGTTGGAGGAAAATGCTTGGTTACACTCAAACCTCACGTCTGTTGTTCATTTTAGGTAACTGAAATAAATTATGTTAATCTTTATATCTTACAATATCTGTATTGTAGGTTTTACGTTTTAGCAATTTTCATGATAATCCTAATTAGATCTAAATGACTGTATTGCTGGAAATAAATGTATTGTGAAATTGAATATGAAAGACAGACAAATTATTAAAAGTAATGATAAAAAGATACATTTAAAATAGTTTTATAAAAAAGTAATTTTGTAATTTTTAATTACAAAGACTACAACAATTTGTAATCACATTTTAAAATTAATTTAATGATATAATTTAAAGACAAAGAAGGACATATAATTGTTATTGTCATTTTTTAACTACCATTAACATTCTCATTTAAAATAATTATTAATTTTCTTTAAATGTTTTTCAGCTCTATTTATTTTGGTGGCACACTCCAGGCTCTTCATTACATAATTCACTGTATGTCTGGACTTTTATTCAGAATTTGAAGATTACTTTACCCTTCATAAAAGTGACCAAATGAAACACAATCTGGAATGTTCATGCTGTCCCCATTATTCTTAACTTGCTTCCACTTGATGAAAGTGTGGGCAGTTCCTTTGGTCAACTGCATCAAGTGCAAAGTCATCTGCTGGAACATCTTCTTCACAGGCCACCATTATCTTGTCCTGGCAAAGTACCACAGAATGATGTCAGCCATGGCTGAAGCAGTTCAACATTCCACAGTTTGCATAAGAAACAGAGATGTACCTTGAAAGAGCCACTGAAGACTACAGGAGCTATAGAATACTTTTGACCACCTCAAAGGTCAAGGCAGACATATTTGAGAAGCTGGCTGAAACCATATATACATATACAGCCTATCCATCAAGTACACAGGTAAGTGATGTTGCTGAGGCACTTGTCAAAAAAATATCCTTTCCTCAAAGAACCCCGGCTCCCTCTCAGGTTACTCTGGCTGGCAACAAAGTATCAAATACAAGATAGCAAATAATCCGACCAAACTCGATACGGTGTTCCTGAGGTGATATGATAAAAATGATGACCAGAATTAGGTGGCTTCTTGCTTTTAAAAATGTTGTAAGAACAATATGTACACTTGTAATATTTGAGGCTTTAAAGCTGATTTCATTATTTGTATTTCAGATATAGGATGAATTTCACCGAATCACAATGGTCCACTTTGAATCAAAGTTCATGTCCAAGCTGGATGAATACACTCCGAGGCTTCTGAACCTCTTCGACTCCAAGGGTGGAACCATGGGGATGAGGTTGCAGGCTATCCTACTCAAAGAATCCTTCAATGGAGTAGTAGTAGTAGTCTGCTAATATTATATTTTAGGGATTTTGTAAACAAATTGCTGGAATACAATTTTTTTATTACTTAAAAACTTAACATTAGCCATCATTAAAGTATTCTTTATGGCAGAACAATTGGATTGAATTGCATTAAATTGTACAGGTGCACATATTCATAGTGGCCACTGAGTATAACTTACACACTAAAAAAAAGCACAGGTTTGAGACATTAGGAGCATTAAGTGCTCCTTAATGACTGGCACTAACAGAACAGACAGCATTAAGGCTGGTAACAAGCCATGAATCATGAGCTCAGTATAACAAGTGGCAAGGAGAGGAGCTAACCTCGGTCTAGCATATTTAAGGTCTGATGTTATATGTCTTATTTTTATGCTTATATTAGGGCTAACTGCCTTTATACAAAGCACTTACTATACATTACACATGGAGCAGAGATCTCCTATGCTCCACATCTTTACAGTTAACATCACTACACATAGTGGTCTCTCTAGATGGATTGATAACTGATTACTTAAGGATTTGTCTGTATGAGCATAACAGGCTAAGATTCCCCTTCTCTGTGAGGGTTGACCAGTCGAGTTTTTCTACTATTTCCATTTCTAGATTGTACAGATTGTACATATATATATATATATATATATATTTATATATATATATATATATATATATATATATAGAGAGAGAGAGAGAGAGAGAGAGAGATAGAGAGAGAGAGAGAACATATTTGATAGATAGATAGATACATAATATATGATCAGCTGTTGCTGTCCCGTAAAGAATGCCCATACATCCTAATGATGCATGTGCATCAGGTGTATTAATACAAGATACAAAACAAGATTCATCCACACCCACTCCAGCAGCACATTGTTGCCCCCGAAAGTTGAGGACATCCAGCAGGTTCTTGGAACAACTGCTGCTCCCTTTACTTTTTATAAACATGTTTTACTTTGTAGAGCAAAGACTTTGTAATTATTTTTTTGAAATATTATATTATATTATATTATATAATTTTTTTTGAAATATTAAACGACAGTAAGGCAGCCATTATAATTATACATTTTTCAGAGCAAGTGTTTCAGTTCAAGTGTTTTAATCAATTTAATATTCATACCTAATGATAATTGATTATTCTATGGGCTAATTATATATATAATTAATAATAAGATTAGTGTTTTATGTGAGAAACAAAAGAAGAGCGAGGTTTGAATTCTGAATATCAACCAAACCAACTTGTTTCTTCTTCTTTTAGAAGCCCACAGACCCGCTGCTGTGGAGGAGTGGTTTACTTTGAAGGTTTCAATTCTTCTCGTCCAGTAGTCAGTCTGCTTTCGAGCGCGCGCTCCTCGGCCTGGACCAATGAGCGCTGCCGTGGCTCCGGCAGCTCCTTTATAAAGCCGCTGCTCGCAGCCAGCCAGCATTCCTTCTTGAACTGTGTAGACAGAGAAGACCGAGAAAAGTAAAATGGCCAGAACCAAGCAGACCGCCCGTAAGTCCACCGGAGGAAAAGCTCCCAGGAAGCAGCTGGCCACCAAGGCCGCCCGTAAGAGCGCCCCGGCCACCGGCGGAGTGAAGAAGCCCCATCGTTACAGGCCCGGTACCGTGGCTCTCAGGGAGATCCGTCGCTACCAGAAATCCACCGAGCTGCTGATCCGCAAGCTGCCCTTCCAGCGCCTGGTGAGGGAGATCGCTCAGGACTTCAAGACCGACCTGCGCTTCCAGAGCTCCGCCGTCATGGCTCTGCAGGAGGCCAGCGAGGCTTACCTGGTCGGCCTGTTCGAGGACACCAACCTGTGCGCCATCCACGCCAAGAGGGTCACCATCATGCCCAAAGACATCCAGCTGGCCCGCCGCATCCGCGGAGAGAGGGCTTAAACTGACCTGAAATCAGCCCACCGTAAATACAACGGCTCTTTTAAGAGCCACATACATGAACCGAGAGAGTCCAGAGTCCTCTAGAAGAGCACCAGCACATTTATTACAACTTGTGATTACCAGATCACTGTGTGTGGACTTCTGCTGGCAACACAGCTCCTATGCATTGTTAATCACACAATTACATAAATTTGGTAGTAGAATAGGATATGAAAGAAATTAAACTAGCTCATGTTAAAAGTAGCCTAACTTATAAAAAAGTGAAGTCAGCAAGCCTACAGCAGAATTATATATATATATATATATGATGATACTCTGTTCATACAGAAACATAATGGTGGTATAATATAATATGGGATATAAAATAGTGTATGGTGATATACTACAATATTATCTGTACTTGATCTGCACTGATGCACATTTTACATTTTAGAATATTGCTGTCACACTGAATATTAAGTATTTAGAATTAACATTATTGTCCATAATCTTATCTTTTACTTGTTTTTCACCAATTATTATTTTTTTTCTATTTATGTATGTTTTGTGTTAGGGAAACTGCTGTAAAACTGCAGTTCTAAAAATAACAAACACAACAATGCCAATGAAATGAAAAAATAGTGCAAGGATCCCTGGATAAATATGGAGAAATTTTAACAGGATACTTAAGGTAGAATATATATATATATATATATATATATATATATATATATATATATATATATATATATATAATGATGTTCAACAATAATCAGTGGGCATTATACGTGGACCTTTAACCTTTCCCTGGACATATTATATTAAAATGTTTTGTTGAAAACTTCTTTCTTGGCTTAAATTGAGCAGTTGCTGCATGATTGATGTTCACATTGTGTGCATGTTATGTTAATGTATAACATAAGATGACATCATGATGTATAATATGTATGCATGCACACTGTAAATGTTTTCATTTACAGTAAATGCATTAATGTTTTTCGTAACTATTCCCTACCTTATGGAAACAGTCCCTCTTTCCTCTACATTTAAACACAGAAAAATTGAATTATATACACTGAATACAAGTACTGTGAACATAGTAATCCTGTTGTAGTGCCATTGTGTCAACAGGCTAAAGTGAAAAAACAATAGTCCTCATTAGCTGGCATAGTAGCATAGTATCCTAGCCATTTCTTCTTTAGGATATTGCTGCCTTGTGGTATAAAGTAAGTAATTAATGTAAATATATGTAAATAATAATCAAGTAATATACATATAATGATGGAACACAACGGTCATCAATGGGCATTATACATATAATATTCACCGCAAACTGTTGCAAATATATTCACTTCCGCTGGTTCCCGCCGAAAACCATTGAAACCGGTTGACAGCGCGGATGAGTTTGGAACTATTGACAGCTGCATGGACCACGTGATCACGGGGCGGTGACATCAGAGAGTGTCGTAACTCTCTTTCAACTGGTCGCTGGATGGAAGCTGGAATCTGACTGTTCTGATTGGACGATCATAGTAACGATCAATCTGACCAATGAGCGAGCAGCAGTGTATCCATATAAACCCGGTGTGCGTCTATATTCAGACACAAGCACCAAATTATTCGCTCTCTGTTTATCCACCTTCCACAAAAACTATCAACTTAAAGATGTCTGGACGCGGTAAAGGAGCCGGTAAGGCCAGAGCGAAGGCCAAGACTCGTTCATCTCGTGCCGGGCTCCAGTTCCCCGTCGGCCGTGTTCACAGACACCTCAGGAAGGGTAATTACGCCCAGCGTGTCGGTGCCGGAGCTCCGGTGTATCTGGCGGCGGTGCTGGAGTACCTGACCGCTGAGATCCTGGAGCTGGCAGGAAACGCTGCCCGCGACAACAAGAAGACCAGGATCATCCCCCGTCACCTGCAGCTGGCCGTCCGTAACGACGAGGAGCTCAACAAGCTGCTGGGCGGAGTGACCATCGCTCAGGGCGGCGTGCTGCCCAACATCCAGGCGGTCCTGCTGCCCAAGAAGACCGAGAAGGCCGCCAAGAAGTAAAGACCCGGATCGGGCTCCGACAACACAAAGGCTCTTTTAAGAGCCACACACCTCCAACTAATAAGGCATTCCTGCAATAACCAAAAGTGATTCAGTGGCGATACACGTACTATATTACTGTTCAAGTAATGAGGTTAATTGTATAACCGCAAACGGCACAACACGCTGAAAGCATCAAAAGCAATGAATTTCATATTCACCATGGTTGAGTCTATTAGCATGACAATGTGCTCAGTCATGTCGACTGTACTGTAGGTAGAAAGTTGTATGAGTGATGTAACATGTCAACATATATACATCACAGTATATATGGTTTGGTGAGAAGGGACACTTTGGTTCTTTTGTGTAATGGAAAAATGTTCCACCTGCAACTAACCCGGTCAAGTTGCTAAACTTCTGTATTGTATAAATGTGCTTCTTTTAATCGTGGTATGTTATTTGTAACCTCAATGTGTCAAGTACTGTGATGTTCAGTCAAACATGAGTTTGCATTTAGACCAGTGAATAAGAAATCACACATCCAACGACACTTTCTATAATTCGTATTGGGCCACTGTAACCATGCAGATGGCGCCGGAGTGCATTATGATATGCACAAAACAATGCAATAGTATAGCCTATACTTTACTATCTTTTGCGTAGTGCACATTTTGAAGTTTAACCCCATAACTTGATTGTCTTGGTTATAAGTCGAGGACACCAGGACTGTGCTCTGTAGAAGAAGTGAGCGGCTCTTAAAAGAGCCTTTGTGTTGTTGTGAGGACAGTAGACGAGTTTAACCCCCGAAGCCGTACAGAGTGCGGCCCTGCCTCTTCAGAGCATACACCACATCCATGGCGGTCACGGTCTTTCTCTTGGCGTGCTCGGTGTAGGTGACGGCATCACGGATCACGTTCTCCAGGAAGACCTTCAGCACACCGCGGGTCTCCTCGTAGATCAGACCGGAGATGCGCTTCACTCCCCCGCGGCGAGCCAGACGACGGATGGCGGGCTTGGTGATTCCCTGGATGTTATCACGGAGAACTTTCCGGTGCCGCTTGGCGCCTCCTTTACCGAGCCCCTTTCCTCCTTTTCCTCTTCCGCTCATCTTCACTGAGAGACTGTTTGAAACTCAATACTGTTCCACTGTTGGATCCTCCGGTATTTATTGACTGTCTGAGGACGTGATGGAAGACAGAAGCGGGTCCTGTTCTTCTTCTTTGGCTTTAATGGCCGCTGATAATGAACTCTTTGGTGCATTAGCGCCACCTACTGAATAGGGACAGCACGTCCCCTGAAGACTTCTGCTTTCAGGAAAAATTACAAATATTGAACTCAATAAAAACCTTAATTTTGTACTAATACACTCAACAAACTGCTTACCTTAACTTAAACTCCAACCTTAACCCAGCCGCTGGTTAACTTTTGGCTGGGTTGGTTTGACCCCAGAGCTGGATTTGACCACTTAACCCAGAATGCTGGGCTGTTGATTTGACCCAACCTAGTGGATGAAATGAATTAGGTTAAATATTACCCATACTCTAGCTTTTTTCTTCTCCCTTTGAATTTCAACTTTTATACTAAATATCAATATATATAATATATAAGAACAATAATAATATCATTAATATTATGGGTAACAATATAAGTACATATAGAACCATTATTATTGCAAATTGTTATAATTTCCCAGTCATAAAACACAACATAAAAAAAGAGATGACTGTAAATGTGAATTCAAAGAAATTTTACAATTTCTGTAAATAAAGAAGGGAAAAAAGACTAAAATGTTAAAGATCTCCATGGTCCTGACCTAAACGGAGAGAAGGAGACTCATCAAAATACTTTCATGACAAGAAGAACAAGTCATTTAACAGATTTAAAATGCAACTTTTTTCCACATTAAAGCATTACGGCAATGTAAAATGTAAGATTGAGTACTGACAAAGTTGACCAGGCTGCACAGGCTGTCTTGGAGGTAGAAGAGCTGCTGCACAGGTCTGAAGAAGAAAAATGTTGCAGTATAAAAATGACAACGTGATCCCAGATTGTATTTTCAAAGAGAGGAGCAGAGGAAGAAGCTCTTCAGTGAAGAGTGAGGTGGCTCTTAAAGAGCTCTTGTGTTTACTGTAGTTGTTTGTTTGTGAATATAAAGTTAAGAATTCCGTCTTACATGAACGCCACAGTGACCAAATAGGAGAAAAGGCCACACATACACACAGAGATACTATAATAGAGAAATTACCTATTGAAGAAAATATGTGGCTATTAAGTATATTCACTTTTCTTTGAGTCTTTAAATTGTTATAATACCCAATTGTAATATTAACTGAACAATACACCTTATTTCCTCTCATGCATCACTCTTCCTCCACTTGTTTGATAATAAAAGTCTTCCTCTAATTATTCTCCTCCTGTCTGCCTGTACAATATAACATTTTGTATCTGATATTCTATACTACTGACACTAATATTGCTGTTTTATATGGCCTACTAATATATATATAGCCTGTGTTGTCAGTTTACTTTATTACTACAGCTCACCTTATATCTCATATCCCATACTATATTGTAATGTGCCTTGTTATACTATATTATGTCAATATATTACATTGAATTTGCCTTATATTCTATTTTGGAAAAAAAAAAAAAAAAAAAAAAAAAAAACACACAAACACATAGTTAAGGCACTTTCCAAACTCAATACAGCAACACATCTACATCACACAATTGGTAAAATGGTTTGCATTTCAAAATGCCTTAAAAAAAGTTACCCACATTCTGTTAAAACATTCCTTTTACAGTAATCTACTCCACATGGCTATTTTAAGCATACTATCTCCAATTTAGTCATCTTGAAGTCAATGAACATGTGGTTCTAAAAAGGTGTAAAACTAAACTGCAGGTGTAGTAGTCACAAAGCAACACTTATGGTCAAATAATTACATGGAGTGAGAGATTTTTTAACATCACATTGAGCAGAACTATCACATAGTATATAGTACTTTAGCCAAATATTTGAGTGTATGGTTTTGGTGACGCACAACATTTTAGTTAAGTTAATGTTTGTTTGAAATAAAATTATAGTGAAGATTCTTTGAAATGTGGAACATTTACTCTTCAGAGGGAGTGTGTGGCTCTTAAAAGAGCCGTTGGGGTAAAGAGCAGCAGCGGGTTTACTTGGAGCTGGTGTACTTGGTCACGGCCTTGGTGCCCTCGGACACGGCGTGCTTGGCCAGCTCACCGGGCAGCAGGAGACGCACGGCGGTCTGGATCTCCCTGGAGGTGATGGTGGAGCGCTTGTTGTAGTGAGCCAGACGGGAGGCCTCACCGGCGATGCGCTCAAAGATGTCGCTCACGAACGAGTTCATGATGCCCATGGCCTTGGAGGAGATGCCGGTGTCGGGGTGGACCTGCTTCATCACCTTGTACACGTAGATGGCGTAGCTCTCCTTCCTGGTCTTTCTCCTCTTCTTGCCTCCCTTGCCGGCGGTCTTGTTCACGGCTTTCTTGGAACCCTTCTTGGGCGCGGACTTTGCTGGTTCAGGCATTTTCGGTCTCTCTGTACTCTGCAGCAGTAGATAAGTTTGATATCCGAGAGCGACTGCTCTTATAGAGACTCAATGCAAATAATGCTGTGTGGTCCCCCTCCTGTGATTGGCTGAGCTGCTCACTGTGTTGGAGCCATTGTATAATCTGCCGCGCAGTCTCGGTTCCTCTAGCGCCGACCTCCTCTTGACATAATGTCCGCTCCCCTGTTAAATATGCCAAGAATATAGGCTACACTTCTCTGATGGGGAGTAAGTGTGTGTGTGCGCCCAGAGCAGCGGCCATATCTGCCATTTATCGCTTCTATTTTCACGCAATTACGATTAAAACGCCGCTTCAGATCTGTGTTGTTGTTTTGAATTGTACAGTAGCCTACTTGATTCAGAGGATTAAGTTTAAGACAGTAAATAATCCTCTTTTGGACATTCTCCCTGAAAACCATTCAGCATTTATACTCACATTAAAACTGATCATTAATCCTATGCTACAAACAATTAACAAGCAACACATCACAGTTTCTACCACACTATAATATGTCCACTGGATGGCAATCTGTTATTTATTTAATAAAGGTTCCAATTTTCCAAAATGGAATCCGAAGGATCGTCCTTGGTAATTCAACCTGCAATACTTTACAGTAATGGTTCTAACCAATTATTTGCTCTGTAGGCTCACTGCATTTTCTTTATAAATAGCCTAAAGGATTCATTTGTATATACAGAATCTGTGATTCACTTTTTAGTCTAGGATTCTTCTGCTTCAATTATGTTAAGTGTCGCTGGCAGTCCACCATAAAAATTAAATTGGAAAAAGGCATTCCACTTACAGATGGGTGACAAATTAAAGGAAAAACCAACATAAAGTGTCTTAGTATGGAGTCAGGCTGCCACGAGCCTCCAGAACAGCTTCAGTGCTCCTTGCCCAGTCTGTGGAACTCTATTGGAGGGATGAACACCGTTCCTCCACATGATATTCCTTCATTTATATGTATACAACTTTTATTTAATCAGCTTATCTCTTTGAGATCAAGTGAGGCCTGAGTACACCGATAGAAAGAGAAACAAACATAGGCAGACAAAACACTAAGACATAATAGCATCAGAGACAGTAATCATCACAGAATCACTAAATAGATTTGAAGATAAAGGTTTATATTATATAATGTGGTGTTATGGAGATGGTGGTGGAGGGCATTGTCTTACACGTTGGTCCAAAATGTTTGTTTTTCTGTGTAATTTGTCCCCTGCTGTATGTATGTTTGTATAACCTCTGTGAGATGTCTCCTGGCTAAATGAATCTCCCGGAGCTGGTCAGGCTTGTGGTAACAGCAGGTTTATTCCACATCTGCATTTATGACAAAGGACATATAGTGGAATGGTCATCTCTTGTGGACAACAGGGATCCTCTGTCTAGAAAAAACGATATCATATTAATGTTAGCTACCTATACTCAAGAGAAATTTATTGGCAATTAAACATAAAAAACAAATGGTTAATTTAATGAAAACATGGCAAAGGCCAGCTCAACTTTTATGTGCTTTTCCAGTTTGTTAATATTTTTTTGTCCATGGACATTCACAGACTCCTTACCTAGTGGTAAATCTTCCGTTGTTTAGAGGATTACCCATAATCCTTTGCTATTACCACTCAATGCAGGTACACATTTACAACAGCAGGTGGCATTGCTTTCCTATTTAGCAGGATTTAACCTGAACCTCTTCAACTATGTTACATATTAATTAATTAATTAATTAGATTGTAAATCTTTTGTCTGATCCACTCTCTGGACCAGAAGGTGGCAGTAATGGACCAATTAACTGGATGCCAACTACCGTAAAACAAGGAGAACAAGAGGTTGTCACAGAGGAAGAAAAAGAAGCTCTCAGTCTGTCAGTTCTCGTTCTCTTTATACATCCATGGTCAGTTCACAGCTGGCATTAAACGTGCGATTCTAGTGACCCATTGTGATCGGATCTCACTTCCTCACTCTATATGCAAATTAAGACGTACATATTCATATACACTTTACTGCTATTCCCACTTCTGGCTAGATGCCAAACTGCAATCTTCTTGAAGTCTTTCCTGCATGCCTCAGGGTCCTGAATGCCTAATTGTAACCATCCTGGAAGAGGGTTTGTTACACTGTGGATGATGGGAAGTAAATCTAAATACAGTAGGTTTAATATATTCACAATGTCACATTATCACATTAGATCTCTGTCGTCTAAGGCTGTATTAGTCAATGATTTAATATCTGACTATCATATGGATATATTTTGTCTAACTGAAACTTGGCTGTGTCAGGAAGAATATGTTAGCGTGAATGAGTCCACTCCTCCTAGTCATATTAATACTCACATTCCTTGAGGCACCGGCCGAGAAGGTGGAGTTGCAGCCATCTTCGACTCTAGCTTATTAATCAACCCTAAACCTAAACTTAGTTTTAACTCATTCGGAAGCCTTGTTCTTAGTCTTTCACACCCAATGTGGGAAACTCTACAACCAATTCTGTTTGTCATTGTGTACCACGCTCCTGGTCCGTATTCTGAATTTTTAGCAGAATTCTCAGAGTTTTTAACAAGTTTAGTCCAAAAAAAAACAGATAAAGTCATTATTGTAGGCAATTTTAATATTCACGCGGACGTCGATAATGATAGCCTTAGTTCTGTGTTTATCTCACTATTAGATTTGATTGGTTTCTGGATTATCGTGTTAAGAGACAATCACACTTTGGCTTGAGATTCTCACTGAATTACTCAACCATTACAAACCATACCATGACAATTAAAGCAATGTGGATTCTGATATTTGTCATGACCACCTTAACTGTTTTGACCATGTAGTAGTGTAAACAAACCCACTCATTGTTTTAACCACACCCTCGATCTTGTTCTGTCATATGTCGAAATTGAACATTTAATAGTCTTCAAACAAAATCCTGTCTTATCAGACTATTATTTAATAACTTTTGAATTTATATTACTGGACTACAGGCCATTAGGCAAACCTTCCTTCAATAGATGCCTGTCTGATAGTGCTGTGGCTAAATTTAAAGAAGTGATTCCATCGGCATTTAATTCAATGCCATGTCTCAAAAAACGGAGGACTCCTATGCTAACTTTAGTCCCTCCCAAATTGATCATCTGGTTGATAGTGCTGCAGGCTCGCTGCGAACGACTCTTGATTGTATTGTCTCTATGAAAAAGAAGATAACAAAACAAAAGAGGTTAGCTCCATGGTATAACTCCTTAACCCGCAAATTAAAAGAAACATCGCAGAAATTAAAGTCTCTAAAAGTAGAATGGGAGCCAGAGCCTTTAGTTATCAAGCTCCTCTTCTGTGGAATCAGCTCCCAGTTTGGGTTCGGGAGGCAGACACCCTCTCTTCATTTAAGAGTATGCTAAAAACGTTCCTCTTTGATAAAGCCTATAGTTAGGGCTGGCTCAGGTGAGTCCTGAACCATCCCTTAGTTATGCTGTTATAGGCTTAGACTGCCGGGGGATTTCCCATGATGCACTGAGCTTCTCTCTCCTCCTCTCCCTCTCTATCTGTACGCATTCCTATCCCACTAATACAGGCTACCAACTCCACTTCTTCCTGGTAGTTTCTGTGCTTTTTTGCCTTCTCACTTTCTGCAGGTATTTCCGCCCCTGGAGCTGTAGAGTCTGGCCCCATGTTCCTGCTCCACACTCACTGCTGCAGTTGTTATTATTATTAGTCTGATTTGTTGTCTCTCCTCCTGTCTCCCCTCTCCCCCTCTCTCCTCCCCTTTCAACCCAACTCGGTGGATGCAGATGGCCGCCCACCCAGAGCCTGGTTCTGCTCGAGGTTTCTACCTGTTAAAAGGGAGTTTTTCCTCGCCACTGTCGCCAAGTGCTGCTCATGGTGGGAACTGTTGGGTCTCTGTAAATAATATTTTAAAGAGTATGGTCTAGATCTGCTCTATGTGAAAGTGTCTTGAGATAACTTTTGTTATGATTTGGTGCTATACAATTAAAATTGACTTGACTTGACTTAAGACAGTGCTTCACAGGGCAGGTCAACTAATATAATATTTGAATATAATTTACAAAGTTTCAACATTAAGTTATAATAACACATAAAACAAACATAACATTTAAAGCCTTACAACAAATAACAAAGAAAGCCATGTCTTTTCATGGAGTCCATTCAGCCCCACTTCTTCTACATCTTATTGCTCTACTTATTTATTTCTTCAGTTGTGGACAGTCAAGGATCGCAGCTCAGAAGGGGATATGCTGCATCTCCCAGAAGCATGACTGAGACTGATGTGCTATGAATGTCACTGGTGACCTAGACATGTACAACACACACACACACATACACACACATCTATCCCATATTTTTGTCACACATGTCTATTATTGCAGCCCATCATATTGTTATGCATTAATTAAGTCACCAACCAAGCTCTGGGTGAAAAATAGGTAAAATATGCTATCCTTTCAGCACCATGGATAGCTCATTTTTCAAAGCTAGGCTATGTAATTTGTGATGTGTCACTCCAGATTCATGTACCATCATCAGTGGGAAAAGAGAAGCCGATCTCGGGGCCTAAAGTGATTTCTCCTAGCAATAAAAGAACATATGGTCTATTTAACATTCTAATATAGGACCTTTAACATTTACCATAGGATATTTGTGCAGCACTAAGCCTACTGACTGACCAGAGTAACACCTTTTCCCCTCCCTCAATCATCTTTGTAGTGCCTTGATGGCAGGAGTTGCGTGCGTGCAGTCTATATGAATTTGTTATATAATTAGCTAAGCTATATACTATTTCAGTCGCTATTTATCTGTAGTACAGACACATAATATTCACCTATACTGGTGGTCAACAACAGCTTGAAGCTTCTCTGTTGAAATATGCAGTCACATTGTGCTCTGGGGCTATCATAGCTATATGTGTCCCATCAACAGCGCCCGCACACTGAGGAAACCTCCACCATTCCTCAAAGCCTATCATCACCACCCGAAGCCTTTGTCCCTTGGGCAGTTCAGTATAGTGACCAAAGACATACCTGCGTGCTCTGGTGACCTGGTAGACTCTCTGGCATACAGTAGCTGTGCTTATACCAAAGAGATGAGCAGCAGCAGCTACTCGTTTTTCCACAGACACTGACGACGGCAGCAGAGGATTACTCCAAGACAGCAGAGGATGCAACTTTCAAACAAGTTTCAGCTCATTCTGCAGTTTGCCATCCAGTCATCTTCCCCAAACGCCCCCACCACTCATTACTGCGCTTTCTCATCCACAGAGATAGGTTCACGACACACTAGAGATATCCAGACCAGGTTTTCCAGTGTACTGAACAGGTTCACCCCAATGAGTTCGAATGCTTGTGTTAAAGGTACAAGTCCACCGTGGTTTGGACTGAGAGTGTCAGCATGGGATTAAGGTATCAACCATATATGTACTATATCCTGTGGGGTCATAATCAAGGTTCAAGGTTCATTTATTTGTCATTTGTCACAGGGTTGAACAATGAAATGAAAGTTGCAGGTCATCATGTTATACACACGGAACATATAAACAGACACTTGCATTTAGAAAAGATCATGATCAAATATAAATAAAATAGAAACAATATAGTTATTTACATACATACACATATACAAATACAGGTACACTCAGGAAAGAGCTGGGGGCTCAGCACTGATCGGAGAGGAGTGGAGTGAATGTCCATTGATGATGATGTTCCCATTTATTGCAGAATGATGGTTACAGACTGAAGTAGATTACTGTGATGAGCTCAATGTGAGATGATCAAGATTATTTCCTGAGATGGTCTACTCTATGTGAAAAGTGTCTTGAGATAACTTTTGTCATGATTTAGCGCTATACAAATAAAATTGACTTGACAACTATTGACATTAGAAAGGAACAAAAATAAAGATGCTACATGGCTCTTGCAACACTATTCTACACACTGAGACTCAACAGGTCTTTGACAAATACAGCTGTCATCACAGAAGGCCAACAAGATGAAATCCACAGAGTCAAACCCACCCGCCACGGTCACGACTATAGACGCATGTTTAGAAAAATGTTTTCATGAAGCCACATGCAGCGTTTCCTGTGAAACTGCAGCGGCTTTCATTAAGCAGCAATTTACAGAAAGTACTCAAAAAAGGCAGTTTGCACATTAAGAAATAAATCAGTCAATCAATGATTCAGTATTGTATTCATGCCGTCATGGATGTTTCTTATCTACAAGGGTGGAAGGAGTACTCAGGTCCTTTAAGTAGAAGTACCAACATACAATATCAAAATAGGTAATAAGTATAAGGCTACAATAATTAAAAGGCCTGAATTCAAAACCCAACTTAAGTAAAGTACAGAAGTATTCTCAGCTTCATGTATTAAAGTATCAGTAGTAAAGTTGTGGTTCTGCAGTAACTGATATGTGGTTCTCTGTGACATTATTAGATTGTTAATCCTGAGGCATTAATGTAAGAGCAGAATGTTCCTGTTGTAGCTGCTCCAGGTGGAGACAGTCTCTATTTATATACAGTCAGCTAGTTTAATCCAGGGGGTCACAACCTAGGGGTCGGACCCTCAAAAGGGTCGCCAGATAAATCTGAGGGGTCGTCAGATGATTAATGGGAGGAGAGAAGAAGAAACTCAGTTCTGACACACAAATCTGTTCTCAGCTTCTGTTCTTTTCTGTCATCTTTGATTTGTATGTATATATTTTGTAATCTTATAAACATGTTATTATACAGAACCACTGATGCACCAGGAAGTTGTGTAGGAATGCAGATGTTGTGGTGGTAAGAATAAACATAAAGTGGACCTGCAGCAAGTTACTGTTCAATAGAATCCAGCAGAGAAGCTGCACTTTAATATCACCAATAAAGTCCTGATCAGATTACATAATTTAGTATAATGTCATTCTCAATTTTGTTGTTTTTTCAGTCTGGAGGAGAAGAGGACGACTCCACAGCCAACAGGCTATTCATTTTGGCTAATATTGAATTTTTTTCTTCTTCACATGTTTTATTTGAAAAGACATTCTGAGCAGAATGATACTGAAGCCATTAGAAGTTAGTGACTTTTTAAATTTTTACCTGTTCCCACAAATACTCCAACTGAGTTTGTTTTCTCAGTTTTGTCACGAATGTGCGTGGTGCCTTCCTAATTTTCTGTCTGTGAAAGAGCAGATTCATGTCCTCTTCACAGATCCTCAGGCTGATCAAACCTGCAGTAAAACACATTCAGGTCGTCAGCCAGTTGATCATTCTCCACAGAGTGGGTGGGTGGGTGGTCTCCTGTAGTGCTGAGGTCCTGCCGACCTCTCCACACTCATACAGGGTTGTTGGCTAAAAAACTGTTTTCCAACTTCTCAGAATAGCTTCTTTTTGCTACCCTGATCTCCTTTGTCAGTGTGTTTCTGCCCCTATTGTACAGGAACCTGTCCCCAATTCTGTAAGCTTCCTCCTTGGCCTGACAAAGCTGCCTGAGATTTGCAGTAAAGGTCTTTCCTCATATCTCATGGTGTTCAGACACAAACATTTCAAAAAGGAAAACTTCATCACATTTAATTCAGTATGTATATTATATTAATAATATGTATTTTTGTCTTTCTAAATGAAACTCCACTGTGGGGTTTTTATTGCCATTTATTTTCTTTGTATTTTGCTAAATTATTTATTAGTTTAGAATTGTACCTTTGTTTTTTCCCCTTAAATTGAGTAGTTGAGAAGAGATCAGTGTTATTGTATTTCTTCATTTTTAATGCTGTTGCTGTTTGCTGTTCATCATCTACTAACCCTGTCCCTGTTCAGGGAGCAGGTATTTAATACAGTAATGTATGGTAGGTTGAAATTTTATTTACTGTGGATATAATATATTAAAATGATTTCCGGTCTAATGTGGCACGTTTTATTTTGAAATACCAGACAGTATATAGCGGAAGCCCTGTTCTCTTTACACATCCATGATTAATGCCGGAACTTGACATGAGCTGTTTTCTGATTGGGCGATCATAGTTACGATCAATCTGACCAATGAGCGAGCAGCAGTGTATCCATATAAACCCGGTGTGCGTCTACTTTCAGACACTAGCACAATATTATTTGCTTTCTGGGTATCCACCTTCCACAAAAACTATCAACGTAAAGATGTCTGGACGCGGTAAAGGAGCCGGTAAGGCCAGAGCGAAGGCCAAGACTCGTTCATCTCGTGCCGGGCTCCAGTTCCCCGTCGGCCGTGTTCACAGGCTGCTCAGGAAGGGGAACTATGCCCACCGTGTCGGTGCCGGAGCTCCGGTGTATCTGGCGGCGGTGCTGGAGTACCTGACCGCTGAGATCCTGGAGCTGGCAGGAAACGCTGCCCGCGACAACAAGAAGACCAGGATCATCCCCCGTCACCTGCAGCTGGCCGTCCGTAACGACGAGGAGCTCAACAAGCTGCTGGGCGGAGTGACCATCGCTCAGGGCGGCGTGCTGCCCAACATCCAGGCGGTCCTGCTGCCCAAGAAGACCGAGAAGGCCGCCAAGAAGTAAAGACCCGGATCGGGCTCCGACAACACAAAGGCTCTTTTAAGAGCCACACACTTTTTCTTACAGAGCACCCATTCCTACCAAGTATTCATAACCGATAAAATCAAGTCTGTCATTATCTTGTATAAGTAGTTGAGGCAAGATGATCCTAAACCCTCAGAAATGTCTCTGTTGTTAAGCTGGTTCAGAGTCCAGATAGGTTGCTGAAACGGATTTCAGGCAAAACCAGTAACATTGTCTCATTTGTTCCTGAGTTATTTATATATTTGATAAATCTCAAAGAACAAAACCACCCCAGACCCTGAAATTGTTTAATTAGATGCTTTATGTGCAAGTCTAAATAAAATACTTTCCAATTTAGAAAGTATTAGTATTTAGAAAATTAAATTTACTAATATTTTGACATCACTATTATGTGTTTATCTGTTGGTATTTTGTGATGCAAAAATGTTTATTCTGGTTTATTACTGCCAAACACCAAATGCTGTTGCTGTTTGCTGCAGACACACAACAACTAATACTCATTTTTGATAAAACATCTGTCTAAGCATCTCAAATATGAGAATGCTGCTTTTCATTGTTTTGTATTTTTCAAAATATCTTTGGATTTGGGGCTGTTGCACTAAACTGAGCTCAAAACACAAAAAAGGTCAGTTGACACATTACTCATAAAATGAATTATTGCTTTTTAAAAAAATCATCTGTAGCAAAAAATGATCTCTTACCTGGACCTAGTACATGTGAAACGGATTATTTGAAGGTTTTATTATTAGTTGTATTTTATTTTTTAATAATGCTACATTGAGTCATGCAAGCTTAGTAATATTCACATTAATATCAGAGAAAGATTGTGTGGTGCTCAGTCACATTAACTATAAAGACAAGGAGGGAGGAGCTAAAGCTGAATGAGATGATTAAAAAACATTAAAAATCAACTTAAGTCAAATCATAAATATAGAGTTCACATTTTCATGAAATTAACCAACATTCAGAAACCATTTTATGGGTCAGTTTAGAGTAGCTTTAAGAATGACTGCAAAGTTATTAAAAACTAAATTATAAATCAAAGTAGTGTTATAAGCACAACCACAATGGATATTAATAATGATGATTTATAAAGTTGGCATCAGAATAAACCAACAAAATGTATTATCTTTTCATCTTTGGACGTTAGTTATAAAATGTTTTAAACATTTTCAAACAAAGACAATCATGAAGAAAGAATTTTCACTTTCAGCGGCTAAAACTGCAGAAGGACGAGTGACGCTTGGTTTGGCTCCGCCCAGTGACACTCGCGTCATCTGTCCTCTTTTACGTCCGCAAGAAACATATAAATGGCGACGGTCTGCTGGTTGGCAGAACACTTGTCTTAGTCGTTTCAAACCAAAGACCTGCAAAATGAGTGGAAGAGGAAAAGGAGGAAAGGGGCTCGGTAAAGGAGGCGCCAAGCGGCACCGGAAAGTTCTCCGTGATAACATCCAGGGAATCACCAAGCCCGCCATCCGTCGTCTGGCTCGCCGCGGGGGAGTGAAGCGCATCTCCGGTCTGATCTACGAGGAGACCCGCGGTGTGCTGAAGGTCTTCCTGGAGAACGTGATCCGTGATGCCGTCACCTACACCGAGCACGCCAAGAGAAAGACCGTGACCGCCATGGATGTGGTGTATGCTCTGAAGAGGCAGGGCCGCACTCTGTACGGCTTCGGGGGTTAAACTCGTCTGCTGTCCTCACAACAACACAAAGGCTCTTTTAAGAGCCGCCCACAGAGTCCAGAAAGAGCGCATTTCCACGAGTTATCTCAGGCATAAGATATAAAGTAATGATTAACTGTTACTATAGGCTGTTTAATGACATGATACACCTCACAATCTCCAGCAGTTTTCACCTAGTCTGTATTTGAGTGTCTCTCTGAGTGTATTTGAAATTCTGGGTGTTTGTGTAGAACTTTACAGAAGATTGAATCTCTAATTTCTGTGTTCTCATTTTTCCATTCCAAGCTGGGAGATGCGCACATTAATTTGCTGGTTCAAACCCTCTGGGGCTAGCTTGACTAATATGTATTAGTATGGCACCTCTCCGTTCATTTTTGATTTTTAAGGGGCATAATCAACAGGCGGTGACAACCAATAAGACTGATGAAACGCAGTCCTGTCATAAACTCGGCAAACATTATCAGCATAAAGCTCACTAACATAAGCTTGCAGTATCATTTGGTTCCTAGGCTACTGTGGGGCCACTCTAATGCCTTTAATCTTTTTTACATACATTTTATTATAGGCTATATCTCAGGATCCCATGCACATAGCAGCTTTGTAAAGTGAGTTATCAATTAAAAACATGAAATATTTAAAGTGTCCCAGGTCAGAGAATTGTTTAAGTTGATTGTTTTCCTCCTGAGATCTGAAACATTAGGCTCGTTCGAGATGAGCCAGGCCTGCGCAGAATCGATCACCGGCGATCGCCGCGCAATGCATGCCGGTTAGTTTTGTGTCCGACTTGATCCCGACTTGCTCTGACGTCATGCACTAATGGACAACGATAACCTCGTGAGATCGAGGCGGCTGCAGTTTCTTGAGCCAGGCGCCGCAGCTGCTCTCCACCGACTGCAACACCCAGGGCATGATGGGAAACGCCTGGCTGTCGCCTGATCAAAGAGCTGATTGGCTCTAAGTTTTGTCCACAAACACCACGTGTTGTAGAAAATCCTCATTTTCTGTGTAGACAGATAGTTTAATAAGAATTTATTTATATTTTTCTAGAATATAGTAAATGTTTCAGTCAGTGATTTATGAATTATGTTCTACTGAATGATGGTCTGATGATTTGACTGTGAAAGATGGACTTTCTTTATTGTTTAAATATGTTTGCACAGCTCTCTGATCCTGGGCTGTTTGAGTTCATGGTGTCTTGTAAGGGCTGGGCATGCATGACAAAAAATTTCACTGATACATTCATTCATATATATAATTTAAAAAACGAATTAAATAATAAATACAAATTATAATAAAGCCTAAGCACAACTTGATGACTGTGTTTGTCAACCAGAGAAGAGGAATATGTTTAGTCCAAGTTATAATTATTGTGAAGTGACAGAAAAGCTATTAAACATCTGTTGGAAACTGAGTCTTATATATTCTGTGTATCTCTGAAGGAAACTTGTGTGTTATCGTCCTCACTGCTGCTGTTCCTCTGTGATGCCTGTATGAAGCTGTCAGGACGTTGATTCAGTATTTACATTTCTTACAGTTCGGGTTGTATCGTTGTTTTTATGTACGCTCCACCAGAGACAGTTCATCTTTGGCTCTACTTAAACTACAGACAGCCTACAGATGATCGAACAGGACGTAAATATCTCCGTCACTTCCTGTATATTCTTTGAAGGCTGCTGGAAACTGTCCGACTTGACTGCAGCTTTTTGTCACCGCCCCCTGCTGCTGCCGCCTGATCTCGTCCACTTTCCAGGCGAGGCGCAGTTCATCTCGAACGAGCCTAATGTTTTTAAAAACAGACTCACTGGTGATCATTGATTGTTCGATGATGACTTTGGCTCTTGTTTTGTGATGTGGAAGTTGATGATATAGAACCAACCAGAACAGTCTGGAAGAGATCTGAAAAGTCTATATGTGACTTT
Organism: Lateolabrax maculatus; assembly: GCA_031216445.1. Lineage (NCBI taxonomy): Eukaryota > Metazoa > Chordata > Actinopteri > Acropomatiformes > Lateolabracidae > Lateolabrax > Lateolabrax maculatus. The sequence continues at coordinate 27,539,471 of CM062204.1, forward strand.
ATGGGACCTGGCTCTGCCCTTTAATTAACTCCAGTAAGTTAGTATTTTCTTCGGTCCACCAAGCTCCTGTGCTCAGTGCATTAGATACATTTTTAATAAATGGGAATTTTTAACTGTATGCTGAGGTCGGGTGCCTTCAAAACTTTTTTTAACCTTTTTTTTTTCTACCTCTACTAATTATAATTTTCCTAACTTTATGATTTGGTACATAATTTATTTGGGGGAAATACATTATATAGAAATAATGATTTAGACCCAGTGTAGGTTTTAACAATATTAACAGGAGATTTGTAATTAATATTTTTGTATTCTTTCGACCTCTTCTTTAATCTTGCTCTTTTTCTTGGACCAGTTTAACTGGCAGCAGTCTCCCATTGATCCAGACACCAAGGATTTTAATTTCCCTTTCGACCTGAATATTAATATCAGTTTGGTTCAGCTCTAGACCGATCCAGATCCCTTCAGTTTGGCTGCTGAAACAGGTGATGTCTGGATAAAGAGCTTCTTATCCTGAGGTCAGACAGTAGTTGTTTTATCATGTTTCTCAGTTAACATGGGGTAACAAAATAAACATTATCTTAATATATCGCAACTTCACTCACTGCGCTCAGTGGTGTTGCTGGAAGTGCCTGTGGGCACCACTGGTGTGGAGACTGGAAACAGGAGCCCACATTTTTCACATCAGATATGACCGGAAGTCGCCTTAACTAATCTTCATAGAGTGGTCAGATTTAATACCTGTAACCACTAACTAGGTTCTGGGTAGAACTTGGGTTTCCTTTCTGAATCATAGTTTCAGAAAGTGCCTGCAGTGGATCACAGAGCCTTAGCTGGCTTAACATGCTGTTAATGGTGTGTACGATACCGGTGGATCTGCACTTGGAGTGCAGCCCGCACACCTGCCACAAAGGCCCATCAGTCTTCCCGATAGGAGAGAAGCGGCCATGTTTGGGTCCTTTCACCTTACTTCACCTACTGATCAGGTCAGTGGTCTGGACTGGGCGTGCACTCTGTTTGAGGCTACTAGTAACCGTGTGCTTTTGCACATTTTCTAAACATTTATTTTTACATTTAGCGACCCATTTAGATTTAACATTTTACATGTTACATTGATTAAATATTCAGATTTATTATCTAGATTTGTTTTACATATAAACATATTGCTAACAATTACATATAGCTTTTTGATTTACCTGAGTTTCTGTCCCAAATGTAAGGAAAGTTAGTTAAATAATTCATCGGCTAGAAAATTGGAACCGAAGTTTCACATAGCTAGCAATGAATGAACTTCATGTAGCCATTAGTAAACAACAGACTGATTACCTAGAGGCTGCCTTTATTGTTGCGGGTGATTTTAATCATTCCAACTTAAAGACACTGCTCCCTAAATTCCACCATTATGTTTCCTGCCAAACCACCCCCACCTCTGGTAGTCGGATCACCTCTCTTTGTTCCTCACCCCCAAATATTCACCCCTCATCAACCGTGTCAAGCCATCAGTGAGGACCAGGTGTGGCCAGCAGGGACAGACTCTGTACTCCAGGACAAGTTTCAACACACGGACTGGAGTATGTTTGCTTCTCAGGCCACCTGTGGCTCACACACATACATCAACAACTATGCTTCCTCTGTTATGGAGCACATCACCACCATCATCGACGGCGTCACGACAGAGAAGCTTGCAACACTGCCTTCAGATCAGGGGATGGACAGGCCTACAGCACATCCAGGACTAACCTGAGGAGGGGATTCAAGAAGGCCAAGCACTGCTACAAGCTAAAGATAGAGGGTCACTTCTCCAAGACCCATGTGGCAGGGCATCCAGGCCATCACCGACTATAAACCCCCACAGCCACAGACATCTCCTTCCTGAATGAGCTTAATGACTTTTATGCGCACTTCGAGAGGGACAACAGAGACACCGCCACCAAGACAACACTCCCAGCAGATGACCGGCCTATCACACTCTCCTCCACTGATGTTCACACAGCACTGAGCCAGATCAACGCACGCAAGGCTGCTGGACCTGACAGAATTCCTGGACGTGTCTTCAGGGAGCAGCTCACTGGGATCATCACGGACATTTTCAACCTGTTACTTGCCCAAGCATCTGTGCCATTATGCTTCAAAGCTACATCTATCGTGCCAGTGCCGAAACACTCCAAGTCGACGTGCCTCAACGACTACCACCCTGTAACACTCACACCCATCATCATGAAGTGCTTCGAGCGGCTGGTCCTGGCACACCTGAAGGACTCCCTCCCACCCACACTGGACCCACACCAGTTTGCCTAATGCAGCAATAGGAGCATAGACAATGCAGATTCCACAGCACTGCACTCTGTGCTCACACACCTGGACAACACCAACACCTATGCACGATTGCTGTTTGCTGACTTCAGCTCAGCTTTCAACACTGTCATCCCCTCCAAGTTAATCACTAAACTTGGAGACCTGGGCACCAACACCTCCCTCTGCAACTGGATTTTGGACTTTCTGACCAACAGATCACAACATGTTAGGTCAGGCCACACCTGCTCCACCACTGTCTCACTCAACACTGGTGTGCCACAGGGCTGTGTGCTGAGCCCATTCGTCTACTCCCTCTTCACCTACGACTGCAGAGCTGTGCATGGATCCAACTCCATCATCAAGTTCGCAGACGACACCACAGTGATTGGTCTCATCAGCAACATCGATGAGACAGCAAACAGGGAAGAGGTACAGCACCTGGCCACATGGTGCGCCAAAAATAACCTGCTCCACAACACCAGCAAAACCAAGGAGAAAAGAAGCACGCATGCATCCATCCACATCAACGGGACGGACATTGAGCGTGTCTCCAGCTTGAAGTTCCTGGGGACCCACATCTCGGAAGACCTGTCCTGGACCACCAACACCTCCAGCCTTGTGAAGAAAGCTCACCAGCGCCTCTTCTTCCTGAGAACCATCTGTCTTCAGCCATCCTGGTGAACTTTTACCACTGCGTGATTGAGAGCATCCTAACCAACTGTGCCACAGTCTGGTATGGGAGCTGCTCTGTCGCGGAGAGCAAGGGACTGCAGCGGGGGTTGAAAACTGGCCAACGTATTACAGGAAACGCTGTCTGCGTCGTGGTCGCAGCATTCTGAAAGACGTCTTCCACCCTGCACACAGACTGTTCTCCCTCCTGCCCTCAGGCAGGCGCTTCAGAAGCTTCCGGACAAGGACTGAGGAATTGTTTCTTCCCCAGAGCTGTGTACTTATTTCTACACTCAAACACTTTAAGACATTTGTTTGCACTGAAAACTATGTACTGAATATTGCACTAGTCTAGTTACGTTAGGCAGTTACTGTTTATTTAATGTTCACTCAATCTGTATTTTGTATTACCTAACTTATCATATGCCCATTTGCTTTTTGTAAATCATGTTTATAGTTCTTGCTCATAGTTTACTTACATTTAATGCAAAAATGTACCTGTAGAATATGTACATAGTACCTCAACCAATAAATTGGTATATTTTCACTTATATATTACGGTTCCATTTTAAATGCTAATATGCTAATTTATCATCTGTAAAATACTTATTTATTATATGTATATCGGTACTTACTGCTTATTGCATTTCTGGTTGGAAGCTAAACTGCTTTTCGTTGCTCTGAACATGTGTAATGACAATAAAGTTGAATCTAATCTAATCTAACATGAAAGAGAAAAGCAGAATCAGTGACAACATTGGAAATAAGTAAACATAGAAAAAATTACAGACATTTGGAGCCACTTCGCTCAAATCTGAAGGAACTTCACTTTGGATCAATGGTTTTGTTGGTCAGTTAGTTTAACCACATCTTTTCTTCATTTCTTTCTTTGTGCACAAACTGAGGCTGCACGGCAGATTTCACAGAAAACGAAACGGCCTCCAACACAGTGAGCAGCTCAGCCAATCACAGGAGGGGGACCACACAGGATGATTTGCATTAAGTCTCTATAAGACCAGTCGCTCTCGGCTAACAAATTCATCCACTGCTGCAAAGTACAGAGAGACTGAAAATGCCTGATCCAGCAAAGTCCGCGCCCAAGAAGGGCTCCAAGAAAGCCGTGAACAAGACCGCCGGCAAGGGAGGCAAGAAGAGGAGAAAGACCAGGAAGGAGAGCTACGCCATCTACGTGTACAAGGTGATGAAGCAGGTCCACCCCGACACCGGCATCTCCTCCAAGGCCATGGGCATCATGAACTCGTTCGTGAGCGACATCTTTGAGCGCATCGCCGGTGAGGCCTCCCGTCTGGCTCACTACAACAAGCGCTCCACCATCACCTCCAGGGAGATCCAGACCGCCGTGCGTCTCCTGCTGCCCGGTGAGCTGGCCAAGCACGCCGTGTCCGAGGGCACCAAGGCCGTGACCAAGTACACCAGCTCCAAGTAAACCCGCTGCTGCTCTTTACCCCAACGGCTCTTTTAAGAGCCACACACTCCCTCTGAAGAGTAAATATTCCACATCTTAAAAACACTTGCAGTTTTTTATTTTGGAAAACCAACTATCTATACACCGTCTTTAATGGGCTACATGAATCATAGTAAATGTCCCACACCTCAAAGAAGCTGCACGTCGTACACAGACCTGAAAACCACGACAATCTGTCTTCCACCCAGCATATCAAATGTTACAACTCTAAAATCGGATTTGAGTTTGTTCCATTTAAACAATTTACTATTACTATTTACAATTTACCAAAAAGTGTGAACGACATAAATCAGCTTATTTTATTAACATATTTTATTTAATGTAGCATATAGCAGGAGAAACTGACAAAATCTGAGCAACTCGCACAGGTAGTGAGGTAATTACAACTAATTTAAATCCTTTTGAGTGGGAAAAGCCGCTGAGCAGACCTGCTCCCACATTTAGTTTGGAGCCTTTTATCGGTGCAGAGAAAACACAAGTGGCGGCGTTCAGACTGCACAGAGGAGCCACGGGCCGGGTTGAGTCTCCACGGTTCTCATGGTGTGTTTAAGAGCAGCCATATAAATATGTAGTTTACTATATTCAGCACTTTCTATCGTAAGCCATTTCACGTTTTTCCACTGACCAACTTTGGTTGCATACAACAAGAGAAGCAGCGGTATAACAGTCGCTTTAGTTCATTGTAGGAATGCCTCATTAGTTGGAGGTGTGTGGCTCTTAAAAGAGCCTTTGAGTTGTCGAGCCCGATCCGGGTCTTTACTTCTTGGCGGCCTTCTCGGTCTTCTTGGGCAGCAGGACCGCCTGGATGTTGGGCAGCACGCCGCCCTGAGCGATGGTCACTCCGCCCAGCAGCTTGTTGAGCTCCTCGTCGTTACGGACGGCCAGCTGCAGGTGACGGGGGATGATCCTGGTCTTCTTGTTGTCGCGGGCAGCGTTTCCTGCCAGCTCCAGGATCTCAGCGGTCAGGTACTCCAGCACCGCCGCCAGATACACCGGAGCTCCGGCACCGACACGGTGGGCATAGTTCCCCTTCCTGAGCAGCCTGTGAACACGGCCGACGGGGAACTGGAGCCCGGCACGAGATGAACGAGTCTTGGCCTTCGCTCTGGCCTTACCGGCTCCTTTACCGCGTCCAGACATCTTTACGTTGATAGTTTTTGTGGAAGGTGGATAAACAGAGAGCGGATAATTCTGTCTTTGTGTCTGAACACAGACGCACACCGGGTTTATATGGATACACTGCTGCTCGCTCATTGGTCAGATTGATCGTTACTATGATCGTCCAATCAGAACAGTCAGATTCCAGCTTCCATCCAGCGACCAGTTGAAAGAGAGTTACGACACTCTCTGATGTCACCGCCCCGTGATCACGTGGTTCATGCAGCTGTCAATAGTTCCAAACTCATCCGCGCTGTCAACCGGTTTCAATGGTTTTCGGCGGGAAACAGCGGAAGTGAATATATTTGCAACAGTTTGCGGTGAATATTATATGTATAATGCCCATTGATGACCGTTGTGTTCCATCATTATATGTATATTACTTGATTATTATTTACATATATTTACATTAATTACTTACTTTATACCACAAGGCAGCAATATCCTAAAGAAGAAATGGCTAGGATACTATGCTACTATGCCAGCTAATGAGGACTATTGTTTTTTCACTTTAGCCTGTTGACACAATGGCACTACAACAGGATTACTATGTTCACAGTACTTGTATTCAGTGTATATAATTCAATTTTTCTGTGTTTAAATGTAGAGGAAAGAGGGACTGTTTCCATAAGGTAGGGAATAGTTACGAAAAACATTAATGCATTTACTGTAAATGAAAACATTTACAGTGTGCATGCATACATATTATACATCATGATGTCATCTTATGTTATACATTAACATAACATGCACACAATGTGAACATCAATCATGCAGCAACTGCTCAATTTAAGCCAAGAAAGAAGTTTTCAACAAAACATTTTAATATAATATGTCCAGGGAAAGGTTAAAGGTCCACGTATAATGCCCACTGATTATTGTTGAACATCATTATATATATATATATATATATATATATATATATATATATATATATATATATATATATATTCTACCTTAAGTATCCTGTTAAAATTTCTCCATATTTATCCAGGGATCCTTGCACTATTTTTTCATTTCATTGGCATTGTTGTGTTTGTTATTTTTAGAACTGCAGTTTTACAGCAGTTTCCCTAACACAAAACATACATAAATAGAAAAAAAATAATAATTGGTGAAAAACAAGTAAAAGATAAGATTATGGACAATAATGTTAATTCTAAATACTTAATATTCAGTGTGACAGCAATATTCTAAAATGTAAAATGTGCATCAGTGCAGATCAAGTACAGATAATATTGTAGTATATCACCATACACTATTTTATATCCCATATTATATTATACCACCATTATGTTTCTGTATGAACAGAGTATCATCATATATATATATATATATAATTCTGCTGTAGGCTTGCTGACTTCACTTTTTTATAAGTTAGGCTACTTTTAACATGAGCTAGTTTAATTTCTTTCATATCCTATTCTACTACCAAATTTATGTAATTGTGTGATTAACAATGCATAGGAGCTGTGTTGCCAGCAGAAGTCCACACACAGTGATCTGGTAATCACAAGTTGTAATAAATGTGCTGGTGCTCTTCTAGAGGACTCTGGACTCTCTCGGTTCATGTATGTGGCTCTTAAAAGAGCCGTTGTATTTACGGTGGGCTGATTTCAGGTCAGTTTAAGCCCTCTCTCCGCGGATGCGGCGGGCCAGCTGGATGTCTTTGGGCATGATGGTGACCCTCTTGGCGTGGATGGCGCACAGGTTGGTGTCCTCGAACAGGCCGACCAGGTAAGCCTCGCTGGCCTCCTGCAGAGCCATGACGGCGGAGCTCTGGAAGCGCAGGTCGGTCTTGAAGTCCTGAGCGATCTCCCTCACCAGGCGCTGGAAGGGCAGCTTGCGGATCAGCAGCTCGGTGGATTTCTGGTAGCGACGGATCTCCCTGAGAGCCACGGTACCGGGCCTGTAACGATGGGGCTTCTTCACTCCGCCGGTGGCCGGGGCGCTCTTACGGGCGGCCTTGGTGGCCAGCTGCTTCCTGGGAGCTTTTCCTCCGGTGGACTTACGGGCGGTCTGCTTGGTTCTGGCCATTTTACTTTTCTCGGTCTTCTCTGTCTACACAGTTCAAGAAGGAATGCTGGCTGGCTGCGAGCAGCGGCTTTATAAAGGAGCTGCCGGAGCCACGGCAGCGCTCATTGGTCCAGGCCGAGGAGCGCGCGCTCGAAAGCAGACTGACTACTGGACGAGAAGAATTGAAACCTTCAAAGTAAACCACTCCTCCACAGCAGCGGGTCTGTGGGCTTCTAAAAGAAGAAGAAACAAGTTGGTTTGGTTGATATTCAGAATTCAAACCTCGCTCTTCTTTTGTTTCTCACATAAAACACTAATCTTATTATTAATTATATATATAATTAGCCCATAGAATAATCAATTATCATTAGGTATGAATATTAAATTGATTAAAACACTTGAACTGAAACACTTGCTCTGAAAAATGTATAATTATAATGGCTGCCTTACTGTCGTTTAATATTTCAAAAAAAATTATATAATATAATATAATATAATATTTCAAAAAAATAATTACAAAGTCTTTGCTCTACAAAGTAAAACATGTTTATAAAAAGTAAAGGGAGCAGCAGTTGTTCCAAGAACCTGCTGGATGTCCTCAACTTTCGGGGGCAACAATGTGCTGCTGGAGTGGGTGTGGATGAATCTTGTTTTGTATCTTGTATTAATACACCTGATGCACATGCATCATTAGGATGTATGGGCATTCTTTACGGGACAGCAACAGCTGATCATATATTATGTATCTATCTATCTATCAAATATGTTCTCTCTCTCTCTCTATCTCTCTCTCTCTCTCTCTCTCTCTCTCTATATATATATATATATATATATATATATATATAAATATATATATATATATATATATATGTACAATCTGTACAATCTAGAAATGGAAATAGTAGAAAAACTCGACTGGTCAACCCTCACAGAGAAGGGGAATCTTAGCCTGTTATGCTCATACAGACAAATCCTTAAGTAATCAGTTATCAATCCATCTAGAGAGACCACTATGTGTAGTGATGTTAACTGTAAAGATGTGGAGCATAGGAGATCTCTGCTCCATGTGTAATGTATAGTAAGTGCTTTGTATAAAGGCAGTTAGCCCTAATATAAGCATAAAAATAAGACATATAACATCAGACCTTAAATATGCTAGACCGAGGTTAGCTCCTCTCCTTGCCACTTGTTATACTGAGCTCATGATTCATGGCTTGTTACCAGCCTTAATGCTGTCTGTTCTGTTAGTGCCAGTCATTAAGGAGCACTTAATGCTCCTAATGTCTCAAACCTGTGCTTTTTTTTAGTGTGTAAGTTATACTCAGTGGCCACTATGAATATGTGCACCTGTACAATTTAATGCAATTCAATCCAATTGTTCTGCCATAAAGAATACTTTAATGATGGCTAATGTTAAGTTTTTAAGTAATAAAAAAATTGTATTCCAGCAATTTGTTTACAAAATCCCTAAAATATAATATTAGCAGACTACTACTACTACTCCATTGAAGGATTCTTTGAGTAGGATAGCCTGCAACCTCATCCCCATGGTTCCACCCTTGGAGTCGAAGAGGTTCAGAAGCCTCGGAGTGTATTCATCCAGCTTGGACATGAACTTTGATTCAAAGTGGACCATTGTGATTCGGTGAAATTCATCCTATATCTGAAATACAAATAATGAAATCAGCTTTAAAGCCTCAAATATTACAAGTGTACATATTGTTCTTACAACATTTTTAAAAGCAAGAAGCCACCTAATTCTGGTCATCATTTTTATCATATCACCTCAGGAACACCGTATCGAGTTTGGTCGGATTATTTGCTATCTTGTATTTGATACTTTGTTGCCAGCCAGAGTAACCTGAGAGGGAGCCGGGGTTCTTTGAGGAAAGGATATTTTTTTGACAAGTGCCTCAGCAACATCACTTACCTGTGTACTTGATGGATAGGCTGTATATGTATATATGGTTTCAGCCAGCTTCTCAAATATGTCTGCCTTGACCTTTGAGGTGGTCAAAAGTATTCTATAGCTCCTGTAGTCTTCAGTGGCTCTTTCAAGGTACATCTCTGTTTCTTATGCAAACTGTGGAATGTTGAACTGCTTCAGCCATGGCTGACATCATTCTGTGGTACTTTGCCAGGACAAGATAATGGTGGCCTGTGAAGAAGATGTTCCAGCAGATGACTTTGCACTTGATGCAGTTGACCAAAGGAACTGCCCACACTTTCATCAAGTGGAAGCAAGTTAAGAATAATGGGGACAGCATGAACATTCCAGATTGTGTTTCATTTGGTCACTTTTATGAAGGGTAAAGTAATCTTCAAATTCTGAATAAAAGTCCAGACATACAGTGAATTATGTAATGAAGAGCCTGGAGTGTGCCACCAAAATAAATAGAGCTGAAAAACATTTAAAGAAAATTAATAATTATTTTAAATGAGAATGTTAATGGTAGTTAAAAAATGACAATAACAATTATATGTCCTTCTTTGTCTTTAAATTATATCATTAAATTAATTTTAAAATGTGATTACAAATTGTTGTAGTCTTTGTAATTAAAAATTACAAAATTACTTTTTTATAAAACTATTTTAAATGTATCTTTTTATCATTACTTTTAATAATTTGTCTGTCTTTCATATTCAATTTCACAATACATTTATTTCCAGCAATACAGTCATTTAGATCTAATTAGGATTATCATGAAAATTGCTAAAACGTAAAACCTACAATACAGATATTGTAAGATATAAAGATTAACATAATTTATTTCAGTTACCTAAAATGAACAACAGACGTGAGGTTTGAGTGTAACCAAGCATTTTCCTCCAACACTGTACGCAGCCATCATCAAATTTCTGTTGCTCCAGAAGAGCTATTTTCCCAGTGTCCTCCAGTTGAAAAGATCTTAGATGCTCTTCATACCAGGCAACACGTAACTTTACTCTAAAATGTACACAGTTGTCTAAAATGGCTACCTGAATAATTTCAGCAAAATCAGGTAGTCCACCAGTAGAGCCATAAAACAAGATCATCCCAACAGTGTACCTTGTTCCAGAGTAGGTGACAGTGTTCGCTAACAGCACAGTTGTTTTCTGTGATATTTCGCTTAAAGCATCCTGTATATCTGAATGCAGCACATCTAAAGACATTTTTGTGACACGCAATGCTTGTTTTCCGACATCTGTATGCAAGTGTCATGTCATCATCTGGTTTCTTGTAGAAAAAGTCAACACATTTCTGAAATTGGTGCTTAAGCTGTGTTTAGCTTCAAAGCGTTTTGTCCATACCAACCAGAGGCCCATACTCTTCAATCAGTGCAGGATAGTTTCAATCAGTGCAGGATAGTGTTCCAAAAAATGGTGTTTGGGTGTCAGTGTCTCTTCAGGAAAAACTGCTGAATCCGTCACAATGTTCAGATATTTTAAAGTCAAGGAATGCAATAGTTTCAACTCTGTAAACAGGGACAACCACCAATGTCTTTTAAAGTCAAAAAAACCTGCCAGGCAGAAACACCCTCAGCTACCCGTGAACCAACAATGAGTGGCAACAACTGTATTAGGGCCCAACTTTCATTGGCATTTCCAACTATAGTTCTGTGATGAATGCAGTTTTGAGGGAATTATTTGAGGGCTGTTGGCTTTGTCTGAGGCCTTATAGGGAAAAAGTGTGAATAACTTGTCGAGTACATACAAATGAAAGTACTTAAGTAGTAAGTATCTTTATCTTTAAAATCTGAAAACATAATGCAAGTTCCCTTGGGACTATGCCTTCAAAAAGGTCATGTAGTATATCTGGTGGGTATCCAGATACAAAGTGAAAGTGATTCACTTTATCAATCAATGGACACAACCGCTTTACGCCAAAGCAATGCCTTAAATTTGGATTTTCTCACAGTTTGCACATGCAACCTATGGTCCTTCTTTGTCCAACGTGGAAACACTCCAGTCCGCACTTCGCGTGTCTGGTACTCTGAAGAATGTCAGAGACAGCTTTGTATTCAAACTGGTTTACATCAACAGCTTTGCAAAGTAAAGCTAGGTGTATTTACATAAATGCAGATATCAACTTGGATGCCACATTTTCCAAAACACGATTGTTTTGGTTGTGGTTCCTAGTTGGTTACACACCTCAAGGACATATGTCAACAACATAATGAATTATAGAGAGTCTTTGTTCTTCTGCAGCATACAAATCATTTTGCCTGAAAATGTTGCCATCAGAAATTTACTGAATATACCCAGTACTGTTTTAATGCCTGGATAAGAGTCCTTCTGCAATTTCTTTATTCTTTAAGACTTGCAGCAAGTCTTGAGTATAGGCACACAGTGAAAGGTATTGTTCTTTAGAGAATCAAGAATATATTCAACAGGAACAACACACTGGAAAGGCTCCTTAAATACCATCTTCAGTTAAAAGGCGAACCAAATGGACCACCTGCTCCAACTGCTGTACTAATGGGATGGAAGTTGCAAACTTCCCTCTTGTAAGTTAAAGGTAAGTTAAGACAGAGTGAGACAGGCGATCAGAGACAGGCAGTTGACCTGACCTGTGAAGCACTGTGTGCCTGACAAAGCCGAGGTTGGCTCTGGCCTCTGGTAGACCAAGGTCTGCTAGATATCTTCTGTATTCAGGTTTAGACACAACTGGGTGTTGACGCTGGATAAGAGAGACTGTACAGAGGCTATGCTGTTGCTACTACAGCAATGGTCGACGTCTTTCCTTGTTTGGATCCAATATCCAATAAAATCCTCACACATGACAGGCTGAGTTGGGAATAACTGGGATAATATCCAATATGCTGAAAGTAGCCCTTCTCTGTAAAACAACAAGCATCGCAAACTAAACACTTGAAAGCAGAGATGATTTCTGGCTGCAGACCTTCAGCTGGGCATTGGCCACGACAAATGTTGCATGTTGTAGTCTGTGATGCTTTAGTAAATTCCCTTTTGTGGCTGACAAAGACTTGCAGATCTTACACTGCCATCCCATAGGCCAAAACCTAAGGTAATAAGAAAAAAAGTTCTGTGACGCTGGTTCCAAACTTATCCACGCTGTCAACTGGTTTAAATGGTTTTCGGCAGGAAACAGCAGTGCAGTGAACATATTTACAGCAATTTTCAGTGAATATTAAATTAAATTGCCATTGATTATTGTTGCACATCATTATATGTATAATTACAGGTTTGTTCACACAGTATATGACTAATAGAGCTAATAATTAATGTACCATGACCATGTCTTCAAAGGACATTATATACTGTAGGACTAGAACACCACTTGGGAAAGTCACATGGAATTGTGACATTGAACTGACCTCTTCTTCAGTCACTACTCGCCATGCTTTTAGTAGAATCAAAGACAACATGCAGACTTCTGATCACTAACATTATAGCTTAACCCAGATCAGTGAATTTTGACAGGTGTGGTAACCTGCAGTAACGCAAAACACTGTTCAGCTACTACAGCAACTCGTTTATAAATTGTTTGCTGATATAGTCTAGCAGTGACCTAGTAAAATACAATTAAGTCAAATGTGTTGAATTCAGCTCAATGTGATTCCAAACGGCACAGTCTTTTTATGTATAGAAGATCCCGACACTACTGGCGCTGTTTCCACTAATTGAAGTAGCACTTTTTCCCACAATTTCTCATCATTTGATTTGAGCCTCAGCTCTTGCATGCACAGAATGTTAAAGTCAGCGCTCAAAAATGCTTATTTGTTTATAACTCACTTTACACAGCTGTGAGAAAAAAAACAAGACCGTTATGAGTGATTGAAGCACTAAATTGTGAACATAACACAATTCTGAATAGAAAAACAGAAATCTAGAAGTGATTGAGAGCAGTTAATGAAAACATACATCACAGCTGTATGTGTCGTTAATTAGTATATATCTTAAACCTAAATAACGGTTACCGGTTGTCACTCGTGGAAATGCGCTCTTTCTGGACTCTGTGGGCGGCTCTTAAAAGAGCCTTTGTGTTGTTGTGAGGACAGTAAACGAGTTTAACCCCCGAAGCCGTACAGAGTGCGGCCCTGCCTCTTCAGAGCATACACCACATCCATGGCGGTCACGGTCTTTCTCTTGGCGTGCTCGGTGTAGGTGACGGCATCACGGATCACGTTCTCCAGGAAGACCTTCAGCACACCGCGGGTCTCCTCGTAGATCAGACCGGAGATGCGCTTCACTCCCCCGCGGCGAGCCAGACGGCGGATGGCGGGCTTGGTGATTCCCTGGATGTTATCACGGAGAACTTTCCGGTGCCGCTTGGCGCCTCCTTTACCGAGCCCCTTTCCTCCTTTTCCTCTGCCGCTCATTTTGCAGGTCTTTGGTTTGAAACGACTAAGACAAGTGCTCTGCCAACCGGCAGACCGTCGCCATTTATATGTTTCTTGCGGACGTAAAAGAGGACAGATGACGTGAGTGTCACTGGGCGGAGCCAAACCAAGCGTCACTCGTCCTTCTGCAGTTTTAGCCGCTGAAAGTGAAAATTCTTCCAAATTCTTCATGATTTGCCTTTAGTTGATTTTGAATGTTTCTTTAATCATCTCAGTTCAGCTTCAACTCCTACCTCCTTGTCTTTATAGTTAATGTGACTGAGCACCACACTTATCTTTCTGATATGTAATTTAAAAAAGTGAATACTAAACTTGCATGACTCAATGTGGCATTACTAAAAATAAAATAATACCACCAATAATAAAACCTATTAATAATCAGTTTCACATGTATTACGTCCAGGGAAGAGACTAGATTTTATTTCAGATGGCAACTAATGATTATATTCAAAGTCAATAATTGACCTTGTGAGTATTGTATTGGTTGATCTTTTTTTGTGTGTGGTTTGATCACAGTTTTGTCCAACAGTCCTAAAACTAAAGATATTCGGTTTAATATAAAACATAAAAAGCAGCACATTCTCATATTTGAAAAGCTTAGTAAAAGAGTATTTTATTGAAAATGAGTATTGATTATTAAAATCGACTAATGCTTTCTTTTATAGGCAATAAACCAGAATAAACATTTTTGCATCACAAAATACCAACAGATAAACAGATATCACAGTGATGTCACAGTATTAGTAAAATTAATTTTTCGGGTTTATAATCCATTTTATTCCGACTTGGACATTAAGCATCAAATTATACATTTTTAGTTTCTGATGGTGCTTATCTTCTTCAGAGACTTGTTTCTATCTGTTATGAATATTTGGTTACAGGAATGGGTGCTCTGTAAGAAAAAGTGTGTGGCTCTTAAAAGAGCCTTTGAGTTGTCGGAGCCCGATCCGGGTCTTTACTTCTTGGCGGCCTTCTCGGTCTTCTTGGGCAGCAGGACCGCCTGGATGTTGGGCAGCACGCCGCCCTGAGCGATGGTCACTCCGCCCAGCAGCTTGTTGAGCTCCTCGTCGTTACGGACGGCCAGCTGCAGGTGACGGGGGATGATCCTGGTCTTCTTGTTCCCGCCGGCTCCAGGATCTCACATGGTTCATCCAGCTGTCAATAGTTCCAAACTCATCTGCGCTGTGAACTGGTTTGAATCAATCCCTGCGGGAAACAGCAGCAGTGAATGTATATACAACAATTTTTGCAATGCAGAAAATGCATCAGTGCAAGTCAAGTACAGATATTATAATGTTATGTTAGAGTAACTGTCACTTTACACTATATTTTATTTCCTATACTATATTAGACGCAGCAATCAAATTTCATCCTGGGGATGAATAAAGGTTAATTTTATCTTAAATTAGAAATATTCTGCCTGAGACAAAATGGTGTTCAGATCTGTAGGATTGTATTTCTGTATTTCTGCAGGAAATAACATGACAACATGTTAAGGCAAAACTCTGATAGAGTTAAATATTAAAGCTGCAGGTGAAAGGAGCACACAGACTAATATTATATTTTTAATTTTACAGAGTACACTTATTAAATGTCTCAACACTGTACATTTTATTTAACTGTTTTATAACAGTGACGAAGCAGCTGTGTTGACAGCAAACCATCAGCGTGTTTATATCAGTGATCTGGTCATCCTCCATGAGTGTAACCCACTGTAATAAATGACTCTGGACTCTCTCGGTTCATGTCTGTGGCTCTTAAAAGAGCTGTTGTGTTTACTGTAGGCTGATCTCGAGTAAACTGTAAAACATCTTTACCATGCACTGTTGATGGAATTTCTGGAACATACAATACTTATTGTTATGGCGACAGCATTATAGCACCTTATTCAACTGTATCAAAAGTAATTTGTATAAGGACAATATTGAAAGTAATCATTCAATGGTAATTATGTCACATGAGGTGTACCAAGCTAAAAATAAGCTGTTTAACAGCAAAGCCAGTGGGACAGAGCTAGTAAAGTATGCAGCCTAGATAACTACAGGCCCATTGCTTTGGCCAGAATACTGTCAGATGTCTTAGAAAGAATCCTGCTAGATAGATTATATGAGTTTATTAACTCCACAGATAACCAGTTTGGTTTTAAAGCCAAACATGGCACTGACTTGGTTATAAATGCCTGAAAGGAAGTTGTCAATAGATATGGTGAATGGACAACCATTGAAGGTTCCAAACAACTATTTTAAAAGAAGAAGTGCTGAAAATCAGATTAATATGGTACAGGGACTGCATTTGTATACCGCTTTTCTAGTCTACTGACTACTCAAGGCACTTTACAACACATGTCAACATTCTCCCATGGCAGAGGCTGCCATGCAAAGTGCCGACCTACTCATCGGGAGCAGTTAGGGGTTCAGTGTCTTGCTCAAAGACACATTGACACAGCCAGAGATCAAACCGGTATCAAAGAACAAGAAGGAGATCAAACGTTACCATGTGAGATTAATCCACCATCCTGTTTCTTTATCTGTTGGACTCTACAGAGATCATACAAGTAGGAAAAAAAGGCCACCAATACACAAAGAGAGACACTAAACACAGTTTACAGCCTAACAAATGACTTTGATAAACATGGCCGATCATGAAAAACTCCTTTATCTGCTGGGCGAAATAAAACAATGTGCAAACACAGCAGCAGGATTTGTGAGCTGTTGTGACCAAAAAGGGGCGTCAAATGGAAAACAAGCACCATGAAGACCGTCAACCACCAGTATTCCTGCACCAACCATCAACATTATGCTGATCTGTACATAGACACAGTTGCTGTATATACAGAACTCATTTTTAAATACATTAAAAAAAATACTGTTTGTATAGCACTCACTTGTATTTACACTTTAAACTACAAATCTACATTTTTCTTTTATTTTAAGTTATTTTTCCTTACATGTATATATTTCTAGTCAGAATTATTTGTAAATTATTGTTTTTACATATGCTTTGGCAATGTAAACGTCTGTTTCCCATGACAATTAAGCTCTTTTGAATTGAAAGCCAGAGAGATCAGAGGTATATTTACTACTCTATAAATTCATTATTTAAGTTACCCAATTGTAATATTAACTGAACTAAAAGCTTCTCATGCATCATTCTCCCTGTTGTTAAATGATAATTAAAGTCTTCCTCTAGTTATTCTCCTCCTGTCTGCAGTTCCTAACAATAAGAGTGATGAGGAATCCGCTCTGTAAGGATGATGTGTGGCTCTTAAAAGAGCCTTTTGTCGGGACGTTTCCTCTTCACACTGATGACAGCTCACTTCTTCTTGGGTGCTGCCTTCTTGACTTTGGGCTTGGCAGCCTTCTTTGCGGGAGCTTTCTTGGCTGCAGGGGCCTTCTTGGCCACCTTCTTGGGGCTCTTGGGGGCCTTCTTGGGGCTCTTTGCCGCTTTCTTGACCGCTGCGGGTTTCTTCGCCTTCTTCGGGGATTTCTTAGCGGCTGCCGGCTTCTTGGCTGTCGCTGCTTTGGGCTTCTTGGCCACTGTGGCTTTCTTGGCTGCGGGCTTCTTGGCCGCCGCGGGCTTCTTGGCTTTAGGAGCGGCCTTCTTCGCCGGCTTGGCGGCCTTGGTGTCGGCCTTCTTGCTCATCTTGAAGGAGCCGGAGGCCCCGGTCCCCTTGGTCTGGACCAGAGTCCCCTTAACCACCAGGCTCTTGATGGCGGTCTTGACGCGGGACTTGTTCTTCTCCACATCGTAGCCTCCGGCAGCCAGAGCCTTCTTGACGGCGGCCGCAGACACGCCGCTCCGCTCCTTGGATGCGGCCACAGCTTTAACGATGAGCTCGCTGACGCTGGGGCCGGCGGGCTTCTTCGGTTTGGAAACCTTCTTCTTGGCCGCTTTGGCCGGGGCGGCGGCTGGAGCTGGAGCTACTTCTGCCATTGTTTTCTCGACGCTTTGTTCCGCTACGGAGTGACGATCCGAGTCTGTGAGTGAACTGTTGCAGAGTCCGGAGCAGGAGGCTGCTCTTAAACACACCATGAGAACCGTGGAGACTCAACCCGGCCCGTGGCT